>VXAX01005262.1:1698380-2071824 GCA_013399835.1 Leptocoma aspasia | reverse complement strand
CGGCACGGCCCCGGCACGGCCCCGGCACGGCCGCCGCGGGGCGGGGGGTGCGCGGCGGCGCCGGCGATGAATGAAAGTTGGGGGAGCGCGGAGGCGGCGGGGGAGGCAGGTTCCCCCAGCCGGCCGGGGAGCGCCTCTCCCCTCCCCTCTGCACTCCCCCCCGCACGGAGCGTGGAGTTGCCGCGCGGAGTTTGCCACGCAGCCCTGGCCTGCGCGTGTCAGGCGCTCCACGAGGGAGACGGGAGAGCAGGGAGCGGGACCGGGGTCCTTCGCGATGGTCGTGTGGGTTTTAGCTGGAGAGGGAGGGGGCGGAAACGCCGCTGGCTGCCCTTGGAAATGTCTTGGGAGTTTCACTGAAGGTCTTCTTGTCTGGGAGAGAGGACAAGGATTGTAGTGGCATCTTCTTTCGTTGCAGATTTAGTGTGAAATGCACCAGAATCTCTCATAGGTTATTTTCGAAAATAAAATAAAAGGGGAAAGTGCTATTCCATACATTAAAATACGTCGAGTAGCAACATTAACACTGCTCCTTTATAAAACCTCTTTCATTTTAAAAAAATTGTATTCTTAATACACACAATCTTCCTAATAAATTTTCTCAATGTGTTGTTTATTGTCAGCGCATCTTCTGCAATCCTAGGAAAATACTATGTGCATCTTAACATTTTAACTCATTTTGTTCTTCCTTGCTTTTGAATTCAGTTCCATGCGATTTATAACAGCTCCAGTAATAGGTGAAAGTGATTTGTCTTTCATTAGACGGCAAGCCCCAGCAGGGATGACTAAGCCTTCAGCAAGGTGTAGTTTGGAAATGCTCAAGGGAGTCTATCGTTTCTTCCATATGGCTGGGTCCAGCTGAGTCTCTTCATCCCTGGGGTCTCTGCTGCACAATCCCTGCAAGAGGCTTACTGTGTCTTTTTGCCTGTTACCAAGAGGACAAATTCTGTTCCCAGAAATGCTATTCTAGAGCCGAGTTAATCTGCTGAAGTGGAAGCCAACAAAGTTACTCCTGACTTCTCTTACTGCAGAATGTGAACCCAAAGGAAAATTGCTAAAAATGCACATGTCTACAAAAGCTTTATAGGTTTTGATCCGTTTGTTGAGACAACGCTCAGTAAATACGATTGTTGCACTGTTTTCAAATGCTGATAATGGCATCTTTGCTCTTACAGAGATGCAGATACTCCAGTTTTTACATTGATGCAGGAAGGAGAATTCAGTGAGTGTAAGGGGAGTACATCAGCTTCTCTGCATAGATGCTTTTCACTCTTTTCTCCCATTTGATTAAGTCTTTACAAAGGATTTCAAAAGGATTTTGCAAGTTTCTAGCAAGCAACAGAAAAAAAGCCTTATTCTAACATATTGCTTTTATGCCCCTACTAAAATCCTTTAAAAATATAACAAGGCAGACAAAAACCAGATGATAGAATTATTAACCATTCCATACTTTTCATTACTTGTTTCAAGTACCAGCAATGTGCTTAGTGCTGCAGAAGATAGAAAGAGAAGAAACAGTGGATCTTTTTAATATAGTAATTCTCAGAAAATCTAAATCAATTCTTAGAGCATTAAGTATTGCTGAACTACTTTATGCAGACCTGATTCAAAATCTAAATTGGTCTTAATTTAAGATACTTTGCTTTCAAAGAGAAGCATTCTAAGTATAAGCAAGACAATTTTTTTATTCCATTGTCGGGGGGGGCAGGGGGGTGTCATTGATTTTCAACCAGTCTGCCTTTGAAGCATACCTTTCAGTCATTCAGATTGATTTTCCTGAGTGTCTTGCCTGCCAGCATATTGAAACTCTCTCTTTGTGATCTAAACACTTCCATGGGAGAGCTCCCAATGTCAGGATTTGTCTGAAGACAAGGCCTGTCAGACACACTCTGGTATCATTCCTGGAATATGAACCTGCAGAGTGCCCTGTGGCTGCAGAATTAACTGTCAACCACTTCCAAAGTTTTGAGAGAAAATAATCCCATAGAGGAAGAAGCTGGGCAAAAATTTTTACAACATGATGTATTAAAAGAAAAACAGTTAGAAACATTTGCCAGTGGAAGAGCAAAAGTATTGCTGCAGCCATTTCAGAAAATACTGACAGTTTTCTGTGGATTTCTTTGTACAACACTTCCACTCTTTGAAGGGTAATCTAAAGGGATACTCAAAAAGCTAAGAAGATCAGAACTATTAGCATAAGGAGATCAAAGTCAATAATAATAGGTAACATCTTCAGAACAGCATCCAGAACATCAAAAAAGAAAAAGCTGCTACTCCCAGCTGAGGTTGGTAACAGTGACTGTGGCTGCACACAAAGCTCTGTGCTACGCAGATACCTCTGACTGAGCCCAGTGAACATAATCAGCTCTGTGAACATCACTGTAGCTTTACAAGGCCAGCATGCCTGAAAGATACTGAACCAAATGACTCATCAATTTGTAAATAACTGGAGGTCAATAAGGTGATAGAAAAATGGCCAACAGAGGTTTACCAAGAAAAAACATTATAAACTAATCTGTTTTCCTTCTTTGACAATGTAACTAGCTTCTGGGTAAGGGGAAAGTATGATAGATGGTGATATTAGCAGGCCATTTGCCACCATGCACATTAACATTCTCCTAAGCAATCTACTTAAATATAGTCAAAATCTAATTGCTGGAACGTGGACACTTAACTGGGTAAAAAAATCCAAAGCCAAATCCAGGGTATGGTTGATGGTCAATCTCAGAGTCTAAAGAAAGTACGCTCTTTTAAAAAGCTGTTAAGATTGTTATGCCACTGATTCCATTAGTGATTGAAAATTAAGTATGACTATTAACAGATGATACCTGAATGGAAAGGGATGCAAGGAGCTTGCAAAGCAGAATGACAATTCAAAATTATTTTGATAAACTGAAGAAAACACATGTAAATAGTAAATCTTAAGGAAGACATGAACATAACATTACATTCAGAAAAGAATTTCAAACACATAAATGCAAAATGACCAGCTGGGCAGCAGTACTCCTGAGAAGGACATGGAGATGTACCATCTTAAATTCATAATAAAGGAGATTCCATTACAGAAAGGAAGATATCTTTCTGATGAGGTATATATTGCATAACAAAGGTAAGCATTCTTAATTTCCTACTGATGGCTAAAATTTAATATAAACTTCTGTCAGCTTTTATGAGTAGGATGAAGTGTTCAGTTTTGGACATCATTCCTAAAATATCCTGTAAATAAACCAGAGACACTTCAAGGAAAAAAACCCGCAAATATAAATCGAAGCAAACATGAACTATGAAAAGAAGTTTGAAAAAAAGTGAAGTTTCCTATTTTTAAAACAAACAAATGAACAAGCAAAACACTGCATCCCAAATAAACAGTTGAGGCAAAGGAAAGACATGGTAATACTTTCCCAAATTAAAAGGTTTCTGTAAGCAGAACAATGTTCAGTTAATATCCACAACCAGTAAAGGGCTTCATTTTCAGGAAGAAAGATTTATGAATCAAGAAAGCTGGTAGTAAAGAATGGTCTGTAAACCAAAATATGATAATGGTATTTTTTTCTTTGTCCCCAAACCAAATTTTTACTGAAAATTTTAAAACAGAGTAAGCAGATACTAAATAGGAATTATCCAGATGTTATGCATTTAGTGTCTGAGTGAGGACATTAGATAATTGTCTTTTGAAATTCTTTTTAGCTGTGATTTTTCATGAGCATAAAAGAAGTAGCAGTATTAATAATTGTTGAAACGGACATCTGGCTTTGTGTATCAGTTGTTTATTATTTATTACCACATATTTATAATCCAGGATCAACTAATTCTTCCAGCCAGAATTGTGCTTGGAATTGAAGTGGTACAACAAAAATATGCTCTCAACCCCCTGGTTTCCATTTTTTATGTAGATATGATGTATGAAAGGCAGAGGGAAAAACATATAATTTTTAAAAAACTGGTAAATAGATAAAATTGTCCATCGAGCTAATGGGAAGTTCATTAGTTATTTACCTGTAAGCAAGTGGAGATCTTCAGGACCAAAGAATGCAGAGATGATGCTAGCACTCAAATAAGAACAGAAGAGGAAGATTGTGCTATGATAGGTGCAAAAAAAGTCATGAGTAGAACACAAAAATCATGTAGGAAAGAAAAAGGATGCTGGAGAAAAGTAAAATATACAGTGAGAACAAAAACTTGAACTTGCAGCAAAAGAATGGGGCAGCTATGTATTGCTTTGCTAAATAAACATGAAGAAAACCCCCATACGTTCCTGTAAGAATCTATTGAAACAGACACAGAGGGATAGGTGTAATCCCCTAGAAGCCCTGTTTAAATATTATTTAAATAATATTTTTCTTTTATTGATTCAAAACATTTATTTATTTACTTTTTTACACTCTCCTTGGATGAATTTGAGCTTGTATTTTCCAGGCTTTAAATGTGTTGGTATGTCACAGTGGACTACAGCCTAAAGAGCAAGTGGGATATTATAAGTATTACAATATTTTAGCTCGTAAGATTTTATTTAGTTGCTAGTAATCTTCTCTAGCTGTTATCTAGCCAAATTTAGAACCAAAGTGTCTCCAAATTAAATAGAAGATTAAAGAAAACTCAAGCTGGCAGGGAGGGGGTACAGGACCATGTCTGTGTTTGTACAACCTCTCAAAGGCAGCTAAGGATCAAACTTCATGACTTCTCTGAAACAACACCCATAATAAACATTACTACCGGTAGTAAATATTTCAGAAATGTATCCTTAATCTATAGCTGAGAGACCTAAGGTTTATCCAATATCAAAGGGACACTATCAAATTTTTAAGATCATGGATTTCACACTTGTAAAACCTTTAGGCTCCTGTGAAGCTGTCTTGAGTCTCACAATGCTTTACCCTAAAGTACGATTGGAAATTTATTTGAAAATTTTCCTGGGTTTAAAGAGCTGAAAATGTAAACCTTGAATCCCTCGACTATTATTCTAATGGAATAGGGTGTATTTATTAATTTCTCAAATAAGTAGAATTTCAAGTACTCTGTGCAGGTCTGTTGTATAGCAAGACTGTCTCTAGAATTTACCCCTTTAGAGGAAACATTTACAATACCTCATGGCTTGGTCTAGAAAAATCTGGGAAGGGAAGAAATGGAAGTGTCAGGGCCAGGTGAAGACAGTTGTATCACAAGACTTGGACTATGCACACTTCTTTTTTCGCGTTCTGTTTGCTTCACTTGTGCTTAGATTTCACATGGCAACATGTCATTAGCTCAAGATAGCTAGGCTAAATTTGTTTAGAAAAATGAAGGAGTTATGTGAAAGGCTGTCCCACCAGCATCTGACTCCTACTACATAAATGGATAAATCTACCTCTATTAAGAAGATAAATTTCCAAATAATATTTGGAAATTTTTAAAAATGGGGTACTGAAACTTAAAGGGAGAATGGAAGAAGTTCTTCTGCAGTGAAAACCATCAGAAAATATTGCCAATCTTTTTCTCAAGTTCTCATGCAACAAATAAATCAATTCATTTCACTATTTACCTGAAACCCAGATTTAGATGCTTATTTATTGTGGTACATCTTCGCCTAGCAGTAAGTCTCATAATTTGTGCTAGTAAAGTCTTTAACCCTTAGCAGTGACCTCTCAGGTGCTATCAAATGTAGAAAATGTGATAGCTGTTGTATGTTCAATACTCCTATGACATAGATTAATGAACACAATATATTACTCACCTTGCATGTGATGACACGGGAGACTTCATCCACCTCATGCAGTTTAAAAAATTTCATTAAGAACTAATATTTAAATTAAAAAATTACTTGTAATAATTTAGGAGGAATTTGTATTTGAGGATCCAAATCCCAGTTTAGTGTGTGCAAATTCTTCGACCTTATTATACTTTAGTGTAAAAGGGGTTATTCAAATTATTGAGCCTGACATTTTGCATGAGACAGACCACTGCAGCTGATATTTCTACATGAAGACTGGTAATTTGTGCTAAGCAAACAACACCCTTGCAGGGTGAAGGATCTAGTCTCTTACTATGGAAAGTAACCAGGAAAACTCAGTCTTTAATGATTTGGGTTTGGCTTCATTTTTGTTTTTTGCAAACAGAAACCTAATTTTCACAGCAAGCGCAGTCATGCTACTTTATCCTCATTTGTTTCAGTGTTAATGTCTAGACTTTAAATTAAATTGCTATTTTCCTTCCCTGGGGATTGCCACCCTGATATAGTTATAAACAGACAACATATCCTTTCTCACAATATTCGTTTTGTCAGGCTTCCTCTGTTGTAACTGAAACTGAGGATAAAATGGCTTTTCCTCTTGAGATTAACTTTTGCCTATTCCAACAACGCAACTCAAAACTTGTTTTCATTGTCATCTAGCAGCAGAGGTAGAATACTTATTCCTGGCATAAGGGAATAAGCTGAAACTGTTTGTTTAGGTATGTTGTGGTCTGTTTTGGTTTGGAGGTTTTTTTATCTTTTCATAATGATCTTTCCAAGTCTTTCTCAGCTTCTCCTCAGACTTTTGTAGAAACATATCTACCCCAAAGTAATTGAAAAGGGTTTCTCCAGATTCACCAAATGGTTAACTAAAGGCTTTTTTCTTTCCTTTCAGGATGTATAACAATCAAATGGATGGATATGTTAATAGTAAAAAGAATATTTTTCTGCAAATTTTAGGTTAAGATGCATGTTTCTTTAAAAAAAAAAAAGTGGAAAACATTGTTAACCAGCATGGACTGACTTTGTGTCATTTCTCTTTACCTCTCTGTAAGGGAAAACTGGTCAGTTCACTGATAACTCTTCTGTTGGCCCTACCAAGGAAAACTCTTCTTTCTGGCCTCTCTGAAGACTCAACTCAACCAAAAAAAAAACCCTCAAACAAAAAGACCCCAGCCAAACAGAAAAGAAAACCAAAACCTGCACCATAACCCAATGTCCACTGGACATTTCAGAGTTGAAGGTTTGGTTTCAGGAGTGGGTTCATTTTGCAGAAAGGGAGGCATGTAAAATGTCTCGGTTGAGTACTGAGTTCTCTCAAACTTTTCTGGCAATTATCCTTGAAGAAGTTGTTATAACCTGATTTTATCTAACCATACAAAAACTTACTAGAACATGATATTTTCATTATGTATGCTTTCTTTATTTTATTTATTTATCACCACAAAGGATGGCATAATGTACTTAAATTATATCTGATTAGGATTGAAATTATATCAATTCTAGAGAGAACATTGCTGAACTTTTGTTTTTCCTCTTATTGCTTAAAATTGATATTGCAAGGACATACTTTTCCTGGAAATAACCAGTTTCTTTCCATAGATAACTTAAAGGAAATTTTCTACTGAAATAATATTTAGCTATAAAAGCTGGTAGATATTTTCAGGTGGGTGTATACTATTCAGAAACAAATTTTGACTCCTCAGCCACGACCTGAATGAAGTTTAAAAAGGGCAAGTTCTGCATTCTGCATCTGAGATGAGGCAGTCCTGGACATAGGTTCAGTCTAGGGAATGAGATGCTGGAAAGCAGCGCCAGGAAAGGCACCTGGGGGTCCTGGTCAATGGAAAGTTGAACATGAGCCAGCAGTGTCCTGGCAGCCAGGAGGGCCAGCCCTGTCCTGGGGGGCACCAGGCACAGCATGGCCAGCTGGGCAAGGGAGGGGGTTGTCCTGCTCCACTCTGAGCCTGGGGCAGCCTCACCTCGAGGACTGGGGCAGTTTTGGGCACCACAATAAAAGATATTAAACTATTAGAGACCATCCAAAGGACAGCAATGAGGATGATGAAGGCTCTGGAGGGGAAGCCGCGTGAGGAGCAGCTGAGGTCACTTGGCTTGCTCGGCCTGGGCAAGAGGAGACAGAGGGGAGACCTCACTGCAGTTACAGCTTCCTTGTGAGAGAAGAGGAGGGGCAGGCACTGATCCCTTCTTTGTGGTGACCCAAGGGAATGACCTGAAGCTGTGTCAGGGGAGCTTTAGGTTGCATATTAGGCGGAGGCTTTTCACCCAGAAGGTGGTTGGGCACTGGGACAGGCTCCCCAGGGCAGTGGTCACAGCACCAATCCTGTCAAAGAAGTGTTTGGACAACTCTCTCAGGCATAGGGTCTTATTCTTGGGGTGTCCTGTGCAGGGCCAGGAGTTGGTCTTCAATGAGCCTTGTAGATGCCTTTCAACTCAGAATATTCTGGGACGCTGTGATTTTGTAACCTTTGAAGAACATTACCTAAGAGCAACATGAAATATATTCCTGCTCATATTGGTGACTCAGTGTTCTCACCAAAATATTTTTGCCTCTCCCCCTCCCATTGTTTTTGTCTACCTGGCACTTTGCTCTGTTCTCTAAAAGCATATCCAAGTAACAGGGAATCAGAAAAATCAGAAAGCAAAGAGCTCACACTGACCCAAATTTTCATGTAAAATATCTGCTGCAGTTTTGGTATAGTCAATGAATGCAAGATTAATTTGTCATGTAAATCCACTCTGCAGATTCCTGAGGCACCTATAAGCACAACCTTTGGATACCTGAGAGAAGTATGTAAAGAAGTGAACTTTTACTCTGTTATTGGTGAGAGCTTTTTACAGTCACCGTGGGTGCTAGTCAGAAATGGATAAAGATCTGCAGAATTATGAAAAAGATTGCCCCTGAAAACTGTGTGGTTCTGTACAGTTTTAAACTAGTATTCTGAAGAAAGAAATATTCCTGAATGCAATAGGAGCAAAATTAATTGTGAAACAATTCCTAAACCACCAAGTGGCTATTTGGCTGTTTTTAAATTGTTTGCAATTTTAAAAAGTACGGCTAGAAAAAAAATGGTCAAAGAATATAATTTTAGATTGAATTTCCAATTTTCTAATATTTAAATGAAGAAACAAACCAACTGCATAAGATTATTTGGTATACTCAGGAAGGTAGTTTATGAAACTGTTTGAACTGAGAACTCTGTTTCCTTTAAGAGAAAAAGGCTTGAAATCGCTTTAAGTGAATGACATAATTTTGATCTGTATTCCTAGGATGTAAGAATGAATGAGAACAATGCTTTCACATCCAAGCTTATGAGTAAGCACATAAACTGTGAAATTAAAGCAGAGATATCAGACTTTATTATATTTTATAATTCTCAATTAAGGGCAAAATATTTGTATCAATGAAACAAAGAACAAAGAGAATAAAGAGAAATGACTGGGGTTCCAGTGAGAGTGAGTTGAAACTGAATTTTTACTAGATATACTTGAAAAAAAGACCAAGTTGTCTATGCTAGTACATAAAGGTTAGCACAGGTAAGAAAACAGATAGTTAGGTGCAGATAAGAATTTAGGATATAAGAAAAAGGACCGGAATGGTTGTGGAACCACAATTCAATGTGCAGAAAAAAAAATGAAAACCAACAAATAGATACGAATGATTCAATGATATGTTGAAAAAGGTAATTTAAAAAAGCTCTTAAGCTCCTTGACTGAACAATATTGCCTGCCTATTTCTGTATGTTAACTTCTAAGAGTAAGTTGCAGGTGTACCCAAAGAATAATCAATTTTGCCAAAGAGGATTATAAGTAGCTTTGGCAAGGTAGGATAAAATAATGAATATTATTTCATCCACTTGAGGCAGCAACTTTTTATTTAGGTTTGGTGTTTTGCTTGTTTGTTTGTTTTTTGGGTTTGGGGATTTTTTTTAGGTGAGAATGGAGGGTTCAAACACACTTCATGTTTCAAATGCTAAGATAATTGTATAACTCTAAACATAGGAATACTTTTGTGGAAATCTACAGACATTCTACTTTTCTTTGTTGTTTTTTTTTTTTTCTCTTCTGAAAATATAGACAAATCTGGTTCCTCTCATGTAGGATTAGAGATCATGGATTAATTTCACTCATCATTTGAAATACTCTGATGTTCTGATAATGTGATCATTGTATAATTTCACTCATCATTTGAAATACTCCAGTGTTCTGATAACATGGGTACTTCTCATCAGAATTTACTTATGCAAAACAATGTATCTCATCTGAAATATATCACTTCCACCAGCCCAGTGGGCCTGGTACTGAGGCAGAATACTAATTCAATTCTGAGTAAGAGGCTCCTCTTTTGGCTGTCCTGCTAACATCCACAGAATCATAAATATACATAAGTTCATGTAAAGTACAAAGGAGGAGTTCAACAACTTGGAAAGAAATTCTTCCGTTTTCTCTTGATAAGTGTATAACTTAATATATATGTATATTATGTCCTGTATATTATAAAACTTCTGTTTTCTCTTGGTAAGTGTATAAAACTTAGCAATCAACACAATGTGCAGCTTAACCATACAGCTTGTTTGCAAAGAGATTCCTGTTGTCAGTGCAGCCCACTTTTTGCCACATCTGAGAAATTCTTAGCTCTCTATTCAACACCATATTGAGGAATGAAAAGAACTTAACATCTACATTTGAAGCAGGAAGAAAGTTCTATGCAATACAAGACATTTTTTACTGTGTATATACAGAAAATTAAACACTGTAAAATATTTGTTCCTTAATACCATTTTTAACCATCTCTGTGAATGCCAACTTTCCCAGAACTAATCTTTTAGTATCTACAAAACAAATAATTCCTTTGATGAAGATGTAGCTTATTAGAACAAGAATAAGACAGAGTTGAGAAACTATTTTCAAACTGCTAAGAGTCCTGGGTTATTTTAGCCTGAAAACACCATTTTATCACCTCTCTCATTCTCATTTTGCAGCCTCAGCTGCACTAAATAATTTCCTCAAGTTAATAAATGGTGAATTTATATGTCAGTCTTCACCTTGATCCTTCTCTCAGCACAGTAACTAATGCTCTTGCAGGGGTTTGCTGGGTTGTTGTGGTTTCTCTATCCTACTGTGGGGTTTATGTATTTAAACCTGCTGGTTTCTTGTATTATTAAATTCTCTCATTGGGACAGTATTATTGTACAGGAGTGTTGATTTAAAGAGAAGCTTTTCTGAACAGAAAAAATCACTGTCAGTAGCCAGCAGAAGGTAGAACAAAATATTCAACACTTTGTAGTAAATTGAATGCAATATCTGTTATTCTACCCAGCCCAGAAATCCTAAGTGGAGCCCATGAATTATAGATCACCAGCACAGAGGTTAACAGCTAGAAAAAAAACATGCTTGCAATCAGTAGATTCTGAATTATCACGGTTTTGTTTGTTTGTTTGAAGCATAGGCAAAAACTCCAGTGCCTGTGTTTCTTCAATCTTTAAAGTATATGCATCGTGATAGCAAAAGCAAAGACATTCTCCTCAGGACTCCACTTATTTCAGTACTCAAGATCAGTGGTATTAAGCCAATAACAGTATTTTTCTTTTCTCATGTTGTTTGTCGTGTGATCACTGTTTTTTCTCAGGCTCTATGTTGTTTTTGTGTGCACACGCTGAAAACAAAACAGTGAATTTTGTCCTGAGTTTTTGCATGTTGTTTGTCACCCTAAGATCTAACACTGTTCTTTAATATTTACATCAGCTGTATGAGGGGCTATTATTTAATCACCATTCTTTATGCACTAAGAAATTAGGGTCTGAAATTTTCACTACATTTTCGGTGCTCAACCTGAGGTACCTATGACCTGAGGCTTTAGTCATTATCATAAAACTTGTGCTCCACATTGTCTGTACTTCCTTACAGTTCCACACAACTCATCAGCCCCTCTTCCCATTTAGAGATTCAGAATCACAGTGGACAAGATTTGTGGCAATTCAGTGCTGTCTGAGGGATTAACCCCCCCCCACTATTTTTTAAAAGATTTATCATGTCTGATTCCCATCCAGATTCAGACAGAGGATGTATATTCTTAGCATGGCTCTGATTAGGACAACTCCAAGAATGAAATTCAAGATGACTCTTCAAATCATGGATGACAAAGTTTTTCAAAACAGATCCAGTCTTACTGCCACCCATCCTCTCCAAAAAACAAACCAAAACAAAACCTAAGAAAAAACCCCCAGACAAACAGCAAAAGCAAACAACAAAACAAAACAAACAAAACCCCAAACCAAACAAACAACCAACACGCTCTTCATCAGCTAATCATGGAATCCATCTAAATCTCATTCCTATGGAAAATTGACATACCTCATTCTCTTTTCATCCACTCATGTTTTGCTTTTACAAGCTGTCCTGGCAGACCACTGTTGATACAGCTAAGGAGGAAAGGGGGCGTCAGATTACTGAACAGAAGTAAGTAATTAGACTTCAGGTGAAAGAGGATATGTAGTGTAAAACAGATAATTATTTTTGCTTATAAATATAAATTATGCATTTTGCCTGTAGCTTCAAAAACAATGACATTGAATCCTCAGCTATCAGGACTGATAAGTAAGGAGTGATATTAGAAGGACAGAAAAACAAAAATAATAACTAAATACTGGAAGAAGATAAGAGAGACCAAATATGAAGCTGGAAGAGGAGATGGAAAAATATTTTTTAATAGACTTTCCAGAAGAAAAAAACATAGGAACTCCTTGCTCAGCTCAAGAACTGACTAACATGAAAGAAGAAAAAGCTGATCCAAGCGTGACACGTTTTTAGGAAACGCACAGAGTAGACTGCTCTTGTCCCTTAGCTCTCTTTTGTTCCAGTTATACTTTATACTGCCCATTTCAAACCAACTGAAGTCAACAGACCATCTAAGCAAGTGCTTAGGTTAATTTTTATTCCTCATTTAATAAAGATTACACAAGATTGACTAAATATTATGCAACATACTTCTATTTCCCATACTTAACTGTAGTTCTTACCTTCTTGGTTTAATGGGAGTGTTTCACGGTTATAACGTAGAAGGATGTAGATAGCCAATTCTTGGCCTTATTGAAGCCAGTGGTAAAACTCGTTGTCTTTAGTGGAAATAGGATTTCTTTAGAGTACTTAGCCTAATTTCTAGCTGTTGAAATTCATTTACATTTCAGACATTTCACTAGCAGAGAAATCTATAAAACAGTTTTGTAGCAGGAAGTTTTTCACACTCCAAATCTTTATTTTAAATGGAAACTTTGTAAGAAGCTACATTAAAGCCATAAAGTAAAATAAAATTGAATGAAAAATTACGTGTAAAAAGAAATACTAAAACATGGAAAAATGCTAAAGTATTTTAATAATTTAAAAACCTCATGGAGGCTACATCATTATTTTCAGCCAAAATATTTCTAAAACTGGCAGCCCAGAAGAACCCTGGAACACCCATGTGGAAACATGTTTTTAATTTTGGAGTAAATAGTTTTTCCTCATACACAGAAGTATTTTCTTTAAATAGCATAAGATGGCTCAAAATAGCGAGGAAGCTAAGCATTTTTGTTGTGCGGTTAGACATTAATTTTACGTAGTTAGAATCAAAGTTATTTCTAAGCTACATCTGAAAAGTCTAGAAAAATAAACATTTCAGAAAGCAAAAATATAAACTGAGGTCTCAATGCAGTCATTAGTAGGTTAGTTTTCCAAGTACCATTCTTTTGATCATTGTGTTTGGGCACCCAGAGGTGTGAACCTGCTGACAGGGACCTTCAGATGCCATGATTACACACTCACAGACAATAAAACGTGGAAACTTGTCAGTGTTCTGTGTTACCAGGGATGTCACAGGGAGCAAAGCCTTGGAACACGACAAAGGAGGTACGTCTTAAAGTACAAAAGGATCTGTAGAAGAACTGTTATTTTAACTGAAAGTTATGAACTGTTCCTAATCTGTGTTGTTCTGCTGCCAATGTAGCTAACATTAGGAGTGACTTTCAACACTTTGTCTATATACTGACGTTGAGGAGGACAAATTAGAAGTCTTAAAGACAAAAGTTTCTTCCAGAAATAAAATCCAGCATCAGAACGAGCAAAGCTAGTGAGTCTAGCAAGTCTGGTCTTTGTTTTTTTAGCTTCAAACACATAAAAGATAAGCACCTATTTCACTCACCTTTCCTGTCATTAACCTTTTGTACTCTGCACCTCTTGGGTATGAAAGGCTTCTCACAGCCCGAATACTGGCATTTTTTGTCCCTGCGATGGGCAGAATAAATCAGTGGATAACATCTACCTTATTGCCAATAAGATTCAGTCACTGAATCTTATTTTTCATCTTTCAAATGATCTGATATCTATACCACGCTTTTCCTAGAGGTGAAACGATACATTTCTAATTTTTAATGTTTTGTCTGCTCAGTTGCATGTGAGTTGCTATGTTGGATTACATGATAAAAATGTTTGATCACAAGCTTCTCAACTACATGCTAGGAAACATTAAGAGAAAGCTAACAGTAGTAATTAAGAGTATGAAAAAATGTACATGAAGTATGGCAAAAAGATTGCCTACATAGAAAATAATGCATAAAAATTTTGTAATAAAATCGGAGAAAAATAATGAATAGTGTGAAAAAAAGGCATACTGTGAGCTTTTCTAACAAAAGAAAATAGCATATTCAACTAAAGTTAAAGTTGTCGGGTTGGAAATAAATGACATCTAGTTTTTTATAGTACATAATTATTCACCAGTGCTGTTAGTCACAGGAAGTTCCAAGAGCTGGACACTGGAGAGATGAGAGGGTTTGAGAGCTGGCTGCTGGAGGAAGTAGGAGGTCCAAGCCTCCTGGAGGGACTGGTCCAGTGTCAGCTACCAGGAAGATCCATTTGCATCTGTGAGCTCGTAAGTGAACTGCAAAGCAGCCCACTATTGACCAGAGCTGGGCACACGGAGCAGTGGCAGCCGTGCCTCTGCTGAGCTGTGACCATCAGCAGCTTCAACAGCAGACTTCACCACAGGAGTAGAAAATGCAAAATAAAAATAGTTTTCTCCCATGATGCTCTGTATAAACACTGGCCAACAAGAAAAGTATCCTGTTGATCATAATTATTGGATTCTGCTTTGTCATAAAAATATTAAACGGTCATTTTCATCTACTGTGTCTTTATATATACTTCTGTTGAGTTGTCCTTTGAATCTTACTAGCTTTTTGAACATTTTCAGTTTCATAATGCTGTACTAACATGAAAAGTACCATAATTGTTGCTGAAAATAAACCTGTATTTACATCTTAATGTTGCTTTCACTTATGATCTCTATACCTGCCTCTGACATTCTGAATCTCTTCATGGCATAAATTAGCAATATAATTGTAAAAACTGAAAGCTGCTCTGGAGCTTTTCAGAGATCACATTTACTTTACAGTTGCTTGTTAATTGCTTTAGTGCCTAAGGATGTACAACATATGTCCTGCAAAGAGGCACCCATATGGTTGTACAGTGTATGTCCTGGCACTCTGTTGCCACAGACTAGAAAACAGACTTCTGTTTAAAATGCATGGCCCATTGCATGATTGAAGGTGTGACATATAAAGGATTATAACTGACAACACTGAAGCCCTACACCTGTCACAGTGCTGTGTTAGGAGGATATCTATGTTGTTTGCCTAAGAAGGGGAAAGAAGATTGCCTTCAGTGAAGAAACAATTAAAAGATATTTTAGAATTTAGTGCAGGAGAGATTTTGTTTCTCAACTGTCTGATTTATTTCTATCAGTATAACTCAGCTATACCTCAATTCTGATTCAAAAGCTATACAGTTAAAGAAATTAGTAGAGGAAAAAAATATAAGGGCATTAATTGGCCACATGTAACCACATTTTTAAAGGTCATTGAGACTTAAAAGCAGCAGAGAGGTGATTAAGGATGTCTCTTACAAGTAGCTACATTTATAGAGGCCTGGACACTTTGAATAGCCTAGTTTTTAGGCTTGCGCTTTTCTGGTATTATAGACATACTAAAATATTTGAAAAAATGCAAGAATATGCGTGATCCTCAGAAACTAACAGTCACTGTGGATGGCTCTCTCAAACCAAGGCAAACCTCTTCCAACAAAGTAATTGCACTCTAGCACTTGCACGATATGTGAGGTTCATTCCCCTTAGCTCCAGCCTTCTCAGTGAAGTACTTGGGTAAGAAACTAGTCTAAGGAAAAGATTACTCTCACCTAACTTTAGCTATTTAACAAATAGTATTACTAGAGCCTGAACTAATCATCTAAGCCTCCATTGCACAACTGCAGAGAGCTGAGCATTTCTAGAGTGTGTCTTAGAGATCTTCCCCAGAGTAGAAGGAATCATCCTGTGGAAATTGGATGGAATGGAAATCAGCTCTTTTCATTGACTGACTAGATATTTAAGTAAGGGATTTCTTTCATCTACTTTCAGACAGCAAATTTACAACACTGGTGCTTCTCAAATAGTTAACAAAAAGTGAAATACATGACTCCACAGTGAGTCATCTTATCTGAAACCTGAGTCATGTTTCAGTGATGCCTTTCTTTCTCCATTGACTACAGTGGAAGCGTAGGAGTACTCCTACACTTAAATAATCTCCTACCTCAGGTGTCTAATTTAAATGGTTAGATTATGTCAGACTAATTAAGGTTTATGTGACATTTGACAGCAACCTGAGTACTTTGCTGGAGCAGCTCTTTCTCCTGAAGGGTACAGTTCTATGTTGTGATCCTTTCTGGGTCTTTGCTCATAAAGAGAATAACAGTGACAGAATTAATTTCTACTGCTTAATTTTCCCCCATTGATGTAAATTTTCTGAGGTAGCTTATAACTGTAACAAATTAATCCTATTACTTTCCTATTAATATTAATTGGGTTTGGATAGCTAAAAATCATAAACAATGTAACAATAGCTAAGGGTGCAATAGTTAAAAAAGCCATTTCCAAATTCTCCAGGTGATCCAGAAAAATACATTCTTTTTTTCTATTGTACTTTTGGTTGTAGTAATTTACTAATTGAAGAGCTGGAGCACATTTGAATTAAAAAGGTTCCTTGTAAGAGGTTATTTTAAAATGCTATGAATAAAGTTTAATTATTCCAAAACATTTTTATCTACAGTTTCCAGAATTTTAATGATAACAAGTCTGATAAAATTCAGAGAACTAGATCAGAAGAAACAAGTGAAATAAGAGTCACTTAAGAGAGCAATGAGTTAAATCACCAACTAATTGTCCTCTTACAATCTTTGGCAGCCTTTCTATATAAATGGTTATTAGAATAAACAAAGTCTTCAGCTTTATTCAGAGGCTCCACATCAAAATGCATTTCTTTCTTTAAAAATATGCTCATAGCTAATCATAGGTTATATAAATGTTTTAATAGTTACACACAGAATAATTACATGGTCACTATGCTATTCTTGTATCAGAATTTTTCCTCTTTCACACTTACAACAGACAAAAGAACACTTCTTTATTGTTTATTGCTTTTACACAGCACCTCTCTTCATTTCCTCTGTTAGGTATAAAAGCGTTATTTTCCCTTCAGGAAGCTCCTTTTTTTTTCTAGGTGCAGTCATTTACAGATGTAATACCTTTCTCTTAAGGATTTTTTTTCCTTATTTTTCACTTCATGTAATTTGTGAAGCATTTCCAAGATGATGCCACTAAAATAAATTATTTAGCAGAACTCATAGGAACTCATACCAAGAACATTCTCTTGAAAATGCTCAGAGAAAGCTTCATGTATGAGCAGATTATTCCATCACTGCATTACTGAATTCTTGCACTTCACTCTCAGCCATATGGTAATACCTACTGCTAGACATAAGGTTTCTAGGAATCTCATCTATCTCAGTAAGGATGCTAGAAGCACATGGGGTTCAATGTTTGTTGGTTCAACACTTAGCTGGTGCAAAGCAAACTATCCTCATAGCATTCCTGTTGGACAAGCTGTTGTCACCAAAGAACCTTTGCCGGGCATTGGGCTTGAATGGTTGGGAAACCCATCTCCTTCCTTCCATCCCAAAGGCCACCTGCACAAAGGATTTGAAAAAAAGAGATCGATGACTTAAAGTGACTATTCCACCCATATATTTTTTCCAAGCAGATTTTATTTACAATCATTTCCTGTCAAATGCAACTTAATGAAATTTACAAAGCAGGGCTGCTTTGATCCTTGCAATGAAGTTGTAATATCAGTTTCAAAGCCTCAGGATTCAGCATTTGTGATTATTTCTGTTTTAGTAGGAAAACATATTTTCAGTCCATCAGCTGTGAAAGCCCTGGCACTATTGCAGACTAACATTTTTGGCAAGTTCACTGTAAAGAGCAAAGCAGGGTTTCACAACTGCTGGCTCCAAGGAAAGCCAGCCGTAAACAAGCTTTACTCATTAATATATATTTTTAAAGATTTGAACCAAAGAACAGTGAAACACAGATATGACAAAGTTTCATACATGGCAGTGACTAATTAGCTACGTATATGCATTCAGAATGGCAAATTTTACCTTGAAGGACACAAATAGGGGGCCGGGTTGCTTGAGAAAAAAATATTATTTAATACAAGTCAGCGATTTAGTTTCAAAACTGGTCATGGGTAGTTTTCAGGAGCAAAATACTGCATAAATATTACTGCAGTGCAAGAGATACATAAAAGGGGAACTTTTTTCCCATTCTTTTTTTTTCCAGACAAAGTTGTTTTGACTGATTTTAAACAAATACATATACATATACACATTTCCATATATAAATATATATATGCACTTTTGCAGTCAGCTGCTTAATGAAAAAATGACATAAATTTCACCCACAATGCTTTTCCATGCTTTTTTTTCTTCTTTAGTTTTTATTTATCAAACCCGAGATATCTTGGACTATCTGTATTTTGTTCTTATTTTTCTAAACCTTTTCTGTTTAAGTTATTCTCTTTGGGGTGTTATTAACAGATTACTATCTACTCCTTAAGTTAAAATCTGCTGCTAGCATTAATTAAATGCTAGATTTGAATGAAAAAGGATGTAAAGCTATACATGATGCTCGTAGAAATTTAAATTAGCTTATAGGGAAAATCTATGGTTGGCCATGAAGCATATTAAAACTGTGTAAGTTTGCACCATTAGTCTGTGATTTGCTTTTACACATAATGAATGACACTCTTTACTGTAATTTTGATCTCTACAAAGTTGTAATCTCCACACAGTATTTTCTTCTAGAGCTGAAGGAGGCAAGGGAAATAATCAACTGAGACTGGATTTTTATAAGAGCTTACCGTCTTGAAATCAGATTTATTGTATTTAAAATTGGTGTGTATATTTTAAGAAAAGGTATTTGGAATGATTTATTAAAAAGTGTAGAATTGAATTTTAAAGAATTAGCAGCAAGAAATTTTGTGATAGGAGGCAAAAATAGTAATTTTATAGAGCAAAGCATAAAGTTGAAGATTATGTATTTGTGATTTTGAACAAGTTTTAGTTTATAAACATTCCTATATGTGACTTTAATTAAGTAACCTATATAAACCAATGGAACTACCTCTCCTCCTTTAAATTATGCAGGTGCTTAATCTCTGCACACAGTCTCCTAGGAATGGGAAATGTTTTAGTTGTGAAACAAAGTTAGATCCCTGCTTTATTTATATCTTGAGACACAGCCTTAATTAATTCATGGTAACCCACATGATGCTTTGGTGAAAATACTCTAAAGCCCTCTAATATTTACTCTATAGCTGTAACTATATTTTTGTTTATGTATTTACATATTTTATTTTATGGCTTCACAATTTTTCAATAAAGATTTTATATTCATTTAATCTTTTCATTCTGAGTAGGTTTGTTGGGGTTTTTTTCTGGGAAACCAAGTATAATTTTTAGCAAGTTTACCTCAGATTATGAGCTTGCATAATAAACAATGCCAAGATATAGTTCCTTTTTCTGCAAAGAATTAGCTTCATAAAGTCACCAAACAGTGGATGATGGATGATACCTCTGGGAATTATCTAGTCTCTCTGCTCAAGAATGGTCATCTAGAGCAGTTAGCCTAGTCAGGTTTTTAATGTCTCCACAACCTTTCTGAGCAACTTGCTCCAGTGTTTGATCATTGTTACAGTGAAAAAAGTTATTTTCCTCTATTTAAACAAATTTTTGTGCCTTATGTTGTGCCCATTGCCTCCATGGTCCTTAATTATTTCCATGGTTCTTCTGGGATGGCCCACTTTTCAGAGCAGTTTTTTTTTTTTTGATTTAGAGGTTTCTCTTGTCCACACTTGCACCCTTTGATAGCCAACCTTGTTCACCACTTTCTTACTGAACTGGGCATCATCATCTCTCTCTCTCTTTCATTCCCAATTTAAAACTCTCTTCACTAGGTAGGCCAGACTATTGGCAAAGACGCTTCCACCTCACTTGGTCCAATAGGTCCCTTCTCTTTAAAGCAGTCTTTGGTCTTCAAAGTGTGAAAATTAAGTCCCTGATCTCAACATGAGTTGCACTTTTCTATAGTTATAGATCTACAGGTGAGGCAGGAGTCTTACAGAAGATCAAATCAATTAAACAGCTAAGCTAATTAACAATGACCAGCCACCAACATCCTCCCACATAAACTTGTGGACTAGAACTCACACTGGAAGAAATAGTCACAATTTCTGTTATCTGTGCAATTGGTTCTCAGTTCTAGCACCAGTGCTATAAGACTATATTCATTTAATGATTTGTACACTGAAGTAAATGAGTGGAAGATTGAATATGTGGAACCAAAAATGTAAATCAGGTGCTTAGTTATGAGTAGCTCCTCTTCCCAAAGTACATTATAATTTTAAACAGGTCTGCAATTTTATCACTAATGCATATTATTTTGCCCCTCCCAACCCATAAAAATGTGAATAGGAAGCAAAAGCGTAGATAGTACCCACAATGTTTAACATCTCTTTTTTAAAATGTGCAATCAGGTAGCATGTGTATCCAAGCACAGTTTATAAACATTGTATTGAATAGAGTTTTACTTTACCACTATTTACCCTTCTCTTCTCATATACTCCTAAAGGTGGACTACCCCTCCTTGAAAGACCTTGAAATTACAATGCACAGCAATGAATTGTTAGTGAGCTATTGTTTGATCCACAGTCCTATTTCATTTTGTATTCTACAAGTCTAAAGCACATAATCTGATCCAGGTACAATATCTAAGGGTTTTGTTTTGTTTTTCTTAACTTCTCACAGACATACTAGTTAATGGATCTAAAATTTTTGGAAGTATCTTCACAAGAATTATTTTTCAATTAAACATAAAATCATATACCTACATTTTAAACAAGCAATCCTGTTCTACTCTTAATAGAGAAGTCATGTCCTTCAGTCATATTTATAGTCAAAAGTTAAAGTCATATTCTACAAGATTTATTGAAATTACATTGGGTTTCCCTGTAGTTCAAATAGAAGGCAGCCATATTAATTTTTCAGGAATTATCTTTTCAAAGATTAACTCCAATAGGGGCACCTCAAGTCTGTTTCTGTCTACTAATGTCACTCCACACTGTATATCAAAACAAAGGTTCCTGCTAAGGGAAAATAGAGAACAAGAATCAGAATTAATCCAGTCATTTCTTATGGTTAAAATTTTTATTTGTTGAAAAACATTATTCATAATAATAAGCAAAAGAAGAAGGTCTTTGTGAAACAACAGTTTCTTCTTGTGATCACTAGACAGAGAAACAAAAGTAGAATATTCAACTGTGTTTGTTCAGTAGCACTGCATGTGCGTGACAGTCTTAAAAAAATAGTATGGTTTGGACTGTATTCTGTCTCATGTGCTTTTATACGGTTTTGGCTCTAGAGATCTTAATTGCAAATTTGAATTTATTATCAAAGAAAGTGTTTGCCACACAGTAAACAGGTGCCAGGTAAAAGAATGGGAATTTGCATTAAGCAAGTAAATGCTCTACCATCCAAAGAACATAATAAATCTGTCACAAGGGGAAAATTTCCCAAGTAAAATAGAAGAAGAATGCTTGCTCCTCTACACCTCTGAAGACTGAAATAAATAATTAGCTCACAATTGAAAACATAAAGGAGTAGGAAATCAAATAAAAAACACACACAAAAAAAGAGTTTTCCTGAAATCAAGGGGCAAACTCAGTAATCACACAGAATACTTTATATTTCACTACATCTAAGAATCATACTGTGGATAAAGTACTCCCTTCCTCATCTTATACAAAATTTATGGATAATCACTGAACAAATTGGGGGAAATTACTTCTGGTCTAGGGAACAGTAGTTTCCCTAAACTAAATGTGAATCTTGCTGCATGGAAAAGAACATCATAAAAGTTATCATTCTGAGGGAATTGCACTGCTTTCGTATTATATATGAATAATGTATACATAACTGTGATACAGTAGAAGCAACCAAAATGTATTCAGTGTTTAGGCAAACTGTTAGTCTAAGCCAAATCTTAAGAAAATTGCATAGAACAATCAGATAACTGTACCAGAATGTATGATATTGTGAATTTACAGCAAAGGCCAGTATGACCAATTATCTAAAAGTAAAGCTAGTAAACAGCAATTCCCATCTAAAAATTCCCAAGTACTTAATAATCACTTACGTAACATACAACTCAAATATAAACCCTTTGAACGAAACATGAATCCAAAGTTTTATTTTTAGGAATAGGTCACAGGGCAAATAAAGCCATACATTGAAATGTTGTTGTACATTGAAAAGAGATTTTTAAGAAATAAGTTTATAATTCCTTATATGTGCATACATTGTTCAAACTTTAATTTAAGTACTTTTCAGGACAGCAGAGACAATACTGCTCTAGGAAATGGATTAGTAGCTTAACAGTGTAATTGTGAAATGCACCAAGTTACAAGTGAGCATCAGCCATCAGGAACGTCTTCTCTAAGTGTCAAAACCTTCACAGGTAATAGTGATGGAAGATAAAGAAATAATCCAGCCTGACTTTTCCAGACTGGCTTGATTTGTCTGAGGTACCAGTTAAGGGAATTTCATGGCTTTCATGAAAATTTAAGTTATCTTACAAGGAAGCAGGAAGCCCAAATAAGAACTAAACTGCATAATACCATTTTTAAGCTCATGACATGTAAGTAAGTCTTCTAGTTAAAAGGTACCTCCGACCAAATGGCCAAGCATTCCTCTCAAAGACATAGTTCAAGTATAGACAGACAGAGTAACACTGAGGAACACAGAAGCTGAAGATGTTCTTTCCATGGGTGTCTGAATCCTAAAGACCACAGAGTCATTTAAAGAGATTGGTGAAGTCAAGGAGCAAAGAAAGAGTTTATGATTGCAGAAGACATTACTTTCCAGCTGAAAGAGAAGATAATAAAATATCTTTGGCAATAATACATCTTTAGCTAGATAAGAAATAAGTTAATTAAAATAAATAACCAACCAACCACAACAAAATGCAAACCAACCAAAAAGTCCCTAACCACCTCCCTAAAACCCACAAACTAATAATAACATGCCTGCAAAAAATTATTTTAAATTCTCAAAGGCAAAACAATAATAATATTATCAAATGTAATACATACATCAAGTAAAATAATATCAGCACAGATGAGCTATCAGCAGAATACATTATTATTGATACTACGCCCCATTTTTATCAAACATTTTCATCAATTACTTGGATGATCAAACCACACGCATCCTATGAATTATTTTAATTTAAGGCAACCGTTTACCTGAACATTATGAGAGCCCCAGTCTAAAATTACCCTGAGAAATCTGTGGTCTACACCTATGGAAAGCCCTTGAAGTTTTTAAGGTGCTGCATTTAGCACAGCAAATCCCATGCATCTGCACATGTTTGAGAAGTGACTGGCTGAAAAGGAGGTTGCTGAAAAGGGCCTGAAGGATAAGGTGACCTCCAGGTTGAGTATCATAAAGCAAGGACACATTTTCATTGCAAATGGGGCTAATCACACACTAGGCTATGTTTTAAGTTAAAAAAATTACAAAGTTTTCTTTAGGCTTACAGAAAAAGTTTTTGTATTCAAGTTGTGAATATATAATCATCAATCTTTTGTTTTGCCACCTTGTATGACACCAAGCTTTGGAAATTTCTTTACCCAAAACAATTTTCAATGCTCATTTGCTCTTAGCACAGGGCTAATCCCTCACTTCCATTCAGAAAGTTCTATCCCCCAGAGCATTACAGAGTACAATATCTGAAAAATTCAACAGACAACCTTCCTCTCCACTTCCTAGGTGCTGTCTTTGAGCATAACAGACAAGTGGAATGAGTATCATCCATAATGATACCTGAAAAATGAAATCAGATCTGATAAAAATTCAGAAAAAACCTAAATATAAATAATACTAAGTGTCTTGCCTGTTGTACATGTGAATGAGCATATCTAGACCCTCTCAAGTATGGACATGCACAAGTCAGTGTGGATGGTTTATCTGGATTGTAAATTGGTCCATGTATACAGAAATTGCTACAAAAGGACTAACTTCATGCAAAACTGTGCCATCTCCAAAGAGGCTTATCAGCTCAAGTGCAGCACTGTGCAACCAACCAGAGCCATCCCAGACAGTCTTCACTGGGTGTTGGGACTGGGATTGAGGTCAGCATAGAGTAGCATTGCCATTTATTCCACAAACTGTTGTCCCAGCCGAGTTCACGAACAGATGACAAAAAGAATATCTCTCCTCTTCCCCATCTGTTTCTGGTATCAGCTATGCAGCAGTGACTAACAGCTGAAAGGCAGTTAGGAACTGATGCAATTTTTTCACCATTAAAATTCATGATAAAAGTGAGCCAACCCAATGTGCCAAAAGTCTGGCCCCATGTCCAATGAGTGCTTCAAGATTATAGTTTGGGTTCAAATATGTAAAAACTTATCATGCTCTGGATCAGGCTTAACATACAATACAGTTGTGTATGGATTTAAGGAGCCAGATGCAGCCTGTAGTTCTGAGCCAGAGTAAATATGTTGAATATATAAAACCACCAACTGGGTGGGAGGTAAGCAGGCTGGAAATACAATGAACATACAAATCATATGCACCACCTTCTCTTTTTGTCCTGCTAGTTGTATGAAAGCTATATTAAGATTATAAGAAGTTCAGGGACTTAATTTATTTTATTTCTTAATGAAGTTGCTGAATTTCCTGTGATATAAGCTGTATCTAATGTCTTTATCATTTACATAAGAAAAACAAGAATTCTTCAGCATATTGTAATAGTATTTGTTTATTCTCCTGGATATATCAGTTTCAGTGTTGAAGATCATAGCCTTAAAACACGTCTGTTGTCTGGATAAATAAAACCAGATAGAATGCTCCTGTAAAATATCATGTCTATTATCATTTGATTATACTATTATGAGAATGTTTCTGGATAATATCTTATCCAGTAATTTTCCTTCCTGATTACTAGATTTTATTTCACAAAAAGTCATGAAAACTGAGTCTACTGATCCACCTCACAGTTTACCTAGAAAAAAAAAATTCATTTTAGCAATGCGACTTTGATACAGAAAAAATTGGGCCTTTAGATCTATGTAATTTGAGTTATGGTAGTCTTTTTGTCACTGCCTGATAAAAGTTTCTTTGATATACTTTTTGACAAGTCCGGAGGTTTGGACCAGCTGCATTTTAATGATCTTTCTATGGGGGCTTCTCCCACTACTTCTTTTCCATAGAGTGCTCTTGCCACTAATTATCCAGTCTATGTGTAGAGAGCAATCTTTTAACTATTAAATTGAGTCCTGCTTGAATATTTCTACTCTATTTTGGTTATATCTTTATTATTGAATTTAGAAAGGTTAATGACATCTTAAAAAACAATCCTTAAAAAAAATAAATGCAAAGTAATTGCACTCCCTCAGAAGAGGTAAGTGCAGAGTCCTTCAAGTTCTTTTTTCTTAATCATATTGTTAATAAGAGTTTGCTATGCAATAGAATGAATAAGTCTGAAAGGCTTTTGCCTACATTTAAAATATTAAGGTTATTATGTTAAGGCTAGTTATTGTAAGGTGCTCCAACTTACGCTGTGCTAGTAAGCTTTGTAGAGAGAATATAAGCTTCATTGTTGCTAATTTTGAATAAGAACCCTTCGTATTAAGCTTTTAAGAGATACTATAGTTCTATGGGTTTAAAATAAGCTGAGTACTCAACATATGAGAAAGATTAACTGCTTTTGTACATACTATGCTACAGTTTCTTATTACATGTTTGTGAATTTATTCAAATGCTTAAAAAAGACTTTATTTCATTGGAGGGTTATGAAGTGCATAGATTGCACGTAGTAAAAAGTGATAGACCATTCATACCTTTCATAATAAGGATTCTAGGTGAGTGAGAAGGAACAAGTGCCAGACTTTCCCCCTTGTGTTTCAGATTCTTTGATCTGAATAAGTAGTGCAATACTATAAATCAGAGAAGAAAAAGATAGCTGACACCCACACTTGGGAAATGGTGCTTTTTGACTACAGCAATTTTTCCTGAGCTCTCCATAGAGTTTGTATTTACACCAAATGTCTAGAACACAACACCCTCTTGCTACTGCCCCTGTCATATTAGGCCATTCATATGCACAGATCAGCATCCCTTAGTGGCCTATCTGGCCATACATTTGACAAAATACTTGTTTACTATGGACCAAGTCCAGCTCTGACTGAAATAAGTGGAAAGACTCATGTGGATTTAAGTAAGAGTTGGTTTAGACTCCTTCTGAGCACTAAGATTTATGGCATCTTTAACATTTCATTTCCTCAATTTTAAGCGTTTGGGTTTTGTAAATGACGTGCTGGATAAATACACTGTTGTCACTTAGCAGACTTAACTGGTGTGTGAAAAGAAGTCTTTTACTTTCAGATAAACTGAGGGATGGTGGATTATGGTCTGTTACTCAGCTGGCATAAACTTGCATAGATCCATGAATCTCAACAGGCTTCCAAATATCTGATCTGTCATCAAATGAAATTCAAGAAGAAAGTTTATAGTTCTTTGAAGACAGCATGTATGTAGGTGCAGGTCAATTACCTGAGGGTATAGCCTGAACAAGAAAATGGTGGATTACAGGCTTTCTAGATAAGGTACCTATTACTGGATCCAAAATTTTCCCCTCTAAAGCACAGAAATCACAGAATACACATTACAGAATAATTTTGAGAAGCTCATGAAAAACTAATGTTTATCAGAGAATATTTAAATGTTAGGGCAATATTGAAGTTGTTTCTGTGCTGTTGATGTTTTCTTCATTCCAGAAAGATATATCTGTATTATATACACCAGAACAATGAAACTGTTGTAATAATTTCCATTCAAAACTGAGAGTTTTAAAGTCCTGAAGTCTAAAACTTAGTTTTGCAAGCCAGGATGAGCATCTTCCTGAAAAAAAGTTTTCATCATAATATTTTCAACAGCTTTTTGAGTTACAGGAGATTAAACAGTAAAAAATGCTCGCTTTATTACATTTTTTTCTATAAAAGCCTATTTATAAAGAAAAGTGGACATTGCATGCAGTTGTTTCATTGTCAGGACTAGGACCCTTCTGCTTCCCTTGCTAGCTGCACAGGAGAGGAACTAAAGAAGCTGATCTGACCTATCAGAGTGAAACAAAGTTAGTGTCTTGGCTCAATGGGAAATGGTTTCCTTGACAGATTGAGTCAATCAGTGCAGGAATATTGTTACAGAAGCAGGCATTACCAAAACACTTTCTGAGATTAACTATTTGAATAATGCTTATATAGATTTTTTTAAATTTTTGTGCTTGTACTGTTTAGATGTAATTAAAATAACTGTGCACTCTTAAAATATATTCAGGCAATACTTTTTACTTCAACTACTTAGCATAAGCTAGTTACAAAATTTCATCAGCAGTGCATGCACAGTTCAGAATATTGGATCAGCATTTTTCCTTTTAAAACAATTACCTCTGTGTTTTGTTCTCTCCTTCCTTTTTTAAGAGACAGTTTAATCATGACAGAAAACTGGGAATAACAATTACTATAAGGGATAATATTAAGGGCTTGAGCCTGTTTCTATAGATCTTGGCAGAAGTTTCCTTATGGACTTCAGCATAAGCAGGGACAGCTGCTAGGGTAACCACATACATTAATTTAATTTTTCATAAGGACATATCCAATACTCACTGATTTGAGATGAGGCAGCTGCCTAATCCTTCTCAAGTTGTAGAGAAGAATGTTATCAAAACATTTACATATGGCTTTTCACCCTCAGTTTTATTACCTGTACAATCTGTCAGGTGAGCTAAGGCTTGGTATAATTTATCTTTTCTCACTTGAAGAAGCATGGTACATATTGTAAACTATCTAATCAATTTTAAAGCTGCAGAGGATTTTCTATATAGTGGGGGAAAATTTTAGTCAATTTTGGTGTACACAGAAATGGAAGAAAGGAATATATTCAGCTCTTGCATATAGTTAACACAGCCATCTGTTTCACCTACCTGCATAATTGCCAGCTAATCAATTGCTAATTGCAAGTGTCCAGTTGCTTAACAGCATTGTACCTGCAATTGCAATTCATTATCAAAAACACTTTAGAGATCTTCAGACCCTGAATTATTTATTTCCATGAGAAAACAGTGAAAGGAAGAAGTCAAAGGAAAGCAAGGAATGGAGATACAGGTAAAAAGGGAGGCAGGTAGGGAATACAGATGTGGGTAACTATAAGATGCAGATATGTATAAGATATTTGAGAGTAAGTAAGGCACAATGACATAGGCATTTTTATGATGCTTTGATGGAATAAGTATGTGATAGAGAAGGTGACAGGTGGAAACCGGGAGAGGCAAACAAGCTTCTAGCAAGAGTAGGCAAAAGAGATGAAGGGTGATTGGAAGAGGAATTGGGAACTCTGGCACAGAGGGACAAGGCTGCAGAAGGTGCAGTGGATGTGGTCAGTGCTGGTCAGACTGTCAATGCAGTTACCATGATGGCTTCTAACAGTAATTCCTTCATTATCCTGAATAATACATTTACTTTCTTAAAGTCTTTGGTAAATGGTTTAGCATGATGTAGCAATGTATTTCTCTCCTTCTTCTCAGTGACCTTTGTGCCTCCAAAATATGAACTTGACAGGTGCCATCATCTCAGAAATCTCTTGTAAAGAGATTCTGATCTCTTCAAAGAAGAATTTTGAAATTTTATTTTTAAAGCAAAAGAAAGTAAAAAGTAGAGAGAATAAAAATGGACTTTAATCTCTGCTTCACTATTTAAATGCATTATTATTTTGGAAAATATAGCTTAGGAAAGAATAATGCATCTGTGCTTATTCTTGTGTATTACAAGAGATGTCATTTTCTTTATCCTACCTCCTTTCTCTCAGCAAGTTACTTACATGCAAAGAAAACGTCCATGTTAAGTTCATCAGAAAGATACTGGATGAATATTTAAAGAAAATCAATGAAGAAAGAGTTATGTTTTATATACATTGTCAAAAAACCAACTGATTAAACTGTGCCTGAATACAAAGAAAAAGCAATTTTAGGAGGGCAATAAAAAATAATCTTACATTCCTAACACTTTTATCAGATATCCTCATTATATTTGCATTACTTTGGAGATAATCCACTAAATAGTCTTCTGATTCATAATTTATTTGTACCCATTTGTATTAATATTTGTTCCACGGTAAAATGAATGAAATAATTGTATCATATAAAGAGTCACTTCATTGACCAGCTGAAGCCTAAAACAAGAGGTTGTAAACTCAATGAACTGGGCCGAAAAGGTTTAGTGGAATCACGGAATTATTAAAGTTGGAAAAGACTTCTAAGCTCAAGTACAACTCCCAGCCTACAACCACCACCATGTCACCACTAAAACATGTCCTCAAGTACCACATCCACTCATATGACAATATTTGTGTTTTAGGAACTAGCCCTGCCCTGGAAGCAGTCCAGCATTTGTTAAAATGGAAAGAATTATTTCTGTTGCCTATAGCATTTCATATGAGAAAATGAACAGGAGAACTTAGAAATATTTATTTAATTTCTTTTATTTTCAAAATCTTTTGCTTTAATCACAACTGTTTGAAGATGTCTAACATTACTACATCCAGCTTCTAGGAACATCTTCCTCAAGACACAGACATACAGTATTTTACCAAGAATCCATTTCTTCAAGAATCCATTCTTCATTACTGATTTGAAGTATATTCTGGTTTCAAATATATGGAGGATGTATAGCATGACTTTGCTGTGTGGAATTAAATAATCTCTTCTGGACAATGTTGGACATGAAAAAGTTGCAAAACATAGTCTAGTTTGCTTTTAGTTTTCACATTTACAGTATGCTGCACTTGATTTTGTAAAATGATGTGTGATTTCTTGCAGCTTATTTTGGTTTAGTAACAGAGTTGGTGTTCAAGAAATTTGGTTTTGGATAAATAGAAATGACTAAACAAAATTTGCCCCTGTACTCATTCTCACTTTCCTTTGGGTTTGTTTTTTTTTTAATTTTTAAACAGGTTTTGTGAGTCATGCTTCAGATAATTTAATAGAAGTAATTAATTACTTACTTTGCTTAAGCTTTAAAGAGTCAGTCAATGACAACAAGCATCCTTTCCTGTGATTCACCTAGGCTAATAAAATTCGGAAAGACTAGAAAGTATGAATATATATTTCTCATAATCTCTCTTGTTTATGGAAAATTTTACGAAAGTACACATAAATAAACAAGCGTCAATTGTTAATGAAGAGGTTTTTCCCACGCTGCAACCCCAGAAATAATCAGAAATTGCTTATACTGTTCTTCACTAAAGTGACCTTATGTTAGCACTATAATGTGTCAGAGAAATTTTATATCTATCTATATATAATTCGTCTAAATATTTGATAAAAAACATTAGAACTGAGCCAGTGGCCTTAAAAACAAACAGCAAAGCTACCTGAGAAGTGAATAAATGAATGAAAATTGCTTGCATTCCAGAATGTTTTCATTTCTGCTTCTATGTTGAAAGCAATTTTTAAAAGGTTTTTATAACTTAGATCATAGAAAGAAAAGAACAAATCTGTGAATACCAGTGTGAGAGGAGAGGTCACATAAAGAAAAGATACCAAAGTATTTCTGAGCTGATGGTTCTCCTACACAGCATTCGGTGTCTGAGATTTCCAGCTGCATGCAAATATGAATAGCTAAACTTGGGACAGCATTACCATTTCTGAGTCAGATCAGTCTCTCCTCAGGTAGAAATGGCTCTAAGTTTTGCCATCCTGATTCCAGAGCCCTGGAACCATTTAATATCCCCAGTATAAACCAGAGCAGCCTGGAAACCACTGTATGTCAACTTTTAATGGTCTCCAAGGCACATTTTATTGTCTTGAGTCACTGCAACAAAGCAGTCCAACCACAGTGTCTTATATCTGTTCTTCCTTTGGATGTGTGTATATATGGAGAAATTATATTTGGGTCATTTACATTAATAACATAGTCAGTGAGAAGTACTCCATAAAAACAACTGCAATTTTGTACAAGATATCATTAGCATTCATTCCTCCACAATCTATTAGCAAACTGTTCCAATCATGCTCTAATTGGTTCTTGATTTTATAGCTGTATCTGTATCTCATTTTTCTCTTTCTGTAGCTCTACTTACACCCAACAATTTTACTACAATTTTGAATATATATTAAAAACTACATAGATAAAATATAGTTTATATAATATCTACTATTACATATCTGTATAGGAAGAATGAAAATTTATCATATTCAACAGAAAGTTCAGGCACTGTCCAGACTAACTTGGAAGAGCTGTGAAATTTTTGTTTGTTTGGATTTTTGGTTTGTTTGTTTAGTTTGTTTTGGATTCTTTTAAGATTAACCTGATAATGCAAGAATTGGTTTCTAAATACAAAATGACACCAAAAGAAAATAATCTTGACCTAATCCTAAGCACTTAATTCTTCAGACTTAAGTATTTCTCTTTGGTCAATAGGGTAACAGAATTAACAAAACAGATCCAAAGGGCACCACTAGGGTTAGAACTGGAATGCTGTATTTGTGTGAGTTAGATGAGAAATATCAACCTTGGGGAAAAAAAAAACTTAATATCCATTTCCCTTCTACTTTGTGGAAGCAACTGTAGAATTGGCTATTTCCTCATTAACAATGTTGAAAATAATAGAGTAAGACCACTGAAACAGAGGAGATAAGAGTCTGTATGAATTAAATATTAACGTTAAAATGAGATTAGATCAGTGGCAAGAGTTTGCAAGTTTGCTTTAAAAAAAAAAGTCTTAATTACTTCCATACAAATCTGGTGAAATTACAATAAAACATGTCTGTATGTGTAATACATAGCTAAAATTTGTCTCTCCAAAATATGACTCAGAGTATATTCATAATCCCAGATTTAATGACAATGGCAGGCCTGAAAGAGACACACCTGAAAGTCTCCACACCTTCTATTGACCTCAGAAAGATATTGAAAAATCAAGTAACTTTTTCAAGTTATTAATATAGGTAAATAAAATGCTAAGGGAAAATTGAGGAGGATTGCAAAGAAAAACAGGAGGAAAGGAGACTAGGTAATCTTTTCTTTACAAAAGAATACAAATAAGAGGAGTTTATAAAATGGACTGACAACAATGTAAACATATTTAATGGGGGAAAGGAATTTATTCGAATGTTATCAGATAAATGCATAAACTATTTCTATGACTTACAGTTTAAAATAGGCAATTTTAGACTAGGATAAAACTGTGTTTTATTATAGCACTGAGATCTGGGATTAATTAAGAATTGGAACAGTTTATCTATGTGCATCTCTGCCACACATTTTAGAAAACAGATTGAAGCTTTTCCTTCGAAAAAGCAGAGTTAAAACATCTTCCAGCTTTTGCCAAGCAATCAGAGATTATGTCAGACTGGATTAAAACAAGGATTTTTTTCAAGCCTTGAAATCTGTGATATATTTGAACCCTGTTTTTCCTTTCTACAAACTCCTCTCTACTCCTGTCCTTCCAAATTACGTCTTTTCACATCTTATTCACTGTTGTTCATTTTCAGGTGAAACATTATACAGATTCCTAAAAAAAACCAACCAAAAAAGCCTACCAACTGGACTTTTTATATAAAAGAAAGTATGGGCAAAGAAAGAGACCAGAACAAGGGATAAAAATGGCAGGCCAATGGCACCAACAGCCTGAAGGTCTGTCTATAAATTGGATGATTTGGTTATAGTTTTCAAGGATGGAAAAGAAGATGAATGCTAATGAACTGATCAGAATTGAATTGAGAGGGAGAAGGATTAAAAGAATGAGGAACAGATTGGGAAAGGCAACAGAAGGGGGAGAAGGAGGTCTGTGGTGATAACAAAGGGCAATTCCCCAGTGGAAAGAGAGATCAGGAAAAAATGTCAAATGTTTGGGAAAAAATCCAAGATCTGGATTTTACTGATGAGATTAAGAGATCACAGTGGCTTCCTGGCTCCTGCTCATCTCTGTATGGAGGCAGGACATGAAGCCAATGGCCACGGTGATTAAGCAAAGGCTAGTAGCTTCCACGTCTGAAAGTTTCACAATCACCCTTTCACTGTTCCACCACTGGTCCATTTTCAGAATTTAACACTGCTTCAGCTTTCTTTCAGTAAAAATTTATTCCACCTGGTTGACTGTTATACATCCTATTTTAAAGCCTTATTAGACTATTTGAGTGCAGGCATTAATCAGCTTTGGAAGGACCTTTTCTGTTAACTTCATACCCTGGTTGAACATGTGTGTCTCTAGAACCCAAGAACCATTCCTTGTTATTTTGTCTGACATTTTATCACCAGGACTCTCCTCCCATCCCCAACTGCAAGTGATTCCATGCAAATAAATGCATCTGCTGTAAGCATCTCCTCCAGTCATATCCAAGATTAGGTCCTGTACAAATTTGACTTCTAACTAGTGTCAGTTGCTTGTTTTGCACTGGTAGGCAGATTCCATCAATCTAAAACAGTCAGCTGAGCCTAAATATTTCACTGTAACTGTATTGCCTGTAATGGAATTAATTTTTTTTTACAGTGTCACCAGAGACTTTGATGGGGTTTCTTAGGTACAGAAACAAACTAATTCCCAATTAAATTAGGGATTTTAAGATAAGACAACTTCATAGTCAATAGTATATCTATATACTTCTGTACTTTTTTGGGAATGCCTTAATATATTTCTGTGATGTAACTATAACCTGTCTGCCAGTTTTATAATGCTTTTAAGGCATGTGAAGTTATTTCATTCCTTTTTTGCCAAAGGAAAAAAAACCCCACAAACCCTTCACTTTCCCATTGTCATTGCTATGAGACAAGTAAAAAATCTTTATATTTATGAAAAATGGATCAAAGCCTTCTGTATTGATCACAGGACACTCTCATCCATCAGTGTAATTACGTTTAAAAGTGTCATGATATTTAAAAATCAGTGCTTGCCAAAAGTAAGTGAGTATGCCTGGGGACATCATGAGTCTTGGGCAAACTCTACTCTCATCTGCAATCACTAGCCCTCTCAGACATCATGGCTCTGGGTTGACTGAAGGTTGTCAATCAGCTTCACCTTCCAAAATTTTTAGGATCGTTCTCAGACAGCCATCTAAAGTAATCAAAAATGAGACAGAAGCAAACAAACAATTTAATAAAAAAAAAAACCCAAAACCCAACAACCCACAACTGAGCAAACATCTAGGCACATCTCAAGTGTTGGGTATTGTAATGTGGAAATCAAAAGCATTTTTTGCCTGATTTCAACGAAAAATGAGAAAATCCTTAGTTAATTCTCAAAGCTTTATGGGGAAAAAAAAAAGTGTTCAGAAGGAATCAGTAGAGAGAAAATGAAAGAAAAATTCCTCCAATTCTAAATAAAAGCTTTTTTTTTTACTACTATAATATGACAAGACTTTGGAGAGAAAAAAAGGAAACAACTAAATAAAAGCTTTTAAAATTATGAATAAAGGATGATAAGTATAACCTAAAAATGGAAAACAAAAGGCAGAAAGAAAGAACAACTTTAAAAGTAACATTAGAATATAATTCTTTTTCTTTGTCTTGAATGGCATTTGTGTAATCCTTAAGATTTTAACCAAATTCCTTTGTCAGAAAACTACATTAAATACATCTGTGTAAAACATATTTTCCAGTTCGTTAGAATGACCACATTAATTTTCTACTTCACTTCAATGTTAAGTAATAATGTAAGATGTCTTTAAACATAATGATTCAGCAGAGTTATAGGTTAACTAGCCATTACCTGCTACATTCCATTGCCTTTTTGATTCTTGATATTGAATATGGCAATTAGTATAGCTACATTGTGTAGTTTCAGATAAGAATAAAATTTTTTTCCTTGGTCTAGGATGGCTTTTCTCCAAAAAAGTAAAATACGTGCAAACTAGAGATAACACAATTTTGTACCCTGCACAATATCTACAGGGGAATATTAAGAAAGAAAAAGAAAATACAACTCTTGTTTTTTTTAATAACTAAAGACAAGCAAATAAAATTGAAATAGTAGTCAACTTATAATTAAATTGTCTTAGCTGACATGTTTAATCACTGGTGGAATGTTTAAAGAAAATTATAATTCTTTCCCTCCCCAATTTTCTACAGAGATGATGTGAATTCTTAATCAGGTAAGAGCAGAGGATGCATCTAGAATCAATCTTATAATGATATATACATAGAGAATAGGAAAGAAAGTGATATGACATGAACGAATAATTTTATATATATCTATATATATGTATAATTAGTCTGTAACAGATATCAAGGAGTTGCTTTTAGTCTGAAATTATGTTCCATAGGCATGTGATTTGTCACTTCCTTGGGAGTTTTTTTTTTGCCTGAGACTGTAGGATCCAGGATTTTAAAAAGTAACGAACCTGAAAACAAACTTCATTAAAAAGAGGTATAAGTCTCTTCCACAGGTTTCCTCTTTGATGTTTGTTTGAGTTTCAGGAGAGACTGGAATATAGAAAAGTACTGAGTATGTTAACAGTGTTAAGTAGAGAACAGAGTAAGTGAAGTGTTTTCAGTATTTCCAGTCTCAAGTCTTATCTGAAATAAGTAAAATTACTAGTGATATACAAATATACAGTAAGAACAGCATTGGCACTTATAAGTTATTACATCAGTAAACTACTCAGTCTCAGTAAATGCTTGGCCCTATGCACTCTTCCAAAAGCTATTGTCTTATTTTCCATGATATTGAAACCAGATGAAACTGTTTTCCTGCATCCTTCTGACCCTAAGCAACTATTCTCCTTGTCATTTTAATTGAATATTTCTGTGGTTTTCAGTTGTTTCTTAAGGCTTTGGATTACTCTGAAAGTTATTTCCCCAGACCAAAAGTTGCACACCAAACTGAAATGTACATGTTTGTGCACATTTTCACCTTTTTTTGGTGTTTGACTTTGGGGTAAGAATTGATGACAGAACATAAACTCATTATTGAATGCTGTTTATCTTATCCAAGGTCTTCAGTTAACACCGATAAAAGTAAAAGCTTTCAGTAGATATCATCATTCTATTCAATTTAATACTTCCACCTTGATCAATGAAAAAATAGTTGTTTAGAAGGTCTGAGAATTATGAAAGCTGGGATAAAAAATAAACCACTTCCAGGTGTCAAGGGAAGAGCAACCAGGAATCACTTTGTTCTTTATATTGAGAGTATCTGAGCTTATACTATGAGTACTGTCGTCTTCATCAATCCCATTGTATCTCTAAATTCAATTAAAAATATGGTTCTGATGGCTTAATTCCAATTTGAAATTTTTCAATAAAAAGAGTATTTATTAAGATGCACACAATACATTGATGTATTACATTCTCAAATTACAATTTTTTTCCAAAAATCCTTCCCCACAGATATCCAATTTTTTTATTGTCCAGGTTCTCTGACGTTCTACTGAATTCTGTAAAGAGAAGATTGTGCTACTCCACATTGAGCAGAGCACCAAGCAGTGGCTGTCTCAACAAGAAAAATGCCTTATTATAGAAGATCATTACCATTAGTTTTATTATAGTCACCTTCTCTGCTATTAACCTTCTTCCCTGTTTAACACACAAGATAGCTTTAACTTGGTCTATTTCTGTTGGGATTTTAGGATATATGAGTGCAACTAAAGTAACATCTAAACTGACAAAAGTTATATTCTTTTTGCAGCTTGTGCAGTTGTATATAGTAGCAAGAGTATTAGATTCAAAGTGTCACAGCTTATTTTCTGTGGAAATGTTGAGGCTCACCTGGAAAAGATGAGCCTTGGGTCATTTAGAGCTTGCAAACCTTGTCATGATGAGAAATTATGAAAGGAGGAATTCTAACCTCCTGAAACTTCTCAGGCCCAGGAGTGGCTAGTCTGTGATGTAGCATTTTGTAGCTTTGCAGTCTGGTAGACAATACTTGTAAGACCTTTGGTCCTGGTTCTGTTCTCATTGCTATTTGTGTAAACCAAGAGTGACCTGGAATTATCCCTACTTTACAGCATTTTCAAAGAGAGGAGAGATAAGCCTGTATATATCACTTACCAGGGATCTTGAAAGCAAGAGATTGTTTGGCTCTATGAAGATGTTGTCATAGCTATTATGCATACCAATCTCAGTCTATTTTAAGTTGACTAATTAGGGAAAAGTTGAATACAAAAGAAATGCTCTAGGGCCTCCTAATCTGAAATAATGTCAGGCTGTGCTTTATCAACTCACTGGGGCCTGTTTGTGAAGATTATATGCATGCTTCTATCTGCTTTGGAGGCAGAGCTAAACCAGAGTGAGCTCTGTGCACTGGTAGAAAAACAGTGCTACTTTATGTGCTTTTTGGGTGAGCTGATTCAGACTCCTCTAACATGAAAAGATCTGTTTTTATACAAATACAAGGAAAAATATAGGCTCTCAAAATAACTGCTCTCTCCCTATAGTATTTTTCTTGATACTCTTCCAGCTCTGTGGAGGTATCTGAGAATTTCAAATCCTTAAATATAATTTTTAAAATTGTCTGTATAAGTGTAAAACTTAAGGCTCTTAGTGCATTTTCAATTTAGCTTTCTCTCACATCTGAAATTACAGTCTTTAATTTAAGAATTTTTAAGAGACTATAGATTTGACAATTCTGATATTGGACTAGGCTTAAAGCAGTCTTTGAAATGTGATATTTTAGGCATGGAACACATTCATATTACTTTGCTAACCTGCCAAAGGCATGATTTCATCTGGGTTTTGTTTGGATTCTGCAAAATCTCACAGGAAGCAACTGCAGAAAACTGCTGGAGGACACCTACATTTAAAAAACGTATGCTGCTCTGAGATAAGTTCCCTATTTCCCTATTCTTCCCCTTTAAAGCTTGTACATAAATGAGAAATACATTGTCATTCAGGGCTGCCTCAACCCAACCACAAGTTCTATGACTGACATTTATGCAAAATGTTGATAGACAAATTCCGTAGTTATTTATCAACACTAAGCAGTCCCTGCAGACATCACTCAGCAACCATATCCCATCATGCAAGCATTCCTATTTCCTTTCAAGTCATTCATCTGTATATGGGAGCTATTTAAACAAATAAACTTACCTAGATATGGAAACAGTTGCCACATTCATACATATATAAAAGGAAAACTGCATTTAATAAAAGACTTTCATTTGGATATATGAGAAACACTCCACAATATGTGAAGAAGCAGAAAAATAATACCTCCTTCCTATGTACATCCTTTTTCTTATACAGAGAACTAAGTTTAAAAGTTCAAAATGTAGAATTTATTAACCCATGCACATGCAGCTTTGTCTGTGTGTAGGATTTATGAATGAGAAATAGGCATAATGACTTGTGTTACTTATTTGCTTTCAAGAAAAATGTTTTTTATTACCACAAGTATGGTTTTAAAGGCAAAGCTCTGTCTGCTCTGTACAAATTCACTAGAAAAAAACTCAACTTATTGTTCTTCCTATAAAGTTTTTACAGAAACAGGAGTTTTGGTTTTTTCTGGGATATGAATAATAATTTCAGATTTTAGAGTAATTTTAAATGCTTGGCGTATTTAAGACTGAGCAACACTGCATTGTGTGTCCAACCTATTTATTAAAATACAAAATAATGTATTTTATGCAATATTTTTTAGTACCATGAATTTCATGAATTGGCACTTACATTTAGAAAATGTTAATTTGATAGTTTGGTATGCTGACACCAAATAAAAAAAAAAAAAAAGAAACCTACAATAAAGCTTTCCTGATCAATCACTTGCCAGCAAGATGGACTCCTGTTTGTCCCAGTACTCCTCAATAACAGATTAAAGTGTTCCTGAACAATGATTTTGTCCATTTATTTTTTATGAAATTATTCAATTCAGAGCACATAAGGCATTCCTTCACCATCTACTTTTAAGACTCAAAAAATACTGACCTTGATGTGAATCAGAAACACACACCCAGGAGCAGAATTCATCCCAGAGAGCTATATTGGAGACCTCTTCTTCAGCTTTGGAATGTTACAACAGCAGTGGGAAGTAGCTTTGCAAGAAGGGCTCTGTGTTCTTTTGAAAAGCAGGTGGAGGGAATTTCAGTGATTGTAGTCATTTACAAGGGGGTGTTCTAAGCCCTGCCTTATGTCAGCTCAGCTCCAGCAGGCAGTAGGTGCTTGTCTGCCCTTCTCTGATGCAGTGGATATGGCAACTGTGGGGCAATAGCTGAGATTTATCTTTTCAGGTGTCCTAAGTCCCTCTGTAGCCTCCTTCAGCTACACAACTATCTTGACTCTAGTAATCAGCCTTGATACCAACTTTTTCTTGAAGACCATTTTTGATCATTAGGGTCAAGTGCCTAAGTACAGAAATGAACCCCTACCAGAGTTTTGGAGAATTATGAGAAAAAAACCAGTCCAATTCTGATAACCCTGATGTTGACAAAGGAAGTTTAAATAACCTACCTAAAGAAAAAAATCCTAAGTCCTAAAGTCTCATAAAATTCAGCTTGTAAGAAAAAAAAAGATTCAGAGCCCTAACAAAAGAAGCTTTTTCTGATACCTCCAGATGGGACATCAGTGCCAGAAAAACAGTTTCATGATAGAAAACATTGTTTTATTTTTTTTTAATTAATATACAAATATATTGGGTAGTTTTATCAGTTTCGTTACTTCACAATTAAAATTGGGTGCAGCCATTCTCAGTTAGTTTCTTGTGATTAAAAAAGATCTGACAGTGGACAAAGGATTTATCACTTCTCTAGCTTCTGTTTCTCTGATATCTTCTTCTGTCTTGCCTTGTGATAAAAGCCTGAACTTGGAAAATCTATACTTAGAAACCCTATTAGAGGTCTACATCAATTTCACCGCCTTATGAATTAGAAAAGGTGCTGTACATCACCAACCTAGATATCAGTTTTTATCCCTCCTCTCTCATCATTGTTCATTAGGTATGACACACACAGCTTAGATTAAGCTGGCTGAGTTAAAACAGACAAATCCAGACTAATATAGCAGAACAAGATTTCAGTCACTTTGCCCCCTGCAAGATGTTAGGAAGCATACCAGATTATGTGATTACTCAGCCACTCTATGGGATATTTATCCTCAGCTGGGTAAAAGAAACTTGCCCAAATAGTTAATTCTTTAGAGTGGCCAGTCAGTTAATGCAACTCTCTGTGCTGATTAATTGGATCCTCTTCCAAGGAGAGGAATTGCTGCTATGCTACATTTGGGAAAATGTGATTTAGAAGGTAAATTTCCCAACAGCAAGCTAATTCTTCTGAGCTCTACCTTTAACACATGATTTAAAGAACACAAGTCACTGCCAACCTTGTGACAACATATTTAGATACAAATTTTCCGAGAAAACCTTTTTGGATGCGTAAATCCCACTCTTTGTGTTGCTAGAACTCAGTAAGTCTGATTTTCTTATGCCTGCAGTTATGTTTTAAGATGAAATGGTACCTGAAGTTATTTTCTTTCTGTACCTAACTTCTTCCCACATTTGAGATAAAATCAAGTACAATAATTATGAGTATATGTACTTATGCTGCTGGAAAATATCTGATTCTCTCACAATTAAGAAATATGTGATTCATTCAAATCTCATCAGTTCATTAGAGAACATGTGAATTTCACCCAGAGGGCAACAAATTATATGTTGATAAATCCAATTATCATAATTGTGTTAGATGGACTGTCACAATGGGAAAATACCTTACTAAAATACAATACTTTAAAAGAGAAATATAAAGCCAGTCTGTTATAATGAGGCTATAAAATATGTATGTGCATTTTAAGAGCCATCCATTGCCATGCAGTTGTGCAGTGTACTTGTTATTTCAGGAAGTTAGTGATGCATACATATGTCAGAGAAGCATGTCGTGCCATCTTCTCATTTCAGTCCACAAGAGACTGCACAAGTCCACAAGTCAGCACTGAGTGAAGAAAATGACGTATTCATATAGAGGGGATTTTTTATTTAGATGGTGCCACAGAGTACAGTGGGTCTCTTTGCAACTCACAGCTCAGTTATCTCACAGGCTGTAGTAGTTCTCACAGCAAACTTACAGGTTCCACTCTGAGGAATGTTGTGCATTCATCATGGTGCTATGGAATAACGACTGCAACTGGAAGTTGGCCATTTGTTAGCACAACTGTCTAAACCTCAGTCAGTCACTTTGTGGAATGGAACAAGCAGAGCCTCAAGGCAGCCACAGGTTCTGTTTTCTGCCTCTGTCACAGCCTTCCCCTATATGGTGTGAATTCTCCTGGTGCATGAATGTCTGTGTTTAGAACAGACTGAATAATGGTGGAAAGAAAGTTGACCATAAACTGGAGTTAACCTCATCCTCAGTCAACTGGGACTGAATATGCCCAAAACAAACTAAGAGCTTCTTGGCATTCATTTCATCATCTCCCTGTTCAGTTAAAGTGTTGGTCTTTTACAGACTCTTTATGGAGCAAAGATTTGATGGCAAACTTTGGTGAGAAGGTACAAAAAAGGTACCTTCTCAGGTACAAAGGTGTACAAAAACAATTGTCAGAAGTAGCACAAGAAAAAATTTAGTAAAATTCATTGTTTTTATATTTTCCTTGAAGTTGTATTTGGATTAAAAAAGGTTCCCATGTGTTGGAACCCAGGGCACAGGGAATATTTCCCTGCCTGTTTTAGAGAGCCCTGACGCCTGGTCAGACACTGCTCTTAACCTTCGTCCCTGGGACAAATTGCCAAGGCTTTGGGATGGGTTGGAACATAAGAGTGTGATGTAGATAGTAGTAGTAATAATAGTTTGTCACTAAGTGAAGAATTTCATGTTTTAGGATTTTAGTATAAGAGTGAATGGAAGACAAGATGGAGGATTTAGGGTGTTGCCCCATCTCCTTCTTGTTCTTCTTCCACTCCATTTTCTTTTGCATTGTTGGCACAAAGTCATTGGTTAGAGAAACTAGTTACGTAGATATTACGAGAATAGACTAGTCAAAGTTATTGGTAGAAAAGTAGAAATAAAGTACGTGTTACAAGATAATTGGATTAGATATCTTTAAAAGGCCTTGATTTTGGGAACTCGGGGCTCCCTTTTGTGCCTTGCTTCTGTGGTGCTGAGTCTGGTGCAGACAGTATATCAACCTCAAGATAAGAAAAGAATAAACAATAGACCGAAGACAGAGAAAATCCAGAGTCTTGCTCGTTTTTCACCCTTGCCAGAGGGGGAACTGCCTCCAAAGGGCCCTGGGGGTAAGTTCCGTCCTGAGGTGGGGAAACAGCTAAGCCACACACACCCATGTAATTCAGAAAAAGGTATGACTATATGTCAGTGTGTCTAGTACATCTGTGTCCCATGTGGCATATTGTTTATATCCCTGTTGCAAATCATAAAGTTCTTAAACTGGTGTCCCTGTTACTCAGTGCAAATTTCTGAATCATCAGGGTTTTGATTTTCGTAAGATCTCACCATCTTGTATCTGAAAATCCTTCCTTAGAGGAGCTTTAGGCCTCTAATAAATGTTCTGAGTTTGACAAACTGCCATTTCCAATTAAAAAAAAAAAAAAGAGTAATACACTGGAAAATTTCCAGCTAGCATTCAACAGAAATTAAAGAAAACTGTGACTAGTTCATGGAAAGGGTTTTCCTTTCCTTTCCTTTCCTTTCCTTTCCTTTCCTTTCCTTTCCTTTCCTTTCCTTTCCTTTCCTTTCCTTTCCTTTCCTTTCCTTTCCTTTCCTTTCCTTTCCTTTCCTTTCCTTTCCTTTCCTTTCCTTTCCTTTCCTTTCCTTTCCTTTCCTTTCCTTTCCTTTCCTTTCCTTTCCTTTCCTTTCCTTTCCTTTCCTTTCCTTTCCTTTCCTTTCCTTTCCTTTCCTTTCCTTTCCTTTCCTTTCCTTTCCTTTCCTTTCCTTTCCTTTCCTTTCCTTTCCTTTCCTTTCCTTTCCTTTCCTTTCCTTTCCTTTCCTTTCCTTTCCTTTCCTTTCCTTTCCTTTCCTTTCCTTTCCTTTCCTTTCCTTTCCTTTCCTTTCCTTTCCTTTCCTTTCCTTTCCTTTCCTTTCCTTTCCTTTCCTTTCCTTTCCTTTCCTTTCCTTNTCTTCTCTTCTCTTCTCTTCTCTTCTCTTTTCTTCTCTTCTCTTCTCTTCTCTTCTCTTCTCTTCTCTTCTCTTCTCTTCTCTTCTCTTCTCTTCTCTTCCTGCCTTTCTTCTTGCCTGCCTGCCTTCCTGCCTTCACCATCTCATTGAAAAAGGACCCAAATGAAACCATACTCCTTCTTTAATCAAAGATGAAGCATTATATTGTGTATATCCACTAAACTAATCAGTGTCTTACAATTCAGAGATGGAAAGAGTATCACTACAGCTCAAATTACTTCAGTACTGCACTATTCACCTGTATGGTCTGCATCATCTCCTCTCTGAATATCAATTTCCTTACCAGAATATTTTCTGTCTAAATTTCCAACAGTTCCAATAAGTTTTCTTCTAGAAATTGATCAGTCTACCACAGAGCCTCACATCTCCTTGGTGTCCCATTAGGTACAGATCTGGGCCAGTTGGAGCTTTTTGGACATTATGGCTGCCTCATTTAAAAGTCATATAATGCCCATGCTGGGTTTGAAAATGAAATTTAATTCAGTGAGATAGAGGAGATTTCAGAAAGTAGCTTCAAGTCTGATCAGGTTCTAAAATTTATAATTTAAGGTGTGGAAGAAAATAGCTAGTTTAGAACATTTAAAGAAGTTTCGTGATCATTTAAAGAGCCTTTTGCACTCTTTACAATTTAGATTCATTTTAACAATTATAATATTGGGATTTACAGGCAGTACTATTCTTTTATTTCTATTAGCATTTTTAAAATCGTATAAAATATTCTAGAATGTCACATTTCTAGAAAGAACACGGTATCTATGTAATAAAAAATGGACTTTGTATATCTTACGTAATGTATTTTCTGAAATTATTTTGGCATTCCTGTTTAACTAATTTTAGGTTCTTAAATAACTTTTTTTTTTTACCAAAAACTACCACCCATCAGGTACTCATGCATATAGTGATTTTTCTATTTTAAAGATTTTGATAATATATCCACATACACTTACACAACATACATTCCATTATATATAAAATTTAGCATTCAGTGCATCAGTGCATCCGGTTTCCCTACTCCTGTCAGTTGCAGTCATACCCCAAGTTGAGATTTCTAAAATTGAGTAAGGTGAGAAAAATACCTGCAAAATCCATTAGAATCAAATTATAAATCAATTAGATGTGTTATGAATGTAATGAGCATGGATAGTAAGAAAAAAAATCTTGTCATAGATATTTACACATGCATTAGCTATCCCTTTTGTTTTCAAAGCTTGCTTTCATTTAGACTGTATTGCTTGTCATTATGCTAAAACAAGTTACTGGCCTAAATAAAAAGGAATTGTAATGAAAATGGTAACTTTCTCTCCTTCTTCCCCAACCATTGTCCTGAGGTTGACCAGAGAAATCTTTTTCTATGTAATTTGATCTCAGGCTGTAACCAACAGGATAGTTTTCAGGATTTTAAATAGCATGCTTATTTCACAGGATTGCTTTATAAAATGAAACTCAGTGCCAATGTTCCCTAACCTATGCTACATCAGAGAAAGCAGTATGGAGGGCAAAACACTGCATGGTATTTGAAATCACACATAGATAAAATCAGGAACTTCCTACAACTACAAATATAAAGACTCTTTGAGGCATTAGACCAGAAATGACACAGTATTTTATTTTCTAGAAAAGTGATAGAAGACTGCAGGGGAGAAAGAGAACTTAAATACTGTCCAGTGCAACATGGTTTAGCTCCAACTGGCAACTAAGCACAGTGCAGCTGTCACTATTGTAGTTTAGATACAGTATTTCAGCAAGTCCCAAGGAGCATGCTGTTAAAATGTTCTGTTGGAAGAGTTCACAGTTTATTGCCGTTTGCTGTAGACTTCAGAATTTTACACATTCTAAACCTGAACTCTGAGGTATATTTATGAGAGCCAATAAACACTTAAGATAATGCTCAAACAATTTTTTCTAATTGTTGTAGTACTCAAAATGTTTTTAACAGACTGTCAAGAATATATTTTTCTTATGTACTTACTGGTATTAGTATGTGGCTGGTATATCTAGAGAATCTATCTCCAGCAGAATAGGACACTTGTCTTTAAAATAAGGAATTGCTAGATCTTTTACGGAAAAAGAGACACAGCTGATAGACTCACTTCCTGGCACGCTCTTGAGACAATGGATGAATATTTGAACAGGATTAATATTTCATTTTCCCCTTTCCGAAGCAAAGGGCTCAGTAGGATCAGGAAATACCTCCTCCTCCTCTCAGCCCTTGCTTTACTGATGTTGTCATAGTCACACTATCCTGAAAGCTTCCTCTAGAGGGCAAGTTCAATCAAGGCCTGGAAAAATCCAAGTCCAATCAAGCTTTGAATATCTTCAGTTTCCACAACTTTTCCCAAAGCTTGATTACCCTCAGTGTGAAAAAATATATCCTTATATTTAAGCAGAATTCCCATCTTGCACCTTGTGACTGCTGCCTCATGCCCCTCACTGTGCCTCTCTGAGGAGAATGTGGCTCTGCCTGCCCCACGTTCCAGCTGGGAGGCTGAAGTTCTCCAGCATCTTCTTGTACACGTTGTGCCTGTGCCATCACCCCCCTGGGAGCCCTTGCCTGCACTGACGGCAGCATGGCATGGTCCATGCAGTACTGGGGAGCCCAGAATTGAGCACAGGACTGCAGGTCATCCTTTAGAAGGGGGGAAGGACAACACACCTCTCCGTGTGTTGGCTGCACTCCTACCACTACAGTCCACTGTGCTGCTGGCCATCTTCACCGCAAAGGCAAATTGCTGACTTTCAACTGCTTTAACCTCAGGATACTGCGTCAACACAGAATGAAGGGTATTCTATATTATATATGTATAACATACATGTTCTATATCATTATAATTTGTTTGATATTACATTAAGTGAAGAAAGATAATAGGTGAAGAAAAAACCAGTTTGTCAATAACTGAATGGTGTAGCACAATGCTTTTGCTCCATAAATCTTCATAATATCTGAATGGCCCAGCTTGTGGCCAATCCCCTGCTCTTGGTGCACAAAGCTGCTTTTTGGGCTTGTGCTTTTCCCCTACTCTGTGCCTTTGAGTAGGATGTGGATTTAAGGACACCCAAAGAAAAATTCTCTGCTCCCTAATTTTAAGGAAAACAGAACAAGTCTTAATTGCTTGCAGGTCTGCAGGAGTCTTTCCATTGGATTGGGATCAAGATCTGTAAATTTAATAGGCATTTACCACAGATCTCCAGGCACAATCTGATATTAGGCTGTTACTAAATCAAACTGTTGCTCTTTGTTTATATAAAACTGTGGAAGAAACTTGGATGAAAAACATGTATGGTTCATTCTCTGAAGAAAACAAAGGAGTTGTAGATTGCTTTGCTACTTGCCTTAGGCTTTCAAAATAGTCTGTATTATGTCTCTTCTATAGTCTAAAGAAAGTAAAACAAAATAACATTCTAAACATAAGCATTAATGACATACTGATCTTTAGAAATATTTCACAAAAGGTATGATAGAAAGACAACCTTGTCTAATGTTTATCAAAGGCTATTAATATTAGTCAAAAGTTTGGGATTTTTTTTGGTGGGGTTTTTTGTTTGCTTGGTTTTCATTGTTACTTTTTTTTCTTGTGTTTTTTGGGAGGGGGTTGTGGGTTTTTTTGTTTGATTCATTGGTTTGTTTGGTTTTTGATTTTGTTTTTGATTTTGATTTTGGTTTTGGTTCTGATTTTGGTTTTGGTTTTGTATTCGGTTTCTCCCAGATCCATCAGATTACTTAATCAGAATTTGAAGATTTTTTTGTCTCAGTTTAATTCTGCTGAAAATATTGGCCACAATGCAGCAAAAGCTGGCACAGAAATAAATGCTTTTGTCAATAGCGTAGTTTGACTTATGCATAGAATAATCAGACCTATACAGTCCAAGGAGGTTGGCTCATTCATATCAGCTGAGAACAGTCACACACCTCTGGGAAGGCAGTCACAGATCACTGCATCATCATACATTGGGGGCCACAGCCATAGAATAGGAGGGAATTCATATATATATTATTATTATTATTATTATATATTATTCTAATTCATATATTGAAATATAGACTGATGCTTTTTAACTTTGGTCATGAGACCTATCCTTGAAACACTATCTGTGCTTGAAGGAGTAGCATCTGGTGTAGCCTACACACTACAGAAATAAGAAAAGGAAATAACAGAATATGCTAGGACTGAAGCTTTTGAGGAGCTTTCTAAGAAGGGCTGTGTACTTCAAAAGATATTCAAAACAGACAGCTTTTTGAAAGGAAATGGCTCACATTATACTTTTATACATAATCTGAATCAGAGCTAATATAATTATTATACATTTAAGTTACTGAACATCCTATTAGAGGTCAAGTGTTATTGCTTCAAATGTTGTTTTATTAATTAATCTTCTTAGCCTATCCAATTTCTTCAATTTCTCCTTAATATATTTTAAATTTATTATATTTGTTACAAGGTATAACATGGACTTCATCATTGGTCTTCTATGGATTAAGGTTTTTCTTTCTGTGATCTCTGAAGTCTGGGATGAACTGTTGTATTGATGTGCTTTGCGTATCATAAATCATATATGATCCATTCTATGTTTGCCTTAGTATAACATGATTTTATGTATGTATGTATAATTTTATCTATGTATTTATTTATTATTTTAAGCATTTAACATTTTGAAAGCAGCTATTATTGTCCATTTCATTCAGTTAAAGCAGAGGTAAGAATTATATTGTATATTATATATATATATGTTATAGTGACTACTAAACATGCTCCTTACATCCACCGCTGCATATCCTGTCTGTAACAGGAACAGCAGGCTAATGCTTTCTCACATCTGTGTCAGTTTGCTTGTTCATGATACCATAATCTCGGCCTGAGCTCTGTGTGTGTACTGGGTTTCTGTGGAAAGGTTTTGGAAGAGAGGGACTGCAGAGGTGGTTCCTTGAGAAGATGCCAGAAGGTGCCACATGTCCAGCAGAGCGAGGGCTGTTGCTGGCCAAGGCCGAGCCCACCCGGTGGCAGTGCCTCTGGGGTTACATAATTAAGAAGGGAAAAAGAGCTGCTGTGCAATAGCTACTGGAAGTGTGGAGTGAGGATATTTGAGGAACAGCTCTGCAGACACCGAGGTCGGTGAAGAAGGAAGTGCTGAGGTGCTGCAGGCACTGGAGCTGAGATTCCCCTGCAGCCCATGGAGGAGCCCCAGGCTGGAGCAGGCAGATGCCTGAAGGAGGCTGTGACTCCATGGGAAGTTCACACTGGAGCAGGCTCTATAGCAGGACCTGTGGAGCTGTGGGGGATCCACACTGCAGTAGTTTGTGAAGAACTACAGCCCATGGCAAGGACTCACTCCGGACGACTTTATGGAGGACCATCTACCATATGCTGAAACAGGAGAAGAGCATGAGAAGAAAGGAGTAGTGAAGATGTGCTCTTTGGGGAAGAAAGATGCATACTCATGAGTGAAACTGAGCCTGGGAAGGGAGCAGTGAGAGGAAGGTGTTTTAAGATTCAGGTTTATTTCTCATTATCCTGTGCTGATTTGATTGTTAAGAAAGTAATTTCCCAAAATTGAATTTGTTTTGCCTGAAATGGTAATTGCTGAGTGATGTCCCTGTCCTTATCTCAATCAATGAATTTTTGTCATATTTTTTCCCTTTGTCAGTTGAGGAAGAGAGCGATAGGGGCTTGATAGCACCTGGCTTCCAGCCAAGGTCAACCCACTTCAGTGTACATGGGACTGTTGCTATTCTGAAGGTAAGTATACAATTAATAGCTTTAAATCTGTATCTTTATATACACACCACACACATAAACTTCTAATTCTTGATAAATATATTGGTAGAATACGGTTCTACTTCAAAATATCCAAAATTCACCCTATCATCACCAAAATGAGAAGAGAGATGAACACCATCAACAAACAGAAAATAAAGAGAATTTATGATGTTCATTGGGAAAAAATGGTAAACAATATTTTATATTGTTTATATTGCTTGTTTGTTTCTTTGATTATCTATGAAGGAAACAACAGCAAAAAGCTCCTGAGCCTTTAATCCTGAGCTTTGCAATTATAGATTTATGTTTCCGTCATCACTTTTCCAGTAACTTCTATAGGTAGGATACTTGCAAATCCCCCTTTCAAATGGAACAGACAAGACCTCTTACCTGTAATTAGGGTCTTGCACATCATCATGTTCTCTGAATAATTATCAGAAAAGTACCAGGGAAGGTCAAAAGATCTGCCTTTCAAATTATATTCTTCTGTGCTTAGTGACACAGAAAATGGAAAACCATTAGGTCTTTCTAGGTTTGTAGCTTTGCTGCTTGAGTCCTCAGCAATGCGAAGTATTTTCCCTCCATTGCTTACACTGAAGAGGGAAGCTACAATACTGAAAACTCATCATGAATCTGGACAATAGCAGTACCTGCTCATGCAGCTAACCAGTTTTAGAATCACTTCAATAAGCAGAGGCTTTAGAGTTGGAAACAGAATAATAAAGCTCTTCACATAAGGGAAATGGAATCTGTAAAGTGTTTACTCAGAAGAATAATGAGATATTTTTATTTGGATAAATGTATTCAGAGAAAAGTTTGTACAGCCTGTTTCCAAGAAGTTTAAATCTGAGTACAAAATTATAGGTAGTACCTGGATAATCAGTGATACTATAGATGGTTTTAGAGACATGTAGAGATATTCCTGGGTACGAGTCTCAAAGTCCAGGAAAGAGCATAAACATTTCTTTGGTGATTCTCCTGTTAAGAAAAAGAAATGTTTTCTTTCCATTTTTTAGGCAGATTCTTTGCTCCTCACCCCCACAAGCCTTCATCTACCTCTCCCCCCTCTCAACACGAAGTTCCACACCCGAAGCAGGAGAGAAATCGTAGTTTCCTCCTCAATCTCCACCAATTTTCCTGACGTTGTAATTAAAGGGCTGACAAGGAAAGTGCAGTACTTGCTGTGAAATGAAATTGTTACACTAAAGAGAGTCCTAGACAGCTCAGTGATAAGATAATTTAGATGGCAAGGGAAAGCAGCTAACATATATGTGGGTATAAATGACAAAGAGTGGAGATTCGAGCTTTTGAAAGCGTGGTTCAGACATCTCATCTTGAGACTGTGGGGAAGAAGGTGCAGAGCTGTACTTTCAGCTTTCCTGCCAGTCATAGGTAGAAGCTGAGAGTTATTGAACAGGAGCTGCATCTGAATGAGAAAGTAAGAGACAGCAGCAAATTGATGGCAGGTAAGTGTTGTTAAAGCAGAACATTGTAGTGAGGGAAAAAAAGTAGCAAGTAGAAAGAAAAAACATGGTGGTTTCCTAAAGAAAGATTTTTTAATCTTTCTTTAGGAAAAAACAGTTTTATAAATTCCTTTCAGATACAAGAAGGGATAATGAGAACACAGTAGCTGAACTGTAAGTATAAGCAATCTTTATATATTTTTTTAAGCAAAACAAGATGAACTTTATAGAAATTACTTCTGTCTTCTTCTGAAAAGAGACCTAATATTTAAAGATATAAACCCTATTATATCTTCAGGAGGACTGGTGCATGAGGTATTTTATGTATAAAAGGAGAATATTAGAAGAAAGGAAAGACATTTGCAAATTTCCTGCCAACATAAACCATTTGCACTGCAGTGAAAGATAGAAACGCCAAGAAAATAATTGGAGGAAATTTTGAATACTTTGTAGGTCTGAATGACAATCTAAACTAGGAAGTTTAAGCACTACAATGCCCATAATAGAGGATCTCCATTACTCTGACATTTCAAAAGTATGAAAACCATGAAGTGGTTCATGGAAGGAGCTAATTTGAGTCACTGTAATATGTACTGCCTGATCAGCCAGAAAGACCAGCAGATTTATTTATTTACTTCAAAGAAAGGAGTCATATAGACAAACTATTGGAATAAGAATTGACAACAGTAACGAAAAGTGAAGATATCTTAAAAGGTTACCACAGAAAATTAAATATTTGAAGTACTAGGAATTTTGAAATTCTTAAAAGATTTTAATTTGAAAATGTACAGAACTGAATGGCAGTTTAAAAAAACTGTGTATCTACAACTCTCTAAAGCAAGTTCAAAAAAATTTGTAAGCTATTGCTTGTTTTATTTTTTTTTCCTTTTAATCAATATTTTAGTTTCACGTCTTTGCATGACCAGAATACTATATCACCAGCTGTAGAATCAAATTAGAGTCTGAAGGAGTATCCTCTTTATAGTACAGCCAAAGTAAGGACGCACACATCTTGTAAGAAAGCTTACTGCTGAAAGATTTTTCATTTATAATTTTGTAATACTGGGTTTGAACAAAGATAAAAACAAATTCTGAGAATCTTCAAGGGTATGTCCAAGATATGTATACAGGTTTTTAAAAATTTACTGTAATAAAAGATGTTTACACAAATCACAGTTGAATGATGGCCTGCTTATGAAATATAGCTAAATATCAGTTTTGTATAGAAAGGATGGACCAGTAAATGTGGGTGAATGTATGCTGTAAAAATCAAGGCAGTATCTGCTGAACATTCAAAAAGAGCTGCTGGAGAACTGAAAGACTATTAATGAACTTTCATAAAAGTGTATTAGTCTGATGTCCACAGGCTAATGAACAATGAAATGTTAAAGAAATCTGTGAGTAAAGGATAAGTGAATTTCCACCAAGTAATTTTTTCTTGTTAATGGAATAATGCTTGAAGACAGAGTGATTATTTGTTTCTTATGTTTCATATCTATCATTTGATAATGGTTTCAATGTCAAATTTAGTGAAATAGTTTCCAAAATGCAATCTGTGCCTAATATCTTTGCATTATCACCCACCTTGCTTTTCTTTTTCTTATCCTTTTTCAATTTTAAAGTCACCATTGTATTTCTTCTCATCTGACTGCTGAAATTCATTGTACTTACTTGTTTAGAGTTTCTGCATTATTCCTTTGTTAATGAAGTACAATAATCCTGAAATATTTCCTCATTATAGTTGATGGCATCAAATCAGATTACCTAACATAGCAACCGTTACCAAGAAAGTCAACATCTCAAACTATATAATCCATGTTAGCATTGTTAAATGCTTTATTTTATTTTATTTTAAAGACTCATCTAACCTCCCTTCTTCAGAAGCAAGGTTTGGCATTTTTTTCCATGTAGTTATTCGTGATCTTTTAGCAGTAAAAAGAAAACAATTTTGCTAAGAAAAAACCAATTTTGCTAAAGAAAACAATTTTGCTAACTCAATAGTTCTCACTCTCTCAAACAATTCTGAAAAGTCAGATGAGAGCAAAGTCAAAGGAGAGCAAAATCATGTTTCTTTGCTAGGGCAGCTTGTTAACAAACAGAGAATTATAGGACAAACTAATTTCTAAGGTGTTTACTGTGTTTATATGCAAATTTAGATAGGTGTGTGGCGTGGGTACTTCTGCACCTATAAAACAGCACCCGTAAAGAAGATGGCAGAGAAAGGACTTGGTTAGTGAAAAGAACTTCCTTTATGCCTGTCACTTTCAGTACTTAAAAGTATTGTCACTTATTCATGGTTCTGTGTAAGTATTTTTTTTCCTACAATAAGCAGAAACAATATATTTTTCCTAGTGACTGAGGATCTTAGCCCAGGGAGGTGGTGGAGTCACTGACCCTGGTTTAAAAAAAGCCTGGATGTGGTACTTAGTGCCATGGTCTAGTTGTCAAGGTGATGTTAGGTCATAGGTTTGACTTGATGATCTCAAAGGCCTTTTCCAACTTAGTTAATTCCATGATTCTGTGGGCCTGTGATTCAGAATGAAATGAAGTACAGTTCATCATATGTGATGTCCTACAGAGAAATATGGAAAGAGAGCAGGATTCACCCTCAGGTTGCAACATCTTTTGCAAAATATTTGGAGGAGGCAGTGTCTACTTCCACACACAGCCTGGAAGGAGCACTTATCTGCTGTGCTGAAGTGCTGGGACCAAAACTCACTTTACATTTGATTTAGAGCAGAGTTAAATTTGGCTTTTCTATGTCTCAAGAGAGTACGATAACTTCTGCCTTGTAGGGTACTCTGGAATGAGTAAATATCAATATCAATCTCCTTCTGAAGAGACTCTACTTCTTGTAACCAATATTAATTCAGGAAGAGAATATGAATGACTTTGTATAATGTAATCATTAGAGTACTCAGCTGGATGCAAAGACAGCTGGATTCCAGCCTGATTCACTGTGTTCCCTCTGTAGCCCATTGTGTTGGTTTTACTTCATTTTGTATTTACAAAATACAAAATTCCCCTATGCCTTTGTCTATTCAGGAACTTTTATTTAACATCTTGAAAAGAACTGGCTTGACATTTCTTCAATTTTTCTTCGTATTTTGCTTTGCTAGAAATGTGAAAATCATATTTGAAATTGCTTTGACTCTTTCAGAGATGCAAATTGCAGCAATAAATGCATGCTCCAAAGGGTGAGTTCTTTGGGTGATTTTTCGTGTCAAAGTTTGCTGAAGAGTTGAAATACAAATCCGATTACAGATGTTTGCTATTAATTCAGCAAGAATCATTGTTATTGTTGTTATTGTTATTTTTGTTTTTCATTCTTAAACACCTTAGACAGTGACTGTTTAGTACAGAAAGTCTGCCTGGTTTCTTCTGATAGTAGGAAAAATTAAAACCAAAGTTCTTTTTAGGCTTTCCCACGCTTTAAAAATATTTGTTGTGTTTTAATTAAATGCAGATTAGATTCAGACCAAAATCTTTAAACTTGCCTATTTTCATTTGTTAGAAGATTGAAAAATGTCCTAATTCAGGACTAGCAAGAAAAATTCCTTCCTCTTCTTCTCCCAGATTTTTTGTAATCTAATGGATTTTTTTGTGGCATTTCAAAATTTTCTAAGGTCATATGAACCAAAATAACCCCTTTTGCCCTGGTGCTCCTTCAGAGTTAATGCCAATTTCTGTGAAGCTGCATTTTACTGCTCTGAATACCACTTCCACTTTATTTTTGGGATATAAGGAGATTATTTAAATTTATGTGGTTCTCAAGTGTGCCAATCTCTCTAAGGCTTTATATGCCTTTTGGCACATCTTCTGGCAGCTAGAGTATTAAATATGGTAAGCAGATACAAAGATGATTAAGGACGGGTTTGGTATTTGTACAAAATATTTTTAAATGTATATTTATTTAATAGTGGTCCAAAATCTCCACTTTTACTGTATGTGATATAGCAATTTCAATTTGAATAAAGTGTGAAAATAAATCACCATCTATGACAATGATTTTTCTTTGGTGGAACACTTTTGCTGAAGAGTGGGAAAAAGTACAGGTGAAACTTTAAAGAGAGTAAGGAACTTCTATGGGCACAGGAGGGTTTCATAAAAGAGCACTTTATAACCAGCTTTGTTGCTTCTCAAAGTTTCCTTTGACAGTCATAGATTCCTAATGCTAGTGCATGAGAGAATATAGGGATGATCTTTCTTAACTATTAAATTATATTTCAAGTTTTGTTTTGCTGTTTTTTTCATCAACTATGAGCTCTCATTCCACTACTTTCTCTATTCTAACAATAGTGACTATCTGAATCAACCATGTTTTGAGGAATAAGAAAAAAAACAACACTATTTTTCATGTTACCTATTAATATTATGAACATTGCATAGTTACAGAAATTTTTAGACCTTTCCTTTTTTCCATATAAACTCCCAACAACTGCTTTCACAGTGGAAGGATGTGGAATCATAAAACAAACACAAGCATTCTGTAACACTTAAATTCCATATACACAGACTTTCTGCAGACTTCAAAACCAGGGCCTAGTTACAAATGCACTGAAGTCAGAGAATCCACTTGACTTTAGAAGTCTTTGATTGCTTTTATATTTCCTAAGCCATTTTGGCAGTTTTCTCTGGTATTAAAAAGAAGATTCACATCTCTTAACCAGAGATAATTGTGAATAGTCGTATTACAATCATGATACAATAATCATAGTATTTCATAACACCTTGTATAAAGTAATAATAGGAAAAATAGGAGTATTCAGTAACTTGGTTTTGAGTAAAAATAAGGCACTCTTCAAAGTTAGACTTATAGTTCTGGTTTTTGGGAATCATTTGACTGTGTCTCTAAGAGATTCATCCTTGCTCTTCTGTTATCTATAATATTTCTGACCACGCTGCTCGTCCTTCCAGAGTTTTCATCATGTTGTAACTGAGGAGTAACTTCAGTAGTTCCAAACCTGCAAATTACCAACATTTGCTAAATAAACCAAGTTCTAGCCTTATCCTTTGAGCTGTTTTCCTCCCAGGATCTGTTTCTTCAAAACCCTTTTCCATGGTTTCATGGTAGCCGCATGTGTCAGTAGCAGTGAGCTGTGCACTGTTAGAGCAACAGGACATTCCAGATGTTTATCTTAATATAATGCTTCTGATATCTCTAACTATTTTAATACTTTTTTTCTTACAAAGCAGTTGCATTGTGTTAATTTCAAAGCCATTTGAAGCATGACATGGGTAAGAAAATATTTTTGGAGAAATTATTTAATTTAGAAGGTAGAACAAATGTTTCCCTTGTGTACCTTTCCCATTCAGCTATGTCACTTTCTGCATTCTGCTTTTCCTTTCCTAAAATCTTCACACAATTCACTTGACATTTTAGATAACTACCCTCACAAGAATGAAAATATATAACTGAGAATAAGCAACAAAAATTAGGATTTAATCACTGTGTGGTCAGACTCCTCCAAGTCTTGGTTTACATTTCCAGGATATAAAAATGTTAAAGAATTAATTTTATTATCATTAAAATTAATGGCATTTTTATTGTCAGTCCCAAGTGGAACAAAATTTCCTCTGAGAACAACAAAAGAATTTTAAATTACCTGATCAACATTAAAAAAATTCAAGACAAGAAATTTAAAAAGAACTTTTACTGGTACACCCTCGCTATTTCTTGATATTTGTGACTCAGTTAAACTTTTGTTCCCTTACTGCATAAACAGCTCTTAAAATATTTGTTATTTCATTTCTGTGAATAGAACTGTACCAAGTACCTCAAGTCATTAATGTTCATTCCAGTAGAGAAGAAATGCTGTGTGTTTATTCCAAAGATAGTTATAGCATCTACCTACTTTTTAGTTACTTTCAGGACTTCTGTATTTCAGGTACAGATCTCCAAATAGCTCTCAAATGCTTGTTTGTTTGGAATATCTTCCCAAGAAAAGTGGTGAAAATTTTGTCAGTAATATCACCCAAAACTACAAGATCAAATGCTGCCTAATTGGCCCTTTACTTGCCAAATAATTAACTAATTTGTATAGGGAAAAATTTCATGATATTTTGTAACACATTGCCTTGTTTGAAAATCATTTTTTAAAATCCCTCAGACACTATCAGAAAGCTTACTTTGCAATTTTAATGTGAAAATAGAAATGCAACATATTAAGTATTTCTAAAATTCTGAGTCAGATCATGAGCTATTCTTCTCAGAAGCTTTTCTTTTCCAGCCCTCATTTTTGATGAGTTTCTCAATACAATCTTCTTTTCCTACATGAGAAAGTGTTTACAGACACTGTTTTGCTAAGATTTTTCACTTTTTAAAATTCAAACTCATTTGTTTTAGAGTAGAATTGACTAATCAGAACTTTTTGTAATTATATGCTGTGGATTTTTATTTCAGCTTGTTGATGGAAGAAAGTGCAAACTAAATATTTTTTGTGTTGAGATTTTTCACAATATTCCTCAATACTTTATTTTATTTTATTTTTATTTTGGAAGCATGCTATTTTAAGTAAAAAAAAAAATATTAAATGTATTAATCTATTTACAAGGTATATTTTTTTCCTCTGAAACAAATGGCATTTCCCTACAGTGACCATACAGCTGCATCTAAAATACCACATTTCTTTCTCAGTGCTACCAATAGGAAATAGCAATTTTGTACCAAATGCCTTTGTTTATTTATTTTCAACAATATGGGCATAGGAAGATAAACTGCTCCACTGTCACATTTTTATTGTTCATTTAAACTCCAAAGAGATATAATACCAATAATGTACATTTTCATATCTGAACAGAATTAAATAATGGTCCTGTCCATTTTTCCCTATCTTTTTTCTTTGCTCTCTCAACTTTGCCAGAGGAATACACCCAGGATATCACTACCTAACAGTTAATCAATTTTTTTAGACTAATGGTTTTCATGTCCTTTTGTTAGAGATTCCCCCTCCTTTTCCTCAAGCAGCTGCTGTTTTCTCTGAACCATAGCAACCAGTCAAGCAAGCAGAATAAGTAGTTCCCTGAAAAAACAACACCAACTCTGCTCCATAGGTGATCTAGTGAAGAGAGCTTCGTAGCAACCACTCCTGTCCTCCATCACTAGGCTTATAAATATGATTTCTCATCAATCAGGGGTATTACCAGGAAGGGAAGTGATATCAGTAACTATACCAGCACTTGTCTGTGGTCTGCAGGCAGATAGAGTTGAAAAAATGTTTTCTGTGGTCTTCTATGCATTTTGGGTCCCAATAGCCATAAAAGTAATCTATTTTGTGCTAGGAAGAGACCAGCTTGTAGTAGCAGAGAACTTTGGAAAAGGCTGCACAGCTGGAAAAGGGTAGCCTAGCTGAGTTCCTCTGCCTTGGTACCTTCCAGCTGGTGTTGCAGCAGCCCAGCAGGAATGGGAGCAGCAGGCAGGGAGTATCAGTAGTTACCTTACTGAGCTGGCACCAGCAGACATTTCCTTATCTGTTGAAGCTTACCTGTCCCACCTGGAGAAGACATTGCTTTAGTTTCACACTATCCTTTGGAGGCAGAGTAAGAAGCACTGTTGAGTTTCAGATTTTCCTGCCTCATAAGGGAATGCTGATGTGTCAAAGTAACAGAAAATTCTTAAGAAATTTTTTTGAAGGAAAGGAAGTAAATATAAATTTACTACTTCGTTATACCTCTTCTGTGAGCAACTGTTTTTAGAGCACAAATATTTAAAAAGCATAAAATTAAAAGTCAAGCAAAACAAGAATGGTTAATTACCTGAACTCACATAATGGTTAAAATAGAAATCTGATTTTTTTTTACTAGTGACTGTAACTTCTTTTTGTAACAAATTGTAATTCCTACAATGATTAATGACAGTGAAGAATGTAGACATTTACAGGTTTTGGAATAAAACCAAGTAACTAACTCAACAGAAGAAGTATTGTATTTTGTATTTTTATGCAAAGCATGACTTAAAATTTATAAGAATAATTATGTAGTCCATGTATACTGTTGACTGAATGTAAATTAATGTCACTCCTCTGGGGCAAGGCTTGTATGTCTTGTTATCTAACTTGCATTTGCAGATTGGAAGTATAACAAAAAGACCTATCTGTTTTTAAAATTTTCAAGAAATTCTATAATTTAAAATTCAAATAACAACTGATTTAAGGTAAGAGGCAACTAATTTTTGAAGCATCCAAAAAAATCAAACTCACCTGAAAGCCTGTTATTACAGCCAATGAACATCAAGTGAAGTAACAAATTAGCAAAAGAAAAGAATCTCCAAATTCCCTCTTGGCAATAAAATGATGATTTTGTATGTGGATTTTTTGGCAATGTTTCATTGAGGGAACATTAATAGTTCATCAAGATGAAGGGTTAGAATGGTTCACAAGATATTTTAATTTTGTACAATTATAATTTCCAACCTTTATTTTCTCAGGCTCAAAGCTTTTGAACACTGGGTAAAATATGTTTTACTGTCTTCAAACCTGCATTTTAGATACACTGCTGTATTCTGCCATTTTCAATGCAAGACTAATGAACCTTGTATTAGAATCTTATTTCATTCTGATATTAAAAGAAAAAAAAAGAAAGGAAAAGAAGGCTATGAGACCAGCACCATGCTAATAAAAATAAAGCTCAGGTTCCTAAAAATCCCTCTTCTGTGACTAAATCTCAAAAAAGGAAACCTCTCTGTGATAACTTTGCACAGTCTGAGGTTTCCAAAGGACAGTGCTAGGAATAATTAATTATACCAGTTGACAGTGAGGTGTAGCTTTGCTCCTCAGTCAGCTGTTTGTGGAAATGTTCCACTATTTGAAGAAACACAAGAAAGTAGTTTCCCTGGGTTACTGCAGCTGGCAAAGATACTGCTATTCACTGGGCAGTGTTGCTGTAGGAAGTTTCAGCAGACTGCAGTCAGATTTTCAAAGCCAAAGGGAAACTTCAGGACTTTTCAATTAATACATAAGACGATAGCTGGAGTGTGAGATAGTAAGAATAAACAATCTATTGAAGTATTTTATTCACATATGAAACTTTTCTTCCATTTACCTTAATTCTCAGACTGTTCCAGTAACAGCCAAAAATGGCTGTTACTCTTCAGTTTTCTTTCAAGACTTTTTTTATTCCACTGATGTTTGTGTCCTGAGCTTAATTAAGCTTTATGAATTCCTTACAGCTGGAAGACTTAGCAAAGGCTCAGATATGCTTTCCTGGCATGAATATTGTTATTTTCAGACTGAAGCTGTTTTTAATTGGATGGTGGAATAAATAGTTTATTGTAATAAGTGAATCAAATTCATGTAGGAAACCACTGAAATATTTACAACATAAAGAAGAAATAAATGATCGGGTAAGATGCTATATTACTTGATGTGAATGTAAGTCTTAATATGAGAGAGAGTGGTCATAAGAAAAAGGGAAGCAAAAAGGGATTTGACTAACCCTTAGAACAGGTCTTAGTATCTTAACCATCTATACTGTGCTGTCTTTACTCAGTAAATTACGCATACCACCACGATGACATCACTCCAAGGTCCTCAATTAATCTGCTCCTTTTTATGATCTTTCACACCTTTCATTGTGGTCAAGAACCTTGTGAAGGATGAAGTGGATGCTAATATTTATACAGCACTTAATGTAATTGGGTCCTGACCTGGCTAAGCACAACAGTTATTTAAACACATATGGAAAAAAAAGAGAATTGCTGCAGGGCTCAGCATGCATTTGTTCCTAGAACTCAGTTTTTTTTGGTCCTCTGGGCACAGGAAATATCAAATTATTATGACACACTGACTGTGGTCTGTCAATAAATTAATATTTAACAATCAAGAGAGATCAGGAACTGAATGTTAGCTTTAGAAAAACACTCCAAAATTCCAAACTAAGCTGCTTCCTTGAAAACAATAGACAAAGTCCAACAGAAACCAATTAACTTGAAGAGCTAAATAGACATTTGGAGAAGTGCTATACTCAAGATTTTAAAAATACAGGTTTAGGAAGAGGAGTGACCTAATACAGAAATGTTAAACACAGAGTTTGTAAAAAGCACCTTGGCAGCTGAATGGTGAAAGTGTGGGGCTACTTCTTTATGTCTGGATATAGAATGTAACTAGAATATTGACAGAGAGACAAATCTTGATCTTTCTTGGAAAAAAAAAGTAGAAATGTAGGTTAAGAGACCTTCTATAAAGTTAGAGAGGTAGATCTTAAGGAAATTGTTCTTTTCCTAAAATAGTTTGTTTTAAGGAAGTATGTAGCTTTTTGGGTGTTTCAAAAATGTTTAACTCTACAGCACCACTGTAGAAATACATGTGTGTGAAGAACCTACAAAAAAAGAGCCTCTCTGCCTCAGTCAAAAGACTTAACAGGTTTTTTCTGTCTGCTAGTGAGGGGTACTTTAAAGAAGACTGCAGCTGGCAAGTAAACGGAGGGGCTGAGAGGTAAAGGCCAAAGTGTACATGCAAAACCATCTCAAATTCAGTGCCTGAGTTGATAAAATATTTTTTCTAATCATTTAGTGTTTTTTATCTCCTTATCACTGCAAATGATACATTAATCAGTATACAAGTGACTGCATTTCCTATTTCTATTCAAGAGGTTTAGCCTCTAGCTGTTTGTTTGACCTTTTGTTTATATGTTTACAAACCTAAGATTGAGTGAATTCAGAATGAAACATGAATTATTAAAAGTAGTATAAGACTGCTAAATATCTTAGCTATTGCTTTTCTAAACTTTCAGTATTTGTGGTTCTAAATTTTTATTAGAACGATGAAACTTTGTGTATTGTATTAACTGGACCTTTGTGGAATGACAGCCTCAGCTCATTTTTGTCAATGTTTAATATAGGAATATAGTAGTCCCAATTAGAAAATGTAGCCCATTTTAAAACATTTCAAGGTGAAAAATCTACTAATTATTTTCTGTTTTTAAATCAGCTTTTCTCTCTTGAGATTGTCTTACACTGCTGCCAGAAAACTGGCTTAGATATTAAAAGTTATCAATTCACTACTAGGGAGGATTTCAGGGCAAATTCATCATTTAGTTATACATTATTTTTTGTCTGGGTCTTTTTTTTATCCTTGAATAGACACAGCACCAATTGAATTCAATAGGCTTTGTCACTTTGTCACTCCATCTATAGTAAAAAAATAGCAACTATGGCTCAAAAGAACAGTAGAGTTTCTCATAAACCACCCCAATCAGAACCAGTATAAAAAGAAAAAAATATCAAAGGAGAAACAAAACAGTATTTTTAAGGAAATATACTATCCTATACTATACTAGACATGTTGAGATACAGCCTTTAATTTTACACCAGGGTTAAACTGAACAATAATTTGTTGTTGTCTGAAATACTTCAAGTGTCTGTGCAGAAACACATGCAGCATGGGAAACAAGCATGAGGAACTAGAGCTCCAGAGGGACAGAACCAGAGTGACAATGACATTGAATTAGGTGGAGGGACAGCTACCCTGATTGTAGTGCTGCACTAGATGGGAAGCTCGAAGATGTGTTTCGGGTATATTTTTACCTTCTGTATCAATAACTTGTTTTTCATACTTATGTCCATAGAGGGTCAGATGCTGGAGGCCAGAGAACATGCATATCACATCCCCTTAGCTTCAGCCTTAAGCTGCATTGTTAATCAGCAAAGTGGTCTGATCCAGACTGAAAAGCTGTTCTAAGGAGCATGTGGTGTCAGGTGCATCAGAAGGATCAGCTGTCATTATCCTGACTCCAGTGTTTTCCATCTCTTCCTAAAGGGTGAGGTGTAACAACTAAAAATTTGCTGAGAGAGCATTTTGGAAAACATAAAAGAACTTGTGAGAAAACATCTCCAAGTTCCTCTTGCAACAGCTGTTGCATTGCTGGAGTGTTTGTTACGGTGTACTGTATAGGAAAGTTTAAGGGAAGCTGGAATACTGAAGAGAAGCTTCAGGTAGTTAAATTCCTCTACACCGTGTAGGAACTCCTAGAATGGAACAAGTTTGGAGAGATGGCAAACTCTGCAGTGTAGGTTTACCTACAACATTCGTGCCAAGGCCCCAGCTATTCTATTAATCTGATTTTTCATTTACCTTCAGTCATCCCCTGGCACATATACTGGCTAGATATCTTCCCCTTGTGAGGACAAATTAAGAGGCAATTTGGAACAAGGCAGGAGAGCTGTGCTATATGACAGATGAATTTTCTGTGCTGAATTCTATGGTGAAGGCACTCAACCTTACCCATTATTTGGGTTCCTCAGGAGGAGAGTAATCATCTGGACAAAGGGCAGGGAGAAAGTTGTGCTTGCAGTGGAATCTTATTTTCCTAAAAGAATATTAGATCTGCAGAGGGAAATTTGAAGCACACAGAGGAGTCTAAGCTTTAGTAAAAAATCATATTTATATAGAATCTGTCTGTGGAAATATTGCAAAGTATAGAAATCCCTAGAACAATAAATCTTCTTGTTCTTCCTGATGGAGATAGATTCTAAGGTCATCAACTATAAGGATCAGATGAGTCTCACATGAATGCTTTGGCCCCAAGCTGCACTGGTAATAAACAGGATTTTTATTACATTTCTAAGTGCTTCATGACATGTGTTAAATTACTGTAGGCTTCACAAACTGCAGCACAGAAGTATTGTGCAGTTGGATAGTTCAAATGTGCTCCCTTTGTTCCATTTCAACACAGTGGCTCGGCTTCTCTTGCAGAACAAAAAAAATGCTATTTTGCTTATTTTATACTCTATCTGATCCAAACTGTTCAACTTTTGCATGATTATGGCAAATGACCTAAAGATTTTTCATGTTATTATAGAGTATAATACTTTCTCAATTGTACTTTTTTAGCTGATGGCCCCTTCCATTTTGTATCAGTTAGTCTGTCAGTACTCTAAGTGTGCACCTAAAGTACAGAAGGTATAAGCCCATCTCAGGCTGTGATAACTAGATACATCTGAGTTGTCCAACAGCCAGGATGGTGACATGCAACCACCTCCTCCTGGCCATTCTGTCCCGGCTAGATCAGGTCTTAGTGTACAGTTTGTAATTTAGATTATAAACTTTTTTTTTAAGTCAGTGAGTCTACCTTTCACAGGGTCTCTTTATCTACACTACAAAGCCTAGTGAATCCATGCATGTATTTGAACCTGTGTTAAGTCAGAATGGTAACTCCATTTCTGTGTTTGGACATGTTCACTCCATTTCAAAAATCAAGACTGAAAGAATTATTATTATTTGTTGTGAATCAGAGCTTCCACCTCTCATTCAAGCCTCTCAAAAAAAAGATACAAAACAACAAATATTCTGCATAAATTCAGCGCAAAACTGAAGTAAATGAGTTGTGGCATTTTTGTTTTATCACTGCAGGGAAAGCTATGGACATACTCAAGTTTCTGCTTTTAATGAAACAAGTATGTCCAATTTTCCTCAGAAGAGCTGATTGCCTAGTCTTCAGCCTAATCTTCCATTTCATTAAGTACTCAGAATGAATAATCATAAAAATTAAATAAAAACAATTCTTGCATTTTTGCATATAAATCAGATGTCTGAAGATTAAAGCAGCAATATTGAAGGGTGACTATTCTACTAGTAATATAAGATATTTTAAATGCAGAAACATAGCAAATAAGTGCTTCTCCCTAAAATACTAAGAAATATTAAGAAATATTTGGTTTTATTCATTTATTCATGGCAAACATTCACATCTTTCCAGAAATATTCCAGAACCATAATTTGGCCTTGAGGTAGGGGGTATTTTATCCTGGACAAGCTATTTTTGTGGCACAGAGAGATGAATATTGTTTTTAGTAGTTCTTCTTTTAAGAATTCTGAAAACAAATGGAGAGGAAATAGCATCTATAATTTATATTCAGAATAGCAACTTAACTAAAGGTTAACAGTCTAGAAAAATTACAACAAAAAAGCCTTAGCAAATTGTTAGTGAAGTAACCCTATACTAAAGGGAATCTTTTTATACTTAGTACTAGTTTAAAGGGAGAAATTCTGGAAAGCTACTGAAAAATAACTAAGGTGAGAATTAAAAGTAAAATATCTGCCTTTAGTAGCTGTTCAAATCTCTTTCTTTTTCTAGAAGCAAGCTTTTAAGCTTTTCTGGCATCATAGTCAATCAGTTAATTTGGTGTTATTTATATCTGAAAATCTGTAATGTTACTTTTCATTTCATTCTGACAGTATCTCAAAAATTATTTTGGAGGTTATTTTTAGCTGTCACTAGAGAAAGTTTCTAGGTGAAAATATAAAATTCTATTGTGTAATTTATATTCAGCTTAGATTAGTTTCTTTTTTCAAATATCCTTGTTTGGTAACTTCTTCTAATTGAACTACATTATTAGTTAGTATTAAATTAATTTTCTTAACATGTTTGTATATATTTTTCTTTAAGGAATAAAAAAAGCAGGAAGCTTTTATGTGATCACCATACTGTGCTCTTTTTCCTAGCATTTTTGTCTTTAAAATTAGGGCTCAACTTATAAAACAGCTTTTTTTTTCTGAGAATCACAATAGCTTCAAGGATGCTTCTGTCATATTGTCCTTGGATAAGTTTATATTTTTTTTCTACCAAACCACCTCTCTTATATATTGTCTATTTGACAGATGGCTTCACTTCCACAGCAGTTTTCCCTTGCAGCCATATTTTGGTCATGGCTCATATTGTTCCAGCTATTTGTTTCTACTTAAGAGTTCAATATCTCTGCCTTTATTCTAAGAAGCTGCTATTGTGCCTACCAGCTTCAAAGAGATTTAACCCACCTATAAGCACAAGGGAGCTTCATAACTACAGAATTATGTTTCATTAGTCCTATCCATCAAAACATGATTATCTGCATCATGGGGAAGTTAAGACACTGGACATATCAAGTTCTAAGGTCATGCAAGTAGATTCTTCTCCTAGAGCTTGTCATGTGCATCCAGCTGGAACACCCAAGGGTCAGGGACAATACCACACCTGTTATGGTCTGGAAAGAAATATCTGCTGTTGAGTGGAGAAGGAGCATATATTTGTGAAAACAGAACACGTATTTTTGGAAAGAAGCAAAAGCAAATTGCAAAGAAGTCCGAACGCTGGACTTTGACCAAGGTAAAAGCGTTTGTCTGCTACAGGCCAAGGAGCCAGAAGCAATTTATTCCTTATTTATGTTACAATTTGGTCCCATATTCTGAGTAAAAACCGTACAAGTTTTCTCCTTTTGATTATCAAAAACTTTTGTATTATCTGTACCTGTATAGTAAGCCTGGGACAGGTTAATCTTGTCACCTCTATGTAACCACTTGTTCAATGAGAAAATTTAAAATTAAATCTTACAATAATTCTCACAACTTTTTATTGTCCATGTTTAATAAAATTAAGTGTCCACCAGTAACTAAATGCAAAGAGAATTAATAAGATATTTCAAGCACTAAATGTCATAAGAACACTGCCTGACTAAATTTTCATGGGCAGGCCATCAAATTGGTCTCTTGCATCCTTTTATATGTAATTTTAACTCAGAAACAATCTCAGCAGGTAGATAAGATTAAGTGGGAAATGAACCAAACCAGAATTGCACTCTTTTTACTGAAGAAGCTCAGAAGAGGTGATGCCATGTGATTGCCAACTTCACATGCATGCACTTGCCTTCCGAACAAGAGCATTTCCAGCTACCTGCCGTGGGAAAACAGTTTATTAGTAGATGCACAATATTACTCCTTTGACCTTAAAGGCAGATGGAATCCGTATTTCTAGGATATTTTTGGTCAATTTGTCAGCAGTCTGGTAGTTGATATGGACACTCTTGGTTTGGAAAGAACACAGAAATGGATGATAGGTGCTTGTTCATAGTCCTCACTGCACCAGCACAGCATTGGTGCTTCATTTGGTGCTACACGGACAGAGTCAATCCTCCACAAAACTTTTGTAAGGACACTTTTGTAACACCATGGATACAATAGTAACAATGACTGAAGGAACTGCTCTGAGAGGCCAGCGCTGAATTCCTAGGTACTGTAAACACAGGCAGTTCTCAATACACTCAGAATCAGCACCAAAATCAAAAAATAAAAACCACATATGTATTTAATGTCCAAAAGCTGCTACTCAAAACAGTCTTGTCTGGTCTGGTATTGTGCCTAATTTTACTAATAGTGTGACAAATTTCTGGTTTTCTTCATGAAGCTTTTTATTTTTTGAAAGAAACCTGGACAGACACTTTAGATGTTGATTTACTTACATAGTTCAAGGTTTTAAGGCCCACTAAGGCACTAGTCTTGAAATAATGAATGACATCTATACAAGTAAACAGTAATTGTTCCCAATGGAAACAAACCTCTATTTGTATAGCAATTGATGATTCTTCTAAATATAGCCAGTTCAGGGGCAAACCCCAGGATTTTCTTTTTCTCCATTTGGGATCAAATATTGATATATGAAATTTTAGTTCCAAATATGTTTGCAGGGTTTAGAGGGGTGCATTTCAGAAAGGCTATGTCATTGCATAATAATAAAAAAAATATTCAAATCTGGACACTTTGGCATGCAACCTCAAATATGAAATGAATCCAGGCACTGTTACATGAAAATCTGGTCTTATAAATTTGAATGATCCCCTGGTAAAGATCTGAGAGATAGTTCAATATATTTATGAAATATTAGTGATAGAGCAGTCTTTGATGGTTTGTGCATTCTGATCTCTTTGAATTTGAATATGATAATCTTTCATTTTAAGTCTTGTTTATGAAATGGAACAAAATTATTCCAAGATGCATGCCAGACTCTCTTCCCATAGGATGTCTGTGAGTAGGTTTTCTGCAGAAACATGGTAATTATGCAGTATTTACTATTTTTACTGTTTATGATGCTATTTGTGGGTGGATGTGAGTGGAATAGCTTCATGTGATAATGACTGCATTTTTTATATATGCAGCTTGTTGCAGTAGCAAGGCATCTCCCTATTATAAAAGGATATTAAAGTTATAATCTGCCAGCCAACATTAAATTCCCATGACTCCCGGCAGCTGAATTTGTTAAAGAAGTTGATACCCCTCTAAGTCTCTGGTGAGGGCATATGCTGCACCATGATACACTGCTTATCTCCAGGCATAGCTGTGCAAACAAAGGCTTTGTGAAGGATTTGCTTCGCTGACTGGGAGAACACTGAATACAAGTTATTTTTTGTTACATATTGAAGAACCTGTTCTTGTTGAGCACAGAGAAAAAACTGAAAAAAAAAAAAAAGACCATATCTGGGCTCTTGCATGGTCCACAGTCTTATTGGGGTAATGAGATTATTTTAATTTGCTAGCCAAAACAAAGTTTTTCTTCCAAAATCAACAACAACAACAACAAGAACAAGAAGCCACTTTAAATCAATGTAAATGTCCTTTGGGGCTTCTCTTTATCCCCTGGTCACAGTGTTAGGACCTTTCTGCCAAATTTGCCTGCTGCAGGTGAAACCCCAGGAAAACCGGTTTGTTCCCTGTTCCAGGCTGAGCACAGAAGAGCAGCCATTCACTGGGATCTCGGCCTTCTGCTCTACTCCCCTGAGGCCCTACTCTGCTATATGCCTCTCCTCTTTTTCCTTGAATCCTAAGTTTTCTCATTTCATTGAACTTCAATGACCCTTTCATATTCCTTCTGCCAAATGATCCCCCATTACATGACTGCTTTCTGTTAAGTTCCAGGATAAGTAAAAAGATAGCAAAAAAGAGCCATGCTGTCTTGAAGACTACACTGATACTATTGGTAAATTAAATATTCTATTCTATGTATTTATACTATGTCTCTTAATTAAAATGGTAACACATCTTTTCCTGGGAAGTCTACAATCTGTGCAATTTTCCCCCTAAATCTGAAGTTAAATTAAATTTAAAGTGGAAAACAGATGAACAGCTGTCTGTAATAATAGGTTTGTAAGTGTTTTAGTAGACACATCAACAGTTTTGTTATACAGATAGGGAAGTGGGACATATGGCAATGGTGAAGAGCAATTATAACCTTTTTTTGAACATGCTAATAATACATACAAGTAATCATAATCACTTTAAAGCTTCCCTTGTTTGAAGTTTTTTATCTTCAAGTACTTTGTACAATTACATCCTAGCAATGATGCAATATATTACCATACAAAGTGTGACTACTATTGTAACTCTTAAATGTCTATCAGAGGCAATGCTTTAATGATATAAATTACCTCAGGGTTGAAAGCATATTTTGCAATGACTCTGTCTAGCTGTCAAAATCTTTATTGCTACACATAAAAAATGATGGAGTTATATTTGCAAGACTGTGGCACTTATGAAGCCTTTGTAGTCTCTTCAATAATTTTTCTGCATCAAATATTCATTTTATTGTCGGTTCTTACCTCATTTTCTTCCAGTGCTATCCCGTTAAATCTAACCATGTTAGATCTTCAGTCCTCCCTTACATTTCAGATTTCTGTACCTCTGACTAAAAATATGGCAGGAAAGTATTATGTGTGTTTCAGATTCATGTGTACTTACCAGTATTCTCACTAGACTGATTGCACATTTTTTCTTGTGATTATCCCTGTAATGTTTTCTCTTTGTGGCTGCCAGATAAAAGCTTGATCCCAGTTCAGAAAATATGGGTGAAAGAGTGATGAGCTGAGTAGCTGAATTATCATCAGATTTGGCTCTGGGAAAACTAGATTGATTGCAAGCAGAAAACAATCTTGCCCTCAACAGTATGATACACTGACTTAAGACATTATCATATTAACCAATCTGAATAATTTAAAATATTATATGCAGTGTCATATATTTGCTGGTTATCCCCTTTTAAAAACCATTTTCCTCATTGTGATCACAAAAAGAATGAAAAAGAAAATATTCATCTTTATAAATACATACATGTATTTTTTAAAATAAATAAACCTAGTATAAAGTGAATTTACATAATTTCAATTATAATTTGTACTAATGAGGAATGATAGCAGTGATAATCATCAGTTAGAATTGGTTGCATGCATGTTAGGCGAAGGTCCCCGCAAACAGAAGAATTTCTCTCTGGATTGGGCACTGGTCTAAAAAAGCTGGCAATTTACATACAAGATCCCTTTCCCTTACAAAGATTTTTTTAGTATCCTGAAGACTAATGAGTGCTTTCTTGTGTGTCAAGAAAGCATGTTCATTAATTTTATATCAACGTTTGATATACATGTGCCCATGCAGAGATGATCTTATTTGATGGAAAAGCTCTGTTGGTTTGGTAAATACTATCAAAGGCTTTAACAAATTCTTTTGCCAACAAACTCTCAAATATGTTCTATTTTGTACTGTGAGCCTGTGGGTGGGAGAAAAAACTAGTTATCTAGGGTACCAGTTCTCTCACTACTTTACCTTTACAGAGCTCTGCTTCAACAGAATACTCCACCTTACTATGGAAAACTGCATGTGAAGGAAATGGCGTATTGTTTCATTCAAGGAAGTTTTAGGAAAAGGTAAAGTGATGAAAGAAAATTTCTTTTCATGTAATTTATATCATTTCTATGTGATATTAAAGCTAGTAGGAGAGTAAAAAAGCCCTAACCAATGAAAACCACATCTTAAATAAAATCCGGTCTGAAAGAAGACTGAAGCATGTAAAAAAACCACAGTATTACCAAAAATAAAATGAAGAACATTGCTGGTGCTCTGACAATTTTACATACATCTAGTACCTTTAAAAATTTGGAAATCTTTTCAAAATTAACTTTCTGTAAAGTATTTTCAGGTAGGAGAACACAAAAGTAACTCAACAGATCGCAAAGTCATTATAAAAAAGAAGTTATAAAATCCTACATTGTGATGAATTAGTGGTTTTCACAAGTTCTTTGGTAAGTGCTTCACAGAATAATAAAAGACAATTGTCCAGAACAGTAGGAGACAAAAAGTTATGTTCCCTGGGTGGGAAAAACCAAGGTAAAGAGCCAACATTTTTTTTCAGTGTCAAAAAAGGGCCACAGTTAAAAACATCTTTTAAAAGCATGTAATATTATTTTATTTTAACTGAATCCTGAGCCATTTGGGGTATATTTGTGTTTATTGTAACAAAGCAGACTAATCAAGATTCTGTTTATCTTCTATATAAAAAACATTAATGAAAAATCATGTTCATAATGGTTTCCTACAACTGGAAAGAAATGGCCTGGTTAAACCTTTGTCTAAAGAAGGTAAGAACAAAATCTACAAATATGTCTGTGTCATAAATTAAAGCATTTCTACCACCAGTTGAAAACAAAATCCTATTGAGTGTTAAAAAGGAATTTGATCAGTCCCTGAATATTAGCCATATTGAATGAAAGTCGAGGGGAACCAGTATCTTCAGAAAGTTATCTTTTCCTAATAGGCAACGTAAAAATTCTTTGCTAATTAGAAGGCCCATAGCTGATTTTGTTATTTTCACTCTGACAGTACATATACAGCGCCTCCAATTAAGTGTCCCCACCGAGATTCTCCCAAAGCAGACACTGCTTGCTTGCTCCCCCCTTCCCAGCTTCCTCCCCCATCCAGCAGGATGGAGTTGAGAATTGGAGGCACAAAAGGTGGAAATCACAGGCTGAGGTAAGAGCAATTTACTGAAAACAGTAATGAGATAAGAAGAGGAACTGTAACAGCAACAATATTAGTAACAAAAGGTCTAAGATAAAGAAAAAATTTACAAGGAAAGCCCATGACAAACGCCAAGTAGTTTCTCCTTTCTTCCCAGCCATGCTTTCTCCCATCAGGAGGGCAGGGCTCTTCCTCTCCAAGGTATGGGCATCCCTTTCCCAGTGCCCAGCAGTGAGGTAAGGGGGTATGGAATAACCTACTGGCCATGCCCATGGCCCCAGCCTCTGCCCCCTCACGGCTACTGCGAAAAATTAACTCTGTTCTGGATGAAAGTAGGACAAACCCCAAGTCAACCTTTTGCTGTTTGGAGGAATAATAACTAAACAGATGATACAGAGTATAAAGAGTCTTATCCAGCTATGAAGATGGCATTAGCTGTGCAAATGCAGGAATAGAAAATGAACCTTTTTAATCCAAAAGCTATTCTATATATATTGTTGAAAATATTTTTTATGAATTCCCATCCCATCTGTATGGATTTTGTCTTTGTTCCCTTACAATTTTCTACTCCAAATTACTATATTTATAATTTTTGATCATGCAAACCAGCTATTATTTCATAAATAACTATATCTGTGTTTATGATTAGTAATAATAGTAATTTAAAATTCAAATATGATCATGTGGTTTCCTTGCATTCTAATTCTTATAAACATCCCAGATAGTGAAGGTGAGAATCTATTCTAGGAAGATAGCAAGGAAACAAACAAACACAGAAGTGAAGGATAGCATTTACAAAACTATAGCAGTAACACTTGAGTGCTGGTGAAAAGCTTTAAATATCTTTCTGGAGGAGCACTGGATTAATGACAGCTGGGTGAAAGACTTGTCCATTTATAATATGAGGTTTGAACAATAATAGCTAATGGAATTACTGGTGGTATGAAGGGTAGGCAGATTCTCTTAGGGGTTAAAACCTATAATAAGCTACACATCTTAATGACTTGGTTAACGAAGAAAGCAGGTATTGTAGGAATCCTGTAACACCTGTCCCTAGCTACTAATGTCTGCAGAATTATAGAATTTTTACAGATTGTATAGAGAAAAATGAAGCTATTACTTTGTAGTATTCGACTTTAGAAAGTAACAAAGTGAAGCTGTGACACTTTAAAGCATTGTGCAGGCAAAAATAGAAAAATTTAGTTTAAATAGCTTAAAAACATATGCTGGTGATTGAGACTGAAAGGACCCTAAAACAAACATGAAATAATTATTTTTGACTAAGGGTATCAGAGAGCTGCAAGAGCATCATAGAGCCTCTGCAGAAGAAACATACTTTCACGAGAAACTATATAGTTGAAGGTCAGGCATGGTTTAATAACACATATAGATCAAGACCAAAAAAATGAAAAATAAGGGAAAATAAATTATGCAACTGTCTACAAAATGTAGCTACTATCCCTTGAGAATGATACTGGAGATCTGTAGATTCATCACTTTGCAAATGACAAAACATTATTTCCAAGCAGTTATTCATTAATTGATCGGAAGGAGTATTTTGGCTGTCTCTATTGGCTCTGGGTGGATGTACTTAAGGCCCACTCAAGTGTGTTGGAGTTTTATTGGCCTTGAGAAACAGATGACTTAATTCATTCTATAGAGTGAGTTTGAACAGGTCAGTAAGCAGCTTGAACAGTTATGGACATTTTTTTTAAGTCCCAACGTGCTGGTGCAGACACAAGATTAATGTACAGAGATTTTATTCCATCACTGAAAGCAGTCAGTATTTTTTACATCTGGCTGTAACCTTTAGCTCCATCTTGTCATTTAGAAAATCTCTTAAATACAAAGATCCCAGTGAGAACAACTTCTTTTGCTTTCCTGCTTATGGAAGAAAAAATATAACAGTTCTGGAGGAAAGCAGCTTGTCTTACCATGTGCAGTTTGATCTCACAGAATCATGGAATCATGAGGGTTGGAGATCTTTAATATCATTGAGTTCAAGCATTAACCCAGTGCTGCCAAATCCATCACTAAGTGCCACAGTTACCTGTCTTTTAAATACCTCTAGAAATGGTGATTCCACCACTTTCCCAGGTAGCCAGTTTCTCTTTGACTACACTTTCAGGAAAGAAAATTTTATTACTATTCCATCTAAACTTCTCCTGGACCAACTTGAGGCCATTTCCTCTTGTCCTGCTACTTGTTATTTGGGATCATGAACAATCCAGCATGAAGGCTCACAGAAGAAAGTCAGTGTGAAGATGAAGTGTTCAGACAAATATTCTGAACCAATACTTGAGGAAAAATTTAAGATTAAACTGTGTATAAAGCATGGAACTGTTATTTTATCTGGAATGTAGATAATCATACGCTTATGTCTTCACTTTCTGAGAACATAGGATGACTAACATCCAGGAACATCTGGTTCCTGCAATCTGCATATCCTCAGACATCTAAACTATTGATTTTGATGACAGTGCTTGCTGTAGGACACTCACTGTTCTGAAGCAGGATTTCTTCAGTGCTGTAGATACAAATCATGCATACCAGGCTGTCATTGTTTCATCTATTGTCTTCAATAAAATTATCACATGTGCTACCAGATGAAGATTGTTTAGAATGGATGAAGTCAATTCATCATTTTTTCGTTCAAAAATTTTGTACTTACTCCTTGCCAGAATCTTTGCTATCTCCCAAGATTTGATCAGAAGTTGATCAGAAGTTTCTCTCACAAAATTTTTGTGCATCAGGACTGAGGTATTTTCCAGGCATATTAATGCACATGTAAGAAAAGATTCTTATATGAGAATTTATAAGCATTTATTCCAAAATTCTTATAGGGAAATTCAGTTTATTCTGTATATGATGATAGTCTTGCATTCTCACTTCAGCATCTCTTGGGAGTATGTATTTTCCACTTTTACTATAAGTTACTGAATTGCCTAGTTTTTTACCTTCTACATATAAGATGTCTTTTCAGATTAGTTTTGGCTGTTTAGAGTCACTAGGAATGTCCTTCATAAAAAAGAGCAGGGAATTGTAACTGTTGAGAACTGCCCAGGAATACAACTGCTGATCTTATAAGCGCATGGAACAACCAGCACAACATACTGCCTGTGTACCTCCAGCTCAAAGTCCTGATAATTAGTTCTGAAGCTGAACATAATCCTGTGATCCCAGTATCTCAGAGACTTGTTCTTTCTGTTGACACACTAGGACTGTCAGGATTAAAAGGAATTCTTTAACTAAGTTCCTGTTGCTGAACAGGAAATAAAGATGTACGTAATCTAAATATTTGTGACATGTAAGTTAAGAATTCAGTATTTTCTTTGCCTTTCAAACCAGATTTTTTTCAAACTAATATAAACAACATTTTTACATGGCATAAATTGCTATCTTTTTAGAAAATCTTTTTGCTCCTTTCATTTTTAGAGAAATATGTGTGATCAAATTCTCATTTTGTATTAAAGTTCTTTAAAATAATGGATGATAAACAAATACATTTTAATTAGATTTTATCAGATGTATCTGATTTCAGTCAAATTTATTCTCTAGAATTCTTATTAGACTACCTTTTTAAAATGAAAGTATGCCCCTAAATACAGTGTCAAAGGAATCAAAGAGTAGTTTGCAATTCTGCATCTGAGTATTTTTGTTGCCATCCTACATCTTTGCATTGGGTTTCAAATATTTTGTGCATTTTAGTTCAGTTTCCACTGTTCATCAGGAGAGCAAAAGAGTGAAATATAAATGACTACAGTGTTCACTAAAAATTATTATAAATTACTTTTTCTTTCTAGAAAAATAGATGTAATATTTGAGAAAATTATTTTATGAAACCCAAGCTATTTTATAGCAGACATTTGCATAGGGTTTTCATGTCTTTTTAATTGATTATGCAAACAAAACAAATAAAACTAAAAAAAAGTCACTGTAGATTTCTGATACTGTCTTCCAGTTCCATAATATAGATATTATATTATACTTTATAAACACTGTAGTCTGTTCCTTGAATTATATAAAAATATATATCCACTTGTCCTTCATGCTAGGTGTTCTGATCAGCATAAATGTATTCATGGGCCATAAACTTCTTTAGTATAGGGTATTATTCAAGCAGTAATAGAGAAGAGAAGAAAATAAAATATTTTATTCCTCATCTTTATTCACTCTTCAGCATTTGAGGGCTTATTGATTAAGGTGCTGAACTTACAGCACCTTAATCAATAAACTGAGGGAAAAGCCCTCTTTTTATCTCCACAGCTTTATCAACTTTTCCATATTGGTTTGGCTAGGACCTAAATCTAGGAAATCACTTTAAATTTAGAGTAGTCTCTTCTCAAGTAGATTATTCATGTGCCTAAAATTCAGCAGTATAATGGGCTTCAGGATTCAATTGTAACAGTCCAAGTATAGCAGGCATGGAAAAGGAGCTATAGTTTAACTGCAAATTCTCTATTACAGGGACTGGATTTTGATCAGAGTAGCTGTACACTCCTTAATGAAAGCAGTGACACCAAGGTCAAATTCACTGACCACCCTGCTACCAACATCACCTTCACAGGCATATGGAGATATCAGGAGAACAGTAGAAGAACAATTAGGAGAACAATTAGGAGAACAGCGAAGGAAGGTGTGAAAGAACTGAGTACACATTGCGAAACCAAGTAATCCTGGGAATTTATGTTATGCATTTTCTTTATCATTGTTTACTACAGACCTTGCAGGGATTTGGAAAGAAATTTGAAAAGGAATTCAAAGTTCTTCTACTTCAAAGTAAAACAGTGATCAAGTTTGTGATGTAACTACTTTGTGATTAACCTAATATAATCAATATCTAGTGCATATTAATAATTCCATTTGACCATTGTTTCATGCAAGTAGGGAAGGCACTGCAGCCTCTGAGATGTTCTATCCTCTGTTTTGTTTCATATTCTATCCCAAACAGAGCTATCACCAGGTCTGACACAGTCACACACATAATCTCTGTGTATATCTGTTTGTCTGTCTGTCCTCAAATAAAGACAAAAATCTGCAAATATTTGTGTGTGGATGTATACATACATATTTACATAGAGACATTACTGGGGGATACAAGGAGCTACTTACCTTTCAATTAACTAAAGGACATCAGAACTGGCCCAGCATATAGAGACTTTCTAATTCATGCCATTTCCTAGAAACCACAAGCCATAATTAGCACTGTGGAAGGACCCTTTTCATCTTCATTTCCACCTATTGTGTGAAGAGATTTTTTTTCACTTTAATGAAAAAACAAAAAAACTTTTTAGATTATTGCCTTTAGAGAATATTAAATCCATCTGAAACAAATTCTCATGGTCAAAACTTAAAAATATTTACTGCTTATAACCAAGCTACAGAAACCAACATGTGAGCCTTGTTACGAGTCTAGACTAGAAAGTCTTGCTTGATTTTAGGCTGACATTCTGACTGAGAAATGCTGTGGGAAAACTAAATTTATTGACACAATTGAAAGATTCAAAAACTTTATAGAATTTCTTTTCTTCAGAATATGGGAAAGATAATATTACAAGAAGTGTAGTAATCACATATATTTCAAACAAAATTGTCAGACCTACATTTTTAAGTGACCAGTACTGAAAACTTAATCGCACTTGAATTATGATGATCCTCTTTCTCTTTCTTAGTTCTTCGTTACATTCACAGAGCATTATTAATTATTATTACAATTATACTTTTTTTCAGCAACAAGAAAATTCTTGCTTTCCATATATTTTTCTTTCAGGTTCCATATATCTGCCTTTCATATAAATAAATATAGAACTACAACACATTTGCTTTTGATTGTCACTTCAGTATCCTTTTCACTAGAAAGCTAATCCAGGTTAACCAAGAAACCCTAATTTTGGTTAGCCTGGGCTAACATTAGCATGCCAGTAAATACCATGTGAACTGTACTTGCATGGTTTTTTTTAGCTTTTGGAATTTACTGCTAAGGTTTCTATTATTTCCAGATGACAGGACATGGTGATGAAAAGTATGGGAAAATATGGTTAAATTAATGGGCTTCCTGAAAACGAAATCATTCTGAATCATTGAACGTGGCTTCTGCATTACTGCATTGTTGTTTGAAAGCAAAAAGGCAAATTTCCAGTGCTGGAATTTCCTGAAAAAGATTATCTGATGAACTGATTCCTGCAGAGGTGGTGAAATGTCATATATTCTTGGGCTTGATGTACATACCTTCTCCAGAAGGTCTTCATATCTGTGACAAAGTCACAGCCAGTGAATTTATATTCCCTCTGGTTATGTTACCATTATCATAACACGTGTGTATAGAGATTCTATCTAGACTGAATGTTGTTCAGCTTTCTTCATTTTAAAGCATTCAGATATTCTACAATAGATTAAAGCTCAAAATCAGAACACCATTGGAAAGAGAGGTTTATTTTCTTCACACAGGAAATTAAGACTGGCTGTTATTAATTTTCAGATATCAGAGGGATGCAAGAAAAAACAGACAGGGACTTGTTAATTATTAGATCTTAGTAGTGTACCCACACTAAATGGTAGCCTGTAACAGATTTATCAAAAAATTATTTACAATACATTTTTAATTATTTGAATACTTGAGGAATATATCTCTCCCAATTGTGACAGATGAGTGGGTCTTTTCTGTTAGATTTTGCATGCAAATCTGTTTTTAAAAGAAAGGCAAACAAATTCCTGTAATTTTTGTCTTCTCATATTTCTGCAGTGCTAAAAGCTCCTGATGTTCTAGTGCCTTTAAAAGGTGTTTTGAAGATTATGAGATGCCAAAGAAAATGCATGCTGTGCCTATAGGAACATCCTGTCTATACCTGGATTGACTAGGAAATCCTGCATTGCTGCAGGTTTTTCCTCTTTTATCTCTACATTGTTCTGTCTTCAAATTTTGTATGGACCCTTGTACCTGTGTGAAATTACCCAGCAAGGGTGTTGTGCTTGCTGCTTGCAGGTACATTGCAGAATCCTAAATGTAAATCCAAATTTTGAGCAAGTACTGAAGGCATCATCTGCTGAAACCTACGGACACCAGCTGCAGGGTGTCTCCTTATCAGCACTCTCCCTCTGCATAAGGTTTGTAGAGAAGGGATGAAGTATTCTTTAGAGCTGGCAGGAAGGAGCTGTGAGAGAGTGGAGCATATGGTGATCCTGTCATGCATTCCTGCATCTCAGCTGGATTCTCACGTAGGAGAGCAATATGCATTTGCCTCTTAGCTGCTGAAGGTGGCTGCAATAGCTTCTGGGTAGACATAAAATTATAAGATTGGAGGCATGAAACCCAGAACAACTTTCAGCCCATTGATATGTCCAAGGCAGAAGTAGGTAGGTCAGTGATGACAAACTTGTTCAGACTGAAGACATTGTTAGGTGAAATTGGAAAGATACAAACTTCCCAGACAAATTCAATTTAAATGCTTTTACTATTCATAACTGTCTAAATCTCTTTTAAATTAAGTCCTTTTCTATTTATAATGAACACAGAATACTGTCAAATCTGCTGCTCCCCACAGCAAACCTGAAAATGGTTGCAAATAGTTATTTACTGCTACTGCCTAGCTGGTGTTTCCTCTTGCATTAATACCTTGGACTTGTCTTTCAAATGACACCTTGCACTTAGTCTTGATTGTTGTGAGTTCTAGGTATATCCTCAGCTATACTGGCAGTCTGCCCACCCATGTACAATCTACATATTTAATAAATCTAAACCTCATTACTAATGAAAAAGCCTAACTCGGCACAGACCCCAGCAGAATTTCACAATTGCATTCCTTTGTTTTGACACAGGGCTCATCATAACTGCTTTCAGAATTTGATATAACTAGCTTTGTATCTTTCTTCTTATATTTTCATTGAGGCCATTCTTTCCTCTTTAAGATTTTACTAGTGCTGAGAATTTGCTGAAATAAAGCTGTGTATCAGCTGGCTTTCTTCTACCCATGTAGTTTGCTAGCCTGTGGGAGAGAGATATTAAATTGATTTGGTATTATTTCTGGTTGATAATATGCCAGCTGTTATTAATTTTTGTGTTTCTGCCTGGGTTTTTAAAAAAAATTAAATAGCTCTTCCAGTACTTTTCCAGAGGCTGATGTTAGGCTGGTTAGTCTCTTACTTTCTGCCTTCTTCTTTTCACGTTTCCACTTCTCCGAACTATGTTTGCCTGTCTCTCCATTCTCATTTCTCAGAGATAACAACTAATGATACTGCAATTTCATCAGCCAGCTTTTAATTGCACTACAGTGAAGGCCAGCTGCTTCAACTGTTTTGAGCATATTTAGATATTGTTTGACCTGTTCCTTCCTTATTAGAGAAAGAGGTCTTGCCCTCTGATAATTGCATTAATTATGACTGCCCTATGACATTTTCAGGAATAACTTGCAAAAAAATTATTAAACACCTCACTTTTTCTGGATCAGCCTGCAATAACACCACACTACAACAAGTATCCAACAAGTAATCAACCAGTCTTATGGAATGATTTCTTGATATAATTTAGCTTCCTAGTTAAAGGTTTCCAGTTTTGTGTTGTATCTTCTTCTTGCTCTCTCCCTATGCGCTTATTCTGCTTTTTGTATTTGACCTTAGTAACCAAACCTAGTTTTCACTTTCTTTTTATGTTTGAAATTCACAAAAAGCCCATGATTTCATCAAGCCCATCTCTTACTGCACCTTTAATCTTTTTTCTGTTATAGTATATTTTGCACCGATGACCTTAATGCTATTCCTTTATGGAACAGACAGTCCACTTTAATTTATTTTTTCTCTCCTAGGACTCCTTGTTTACCAGTTCTATGAATTTACAGAAGCCCACTTTCTACAAATGCCTCATTTTTGTTATAGTCCCTCTTTTTTTCATAAGGATCATGAACTCCATAATTTCGCTCTCTCTCTAGATATTTTCTATTGAGGTGTTATTAACCATTTTCTGCACTTTCTGTCCATTGATGTCTCCTATCCTTATATTTAGAAGTCATTAAAAATGCATACAACTTAACTGAGAGTCAACCCCTTTGCTATCTTCCTTTCCACAGAGTGAATGTTTATATTGAATCTGACTGAGTTAATTTTCCCATAGCAGCCCTCAGAGTGCTGTGCTTTGCAATGGTATTGGTTTTGTGTGGCTGGATTTCAGTAGGAGGGGAGTTACAGGGGTGGCTTCTGTGGGAAGCTGTCAGAAGCTTCCCCTATGTCCAGCAGAGACAATGACACCTGGTTCCAGGGCAGACTGGCTGCTGGCCAATCAGGAATGATAGTAATGACTCTTTTTTCATTTAAGAATGAAAAAAAAAGTTATTGTGAAGATTTAATTGCAGACAGAGAAAAGCAGAGTGAGAATACATGAAAGGAACAACTCTGCAGACACCAAGGTAAGTGGAGAAGGAGGAGGAGGAGGTGGAGGTGCTCCAGGCACCAGAGCTGAAATTCCCCTGCAGCCCGTGGTGAAGACCATGGTGAAGCAGCTGTGTCTCTGTAGCTCATGGAGATCCATAAGGATGCAGAATCCACCTGCAGCCCATGGAAGACATCTGCACTGGAGCAGGTGGATGCCTGAAAGTAGGATTTGGAGCTGAGGGAAGCCTGTTCTAGAGCAGGCTCCTGGCAGGACTTGTGGGGCCGTGGAAAGAGCAGCCTACACTGAAGAAAATTTCCTGGTAGGACTTGTCACCCTTTTGGGGGACCCACATTGGAGAAGGCTGTGCCTGAGGGATTCTACCCCATGGGAGAGTGACCCATGCTGCAGAGGCTTGCAGAGATCTGTTGCTCATGAGATGGACTCACATTGGAGTTGATGGAGAACTCTGTCCTGTAGGAGGGATCTCATGCTGGAGCAGGAGAAGGACTCCTCTCCCTGAGCAGTGAGAGAAACAATGTGTGATGAGCTGACCATGACTGCCATTCCTTGACTCCCTGTGCCACTGGGGATGGAGGAAAAGCTCAGGAGGAAGGGAGAGGTAAGAGGAAGGTGGTTTTAACATTTATTTTATTTCACATTACCTGGTCTAATTTTATTAGTGATTACCTGCTCTGATTTTACTAGTAATATATTCATTACTCTCCCCAAATTGAGTCTGTTCTGCCCTTGTTGCTATTTGCTCAGTGATCTCTTTTGATCTTTGTCTCAAGTAATGGACTTCTTGTTGTATTTTCTTTCTCTGTCCACTTCAGGAGGGGATGATAGAGCAGCTTTGGTGGGTGCTTGGCATTCAGACAGGGTGAACACACTACAATGGGCTATACAAATTCACAGTTATTTGTAAACCTGGTGGTTTGAACGGCCTTTCATTTTGCTCACAAAATCCATCATTCCCTTCTTGTGGCTCTGGTGGGATATAGCAGATTATTCCATTACATCAACACCATACTTTCACTTTTGCCATTGCCCATGATTTTTTCTGCACTTAAAAGACAAAATGTTCCTAAGCTATAATACATATTTTCATGTCACTACCCCTTCCTTTTTTCCTCTTTGTCTTTGCGGGACAAGTTCCTCCCTCATATAATACTATTTCAGTCGTCTTGCTATATCAGCTCTCAGCTCTCTCAGCCTAAATCCTCAGGCTCCATTTTGTTCTGTTTTACCTGTCTGCTGATGGCAGATTTGAACAACCAGGTTGTGACAGTGGCCAGTTTAAGGGACAGAAGAAGCAGGACAAAAAAAAATATTTCTGCACAGTGAGTACCTCATATTTAATTTCTTCCTCCCTGCTAATAACAGGCTTAGGCACTAGGCACAAAACCTAGCTGCTGTGATATCATTTCTGTTTTAACAGAAGCCTCATACTGTATTTGAGTAGTCTCTTTCAGAAGCTGTCTGGTGCACATTTCCAAGCCTTCACCTGCTCACAGTGAGTTAATCTGCTCCTCGGCAATCCTTACATTGTTTAGTCTTGCACTCACATGATTCATTGATACAACTTAAGCTGCTGACTTTGCCACTGACCTTGCATGGTTGAACATGTACTTTAATTATTGCTAATGTTGTGGTCTTTTTGTAGAAGAATATTGATCACAGCCTTAAACAAAGGGTCATATGTAAAATAGCCCTATAGCTTGGATTTTGGTCCTTATGTCATATATGTCTGTGTCAGTGGCTCTAGGCTGGCTCTTTTGTCTTGTGACATGAATCCCTTGCTTATTCTTGCCTAGTAGTATGTATATTTCTTGTAAATGTCTTTTCCTCCCCTTCAGTCAGATCTTATCCTCTCTGGTGGTGATGGTGCTGTGTTCCTCCAGTCAGTTGTCTTCCTATGACCCCCAGTTGTAGGAAATTACACATATACACCCCCCTTGCAATCCCCCCAAAGCAACCAGTCTAAAAAACCAAAACCCCAACCAAAAAAAAAACAAAAAAACTCAACAGAAACCATGAAACAAGTCTAAGGTTTGGTGGACTCATCATGTTTTATAACATTCCTTGTCAAAACAATTCACTTGTCTGACTGTCTTGACTATCATGAAATAGAAGTTGTCTATTAAGTAAAATAAATATATAAGAAAATCAGGGAAGGTTTTCCCCTTGCTACATTTGTAAAAGCAAATTTACGTGAGTGATATCATCTTCATGTAACGTGACCTCACCAGTTTTCACTGGCATCAAGAAGTCCTGTCAATAATAAATTTTACAACATTATTACACCTTTATATCCTAATTTAAAACTAAACTAAGGAATTGAAATATATTAGGCTGCATTGCAAGTAAGTGGTTTTTAGCAGTATAGCCATAAAATGTTCCAAACCCTATGGGGTTTTTTTTCTACCAAGCAGTATAGATTTTCTGAGCACATACTGCTTGGTGGTATCCTCTTCAGTTTTTCCAGTGGTTTAGAATGGACATATTTTCCTCAGCTCACACAGACACTTCAGCATGAGTGATGCAGAACTCCACTCTATACCAGAAACTGATTTATTAGAGGATTTAGCCTGGGCAGAAAAGACCTTTGCTACTTCCCCTCTGGGAAAAATGAAAGAGTGCTAAAAAGTCTTATGCCTTGCTTTTTTTTGCTCAAATTAGCCTTTGGTAGGCTGTACTGAAACTCGAGATATTTCATATACATGCAGATAGTGTGCTCGTAGAGAAACAGTAACCTCACAGCCTGAGCAATTTGGAGGACAGCCTGAGTGCATACAAATCTGAGTTTGCATGCTGAAGTTTTATGTTGTAGGAGTGTAGGTGTGGCTAGGGAGTGAAGAAAAGAGGGACACAAGGGGAGGTTTTTCATGGGAATTACTTTGAACATGTTAAATGTGTTATCATTACTGTGTCTGGATGAAGGAGAGTTTTGAGTGATTTGCTTATTGGAGTTGTGCCAGCCTCACTTCTTATCTTCACAAAATCTACAATAGGGCTTTATACTGGAAGGCACAGGGAGTGTAAAGTAGTGGACAAAAGGAGCAATGTGTTTTAACTACTCTGTTTTTAGCCTCTGCATTTTTTTGTTCAGTGTCTCCTTTTGCATCTGTTTGCTATTCCATGAATGTAAGACTAATGGGTGGTTAAACGTGGAGATGATGGCACTAGAGGGTACCTATATTTCACAGGAAAACTGGGAGTGACCAACCACTAGCTTGCTTGTACCTGGCTTTAATGAGAGACTCCATCATGGATCCCACAAACCTTTTGTGATTAAAGTTTTGATGAACACACTTCTGCTTTTTTTTTTTTTTCCAGTTGATTGATCTCTTTATGACAAATATATTTAACCAAAAAAATTCTGCTTGACTCCTAGGAGAACCGCTCCAAGGAGAAGTGCTACTATTCCATTTACTCATGAGAGCAAATTGCCACAGGCTTTACATACTAAGAGAACAATGGGAGACCTACTGGTATTGCACATCAGATGGTCTGAGCATGTTTTTCATAATCAAAATTTTGAATAGTCTCAGACACATCTACCACTCCAATATATACCATATATGTATATGTTAAAAGGTTCTATTTTAAACTCCCCCAGAGGTCAATAATATGCCTAATTAACAATATAGTGTAAGGATATGTGTAAGAGAGACAGGTGAAACTGTCATTAGATTTTGATAATAGAACTGTCCCCTTCCTTCTGTCTCTAAGTTTGAGCTTCTGCCGTAATATTTAATTTGAATTTCTTATGAAATTGCTATTGAATTGGTATCTTGAAATAAATTTTTAAACCTTCTGAGAATAAATTGTATATAAAAGAGACTATTAAATATATAGATGAGACTGTATTGCTTTTTATTATTTTTCTCCATTAGGACAAAAGCCTCTACTCAAATTCACTTCTTCTGGCTCAAAATTAGACATATGTCTGCTATTGCAAGTCATGGAAGTATTTACTGCTAATTTACATTGAGATCATATGCAAGTGACAAATCCTAATGATTTATATGAAATCATTCCTTCTACAGTTTAAAAAAATTTAAAAAATTGGGAATGTATTTGGTTTTTCACTTCCTAATGAGATCCAATAACATCTACTGTTACCTGAAACTTAAGAAAGACCCAGAAAGAAATGTATTTGTTCTATATTGTAAAATACTGTTTCATAAGTGATGGTAGGTGATTACATGTAGATGTGAAAACACTTGAATACTGGTTAACCAACACTAGCCCTTCCAGGACAGAATAAACTATTTCATTGTAGAATGTAGAAAGTGGAACAAGTGGTAATGATATCGAGTTCCTGTTTCTCAAACATGATTTTGCAAGCAAGAATTTAAAAAAGAAAAATTCCCTTGATTTCAGATTTTTTTTTTGCAAGCCTAGTATAGGAAATCTCACAGAAGTCAGCAGACATTCCACATTTTTTATCCTCCATGTCCACTTGGTAGCTTTACTGATTATTCCATGCTAAGTGCCATAACCTGGTTTTTCTGAATGTATATGAATTTGTCTAGTCCATAAAACAGCTTTGCCAGCTCAAAGCCATTTGCAATTCTAAGAGGGTATCTTCCTCCAGAAGGAGGGCAGGAAACAGAAGAATGTGTCTGGTAGCCTTGTTCATTGTCCCTCTATTTAAAAAACTTCAAGACAACATTAATTACAAACATCCTCTAGATGAAGATTCCTAAGCCTGTGATGATGCAGAAGCCTGCTCTGCAGAGCAGCATGAAGGAACTGTCATTCAAGAGTCTTTAAGGGAATTTGTAAGACCAGCAGCAGGGGCTGTTAGAAAATACATTGATACCAAGAAGAAAACTTTGTATTGTAATGGTTTTAAGCACAAAATTATGACTCTACCTACACAATCTTCATGGAACATGCAAGCAGTGTTTCCATTTTTTTGTTCATACCAGTAGCTGTGATTTTCCATCTTCCCCCTGAGTTTTGAAATCTGCTTTGTCTCTTGTCAAGGGCTCTGTTACAATCTGCAGCAGTAAAACAACATAAATCAACATATGGAAATAGTTAAGTTAACATGCTTTCAACAACAAAAAAGCACCATCTGTGTCACTAAGACCTACTCACATGCTAAAACAATTGCTTCACTTGCTAGTTTCTCTTCTGTTACTATCTATCTATCTATCTATCTACCTATCTATCTATCTATCTATCTATCTATCTATCTATCTATCTATCTATCTATCTATCTATCTACCTATCTATCCATCTATCTAGCTAGCCAATCTTAGGGACTGGGTTCAGATATAGTTTGTATAGAACAAGGTCATACCATTTATGAAGATGAAAACATTTCTATCTGCGGTGCTGCTGCATCCAAAACTGCTTATTTCAGGCCCATACTGTATATGCTATTGCCCTTTCCTTGTCAGCTGTCTAAAAACCCAGACCTGTAAGTGTTTAACCACCAGTAAACTATTTATAAATATATATATATTCTTGAAACAAGGGGACAGATATTTAATACATGTTATTTATAAACTCAAAAAGTAATTTAGAAATTAATGATAGTAATTACTTAATATTTTGCAAATGTTTTTATTTTATTAAAATTAAGGTTGAAAGCTCTCTTCTTATCTCTGTGGGGATGGTCATTAAACTGTCTCACAGTTCTAAAGCAAAATGTTCCATGGTCAAATGGGTTATATAGAGGCATGAAATTGTATGTATATCTGTATCTCAAAAGTTACTTTTACTTTTCTGTTTATTTTAGATGCTTTAGTTCTAACTAGCTGGTTGCAACTGAATCACAGTTGAAGTTACCATTTAAAGTTGTTTGGTTTTGTTTTGTTTTTGTTTTTGTTTTTTGCATTGGGGTCTGTGAATTTTATGACATCACATGATTTCAAATGTTGAAACTTTGAAGTATAGGTGTTTGTTTTAATTACTATTTTTTGAAAGTAGATGGTTAAGATTAAATAAATTTGACAAAACCTCTTGAGTTGAGAATACCACTCATTAAGAAGATGGTCTGCAAATTATTCCCTTTTAATGAATGTTGTCCATTGTACCTTTTCAATAAACTCTTTTTTCTTCTAGTTTGGCTTTCCAGGAGATGTATGAGACTTTCTGAAGGTATAAAGCTTAAATAGTCTTCTCAGGGTGTCTAAAAAAAAGTCCTTCTCTCTTCTTGCACTGATATTTAGCTGTGGCTTTATTGCAAGCAAATCTACTAGCAATGAACTCTAAACTGTCTTTTCATTCACCCTACTTAGCAAACTTGTCTGGCCAATTCTCAAATTCAGCATGTCTCAAGTTCTCAGGTAAAAACAATCTTCCTTCCCCCCAGAATGGCTGACCTGAACCAAAGTGCAGCAGCCCAGGTCCCATAGTCAGCTTTTCTTATTGCTGCTTAACACATCCTTCTTTGCAAAACATAAAAAGCTACTGATATATAGCAAACTGCGTACCATAAAAATAATTTTATTGTCCAGAATGGCCACTCGTTTTTGGTTATTCTCATCCAGGTTTGTAGCTGTAGCATGCAAAAATAATGGGAAGTGGTGTTCTCTTGTTGCCTTTAGAGAACTACTTAACTCCAGGCACAAGAGTTGTATATCTGGTAGACAGAGAAAAAAAAAGTTGTATTTATATCTTACCTAGTCTTTGCTCCCTTCCTGTGAATCCTTACTGCTCCTAAAGTACAGAGGAACTGTTCCCATGAACCTTGGCTCTACTCTGATGTTCCTCCTTCCATTGAAACCCCATACCCAGACAGCCTTTCCAAATTATCCATGAGAGGCATTCTCTGAGCAGATGGGAAGCCCTGTATTCATCTGTTACTATGCCTGTCTGACACTTGGACTGCAACCACCACTGCAAAACAGAGTTTTTGTGAGGTGGGTTCCTCAAAGGTCTCCTAAGTTCACCTTGGCTGGACTAGGCAGTCTCCAGTAATTCAATTAATTGTCTCTTTCTGAATAAGGATGGCAACAAAGCATTCATGGAGCAAAACTGCTAAGCAGACTTTTAGACTGGGTTAATATCCACATCATCTTTATGTATCCTCTCACAGTAAGATGCTCTGAGGCTTGACTTGAAGGGGTAAAAGCATTTGTTACAGCATGGTTCAGTGATAAAATGTGAGTCATGAGGTAGTAAGCCAGGTCTTGTTTTCATTCTAGCACTTGTTCATTCTTAAGTGGGGTCTTGGAGATACTGAGCAACCATGGCTGTCTGCAGCATGGCTCTGAAGAGACAGTGTGTGTAGTTGTGTCTGCTCCAGTCTTGTCACCTCCAAAATTCAAGAAGGTGTGTCTGTCTGTGTGCTCAGGTCACTAAGCCTGGACCTTATCAATTTAATGCATAGGAATACACACATCCTTCTCACTTACTTGCTTTTGCTTCCATAGCCAGGCTATCAACAGAGCCATTGAATACAATGATTCCTGTGCAACCTGCAAGTTAATGCCTATGGAAGAAGAAATCTGATAAAAGCTCCAAAATGTGGTCTATTAACTACATAGAATTCATTGCCTTACGATAACCATCTTTTGACCTCAGTTTCCCAATTCAGTTAGTGTGAAGCCAATTCAGAATTTAAAACAATAGAACTGCAATTTTAAAAATGTAATTTTTTTCATAACCATAAATATATAGTAGAAACATACATTAATGTATTTTCATATAGAAGGAAAATAACTTTAATTAGAAGTTTAGCCTTAGCAGAATATTTAGTGGGTCTCTGCAATCTCAGCAAGTCTATTTATATAAGGAACATATGTTTGTATGTGTAGTTATTGCATATATTCCACTGCTGAGCTTGTGACAGCAGTGAATATAATAAATATCACAAGTTTTAAGGTGGTGAGAGAATACTTCTATCATTAAGCTGCTGAAGCATACACACATACATCCTTAAATCTTTCATGACACAATATTCCTCAAGCATTCTATATTTAGCTTTCCAACAAGCTTCAACCCTTCTGTAATATTTATGATTTCTTGAAAAGTCACACTTTTTTTGAGAAAGTGACTGAATCAGATGAAGAAATTTTTTTTCTGAAATCAAGACATGAACTGAGTTATTAGGATGATAATATGTAATATTGACTGTAAATTTCTTACATCTTTCTCCTGTGACATTGCATATCCTTAATTTAGAAGTCAAACTTATTAATAGTATTTTTAGTGTTTCCCTTTTTCTGAAAAAATAGCAATATAGTGCAAAGAAGTGCATTCAATATTATATGGTTTGCGCTTTTTTTTTTATTTATAACAAACAGGCTGCTTAATGAAATACTAAACCCTGAAAATGTTTCTCTAGTGTCTCCAATTTTGTCATGCATAAGGAATCCAAAGCTGCAGATGAGAAATCCCTATCTTGTATCCTAAAAATGTAGTTCTAATAGCTGGAAAATATATTAGGATCCTTTCATCTGTAAAGTACAGAACCATTCTTCTACATTTCCATATAAGCATGACAAAATGCAATATAATTCTCAAACTTTTTGGCATTTGAAGAAAAGAGAAGAAAACTATTTTCCTCTGTCTTCAGACCAAGTGATAGTACAGCTATAGCATATACTCCTTTACTAGGCACCCTAAGGAACTTTTCATATTTTGCATTGCTCTTGTGAAGATAAGCTGACAATAGATTATTCCCCACTCAGTAGTTCTGTAAGGAATAGCTAGCAAAATATGGTTCAAAACTATTATTTGAGGTCTCAGCAACCACAGAAAAAGATCTATAATTTCTGTCTAGGGGATATATGGTGTCTGATAATGTTTGGTGGGGGATACTTGGAGTAAAAGTTTAATTGCTGGGAGGCAAGGAGTTGTAGGATTTGTGTGCTCCCAAAAGTCACGAAGATTGTGGAGTGGAAGCAAAAAGAATAATAAAGCAGTTTGTGCTCTTAGTTGGAAACTCTTCACTAGGAAGGAAATCTGTGCTATTATTTGGAAAGCTGATATTTTGAGATAGATTGCCTTGATTCTGCAGAAAGTTAGAACAAGTTATGAACAAGCATGTCCCTCCTTTTAAAGCAACTCCAAATACTCCTGCCCTGTTCCTCTGCTGAATATGGTATTCCAAAACTATTTATTGAATATAAATGTAGAGCTTGGAAGTATTCTGAGTAGGGGCAATGTTTTTCATCTATTTAGATTTATGATAGGATTATCATCGGGAATGATGACATGCCTATATGAAGGTTTTAAAACAACAAATACTACAAAAATTCTTCCTGATTAGTGAGGAAACCATCAGCTCAATTAAATAACAGAGATTAAGAAAGAGTAGCTTTCACTTTGCTTTGGGAGCTAACATTTTTTATTCTAAGAACTTTGTAATGAGGTTCCCTCACTCTCCCCCCTTTATCCTTTCTTCACATGGCTTTGCCTGCCTTTGGGGTTGTCATCAGCAGTGAGATGCTGAACTGTACCTGCATGACTACAGCTGCTGACATGAACACAGCTGCTAACAGTGTAGCCACTGATGGAGTCTGGTGAGTTGGGATCATAACAGTGTAGTCCACAGGTACCGAGTTTATGTTCATACAAATCTACCACTTACACAGCTGAAGAAGGGGGAAAGCATACCATTTCCCAAATGGAAATTCTTTTGGAAAAGGTGACATTGCAATCTCTGAATTGTAGATCTAGATACACAAAGCAATACAAGCAAAATTGCACTTTGAGTATAGAAGTTCTGAGTTGGAATGGAAATAGTGATGAAAAAAGGGGTAGTGGGTAGTGGAAAGGCTCAGGAACATCACAATAAATATTGTGAATTTGGGAAAATACACAATCACCATATATTTAGAAGCCAGATAAATGCTTGCTTTCTTCATCCTGTTTACCATCTTGATGCTAACTAGGCTACAAATCCTCTGCTGCCAGGAGCTTCTGGCCTTACTGTGACTGGCTGTAGAAGACTGTGAGTACACACCCCTCATGAAAATGTTCCTGAGATTAAAACTTTTCTGGCCATATTTTTATTTACAGTTTTTTCTGCTCTAGTTGGTGACTTATGGTTAATGCTTCTCAAATGTCAGTAAAATATCGTTAACATTCCGTTAAATGAATTTCATGTAAGCTCATGGCAGACTGTTTTGCTAAAGTGGACGCTAGTCCTGAGACATTCTTCACATGGAATGGAGAAAAAATAAAGGTTCATTGAATCAACCATACTACTTAGATTTGTTGCTCTTTTTAAATTACCAAGCATTCTGGGATTGGAATGCACAATCAGTTTTTGGAATGCACAGACATTTTTATTCCAAGTGCTTAGGATGTTTTACTTTGTCTTTTTTGCAAGTCAACCCATAAATATAATTTTAATATGTTCCTTAAATTCATTATTTATTGGATTTTTTTCACAATTACCTGGGATGTTCCCTGAAGTGGCATTAAATTCACATCTAAATCTCTCTCTCTAAATGAATTGATAGTGAGAATTTGGAACACTGAACTGTAGAACAGACTAATTAAGTAACATGTTTTATTAAATTTTTCGTTTTCTGATATCAAAATAAAAACTTAGTGACTTGTTAGAGATCAAATTCAGTTCACTGTCTGAGAAGTGTGATTATGGGAGTGGATAATATCAAAGAGAGCACACTGTCTTTGAAATGACAGAAAACTTTGCTTTGATTTAGTCTTTAAACAGTATTATTTTCCAGAAAAGACCTATCAGTCCACTTCTCTGACAAGTTTTATTATTAGAATATTTGGTTGTTGTTTTATTTTAACTCCTGGGAGAGCAGGCAAGAGGACCGCATGAATTTGAAGTAAAACAGAATAAGTGCTTGTGAAACTTACACTTTCAAAAGCAATGAGATATATAAATATTTGTTATGTTAATCTACAAAATTACTTTTATTATTTGACCCATATGGCTATGTGGATACTAGTGCATATAATTCAATCATATATCCCAGTATTACAAAAAATGCAGCCTTAGAACTTAAACACATTTTTCTCTTGTGTCAAAGGTGAATCATTTCCTTATGTCTGAGATATCAGGATATGAAGGAAGATTACTTTCACAGACAAACAAGAGACAGCTGCCCTTGATAACATAAGATTTATTCTTAACATTCTTTTCAAAGGATTCATTTATGTCCAAATTTTAATAATGAAACAAATTTTCAAAACTGTAAGATATGCAATGCAAGGCGAGTATATAATCTTTTTGCTCTCACTTTTGGTGGAGTGAAATTCACTCATCATGAAGTGAATTCAGATACCAACAAATGTAATACAGAGTTTACAAAGGGGAAATCAAATTTCTCAGTTTAGGAGTACAGTATCTGCCTGTTGAATAAGAATTAAAGGTATATGTATACACAAATTCAACTTTACAAAACCTTAATTGGAGCATGTAGGGTGATAATCATCCTGCAGGGATATTGGTCAACTGGACACAAGAAATCTGTGTCAGATTTGTTTATGTAGATGTGTAACATATAGCAGGAGTCCATATCTTCTAAGTCACAGAGAATGAAATGGAATATTTCCATCTTTGGTCTGGTTGCTCAATGGTATTTGAACTCTAGATATAAAGAAATCAGCCCTTATACCTCAAAAGCACACCTTGATGAGGATGATCTGGAACCAGAGCTGAACGATTTATGTCTCTTATGAGCTTTTACATGAGAATAATAAAAGCTTGAAGAGTTGCAATATTATTCTAATAGAAATATTGTGCCATATGATGCCTGTGTATTAATTTATTTGCTAGCTACATCTGATTAGTCTGTGCTCAGTTTATGTAAAATCATGTAACAATTTATTCTAAGCACCCTTAATTTCGTTATCATAGTGAAAAGTCATTCATGGCAGTTTTATTGCCCGAAAGAAGCCACTTTAGCTAAATATCTTAACACTCCTGTCAGTGGTTAAGATTACTAAAGGCATTTGTCTGTTGTACCATCCTCATCACTTTCACTCCTCATTACCACAATGTCACAACTGACCACCTTATTAATGTTCTTGTCATGTTATTGCTTACACCTTTAGTATAATAATATAACATTAACAATATAATATAATAATACTAATAATATAATAATTCTAATATTAATAATATCTTTTAGATAAACCTTTGGTTAAAAGTATACTTTAATTTTAAAATAAAAAAACTTCCTCTTTAGTCATATCTGTTTCATTTCGGTGAGGATGTTTAAGAGATTTTTTTCTTAAAAAAGTCATGGAATGAGAAAGAATATAGCCACAAGTAAAAATAGTTCTAAATATGCCCAGTTTAAAATGTAGGAAATGAAGAGTAGAAATAAAGTGGTTGTTTTCATAGATGAGGGAATGAAGTCCCACAGGGATCTGTTCCGTGTATGTGCCCTTCTAAATGTGGAAAAAAGGAAAGAAAAATGAGTTAAATATTTTTGCTAGAAATATCATGTTATCAAAGTAATATATTGAGGTGTTATCAAACATTTGCAGAAGATATATATAAATTTCAATGAGTCATAAAATGGAATAAAAATTTTGAATAAGTTTATATGTAAAACAATGGATAAAAATCTCAAATTTATGTACAAATAAGTTCAGATCTGATCTATAATTCAAGAATTAAATACTGGATTTACAATGCTTCCATGAAAAATTAGCACAATAAAAAATACGGATGATAATGAAAAATCAGTCAGAATTACAAAAATGGGAAAAAAAATCCAGAATAGTAAACATTGTAATTTCACTGGGTACATGTATCATTACATGCACATCTTGCAGACTATGTATAGTTTCCACCCTGCATCTCAAAAATGTAGGTGCGAGAATTGAAAAAGTCGGGACAGGGAAAATAAGAAAAACAACAAAGAACAGCGGACTGGATATGGGTTCTATTTAGATTTCTTGGATCTCCTATTTCAGAATGAAAAAGAAATAATCAGTGAAGAATTTAACATATTTATCAAAAAACAAAGTAACTTGGAGAAAAAGCCAAGGGAAGGACTGCACCTTGTGCCCTAAACTACTACAGTTAGGGAGGCATCGAGTGAATTCGGTAAAGCACAGTTTAAAGCAAATCAAAATTAAGAATGAGGTACCTTTTCACATTAATTTAACTAAAGGGCATGACATATATTAATAAGTTAGTATGGGCTGAAAAAGTGACCTAATATTTTACGGAAGAAATATTCTTTGGCATCTACCTTGGATCTGTAATTCATTGGGAAAAAGCTCTGGGAACTTGTCCAGTTCTTTTGCTCTTCCACATGCATCCTTTACCAGTCATCTGTACAACGTGCTTTGGGTTTGGTGTGATATCAAAATGTTCCAATAATTTTTGGAAACATTTATGGGATATACTTAAGCTTTCAACCCAGTTTAAAATAAAGTACAGAAAGAAATTTATTTGGCCAAGATCTCCCAGCTAAGGTCTGGAAAAAAGAATCACCTGAGGTTCCACCTGCACATGGATTGTTGCACATTATCAGTGTTTCACCCTTCATATGGCCTCAGATGTACCTCTGCCTCTAACCTTAATATTAAGTCATTCATGTTTCTCCTGTGCTCATATCGGCTCAGCAGACTGTAGAGTACTTTACACACAACAAGAAATGGTTTAGCCAAGGCAGCAAAGAACTCGTTGTTGGGTAATTTGTTCTGTTTCTCATATGGGCTGGACTGGACATGTGATTTGAAGTCCTCATCACACTTGCTTCTGGAGTGCCAGCTAGCTGATTTGAAGGTGGCTGAGCAGTACCCCTGCATCACAGTCAGCAGCACAGATGTAATGTGTGTGTCTACTTTTCTTTAAACCTTACATCCCAGCCCCAAAAGAACCAGTTTTCTCTTCAGTGGTTTGCATGTGTTGAGCATCCATATGCTCTGAGAAGGAAATTGACTGTTTCTCTGGGACTAGAGTTTTGAGCTCCAGTCATGGCTACACCCCCGGTTTGGACCTGGGGAACCTAAACCTGTGTTTTGGATTCAAACCAATGGAACTTTAGCCTGTGTTTTCAGAAATCACTCAGTGCTGATGCAGTTAGATTAATTTGAATTCAAAGCTTTTCATCTTTTTTTGTAATATCTCTCAAATTTTCCTGTGAAAGCAAGAAAAGTATTAGAAGAGAGAAGAAAATGACCACCTGCAGTTTTTCTCCACTTTATAAAGTACTTGAAAGAAGTACCTCCACTGTGGGGAAGTTGAAATGACCCTGCTAGCAGCAGGAGGGAGCTTGAGGGCAAAAGATCCAGTGACTATTTTGACTACAAATTTCCCTGCATCCACTGGATTATCCACCTCTGTTGGCCATATTAAGAGAATAAGTTTTTTGAACAGAAGTATTGTTGGTTTAGAGTTCCACTACACTAAATTTTCAGACTAGGTTTGAAAAAACAGAATACCACGCTGTCCCCTTATCCTTTTAAAAGTAGTTAGTTCCTATATGGGTTGTCTGATCTCACAACATGTAACACTGGTTCTCTGGCCGGGTAATGGGTTTCTACTGCAGCGCATCCTGTACCTCCTATGAAGTTAAAATATGATCCATATTCATAACTCAGACTGTTTTTTCACTGTTTGCCACTATAAGGATGAGCAAAAATAATAAAAAACTAATTACTCTCTTTTCATGGTTTATTCTCTAATCCAGTCTCATCTGCAAGTTTTTGTCACACTCTTAGTTTTATTGAAAAAAAACCACATAAAAGACATAGATAAAGAATTCAGCCTGACTTAGCAGCAAAGGAAGTTTCCAAGTTGGTGTTTAGTTGTTTGGGAGTTTTTTTGGTTTTTTTGTAAATACATTTAAATAACAAAATATTCAAGGAGTGACATCATGAAAAAATTTTCAATATGGCATTCATATTTCAATATTTCAATATTTCAATCACTTTTGACACTTCATTCCTCCCTCAAATATCCTTTAATGAAATGGTTGTAGAAAATACCTGGTATAATAAATTATTGGCTCCAATTCACTGCCAGTACCATGTTTGTAGGTTCACTGCTGTTATTTTTGTTATCCAATCTAGATTGTAATTACTATGTAACAAGAACTCAGTTGGAAGAATTTTCTATAACATAATTACTGTAATTGTCAGCAGTTCCTTTGTGATATATTCTAATTTATTGTCATTATTTCTAGCTATACACTCTTCAGTTATAAAATACACATTTAATCAAAGTTAATAATTTCTTTCACTCTGCAGTGATTACAAATGTAAAATATTTGCAGTTTGTTATCATGCTCTTTATTAACATATTGCTTGGCTTCCCCATGACTATTAATTCTGTGCTTTAGATTGCCTCACTGCCTCTAGAAAAATCCTTATTCATTTTGAGTGAAGACGCCAGAATGTGGCCTTTTAAATCTTTCTTGTGCTATATTTTAATGTCAAATAACCAGTTTAGCAAATTGAATTGCCACAATACACAATATAAATAACATTCTTATTTGGGCTGAATGGTGACTGCAAATCTTGTCATGCCTTTGAATGTTTTGTTCTTTGACAGATTTAAAGAATCAATTTACCTGTAACTGGAAACAACTTACACTTCTGTTTATTCTCTTCTGCATCTGCCTGATCAATAGGTCTGCAGCGAAGGGGGCATGATGAATGGTTGTAAAAGGCTGCTGTTCATACACAGCTCAGAAGAGCAAGTCTCAGCTCCAATGTACATCTTTGGTGATTTTTTCAGTATGCAGCATACATGGCATTTCAGTGTTTGCTTTTCAGTAGCAAAGAAACTACATGGGAACAGTAAATGGCATCTAGAGACATGGGAATGACAGGGAATATTGCCATCACTGATCTGTTCCAGTAGACTCAGAAAACCCACAATTTTTCAGACCACTATTTCAGCTTCATACTCACAAAACACTTCTTCAATAAATGCTAGAAGATTATATTGAGGGTGCAGTTGAAATATATCTAAATTTTAGTTTCTGCAGATGCCATGCAGGGAAATTTAGTCCATTTGAAGCATTATTTTTTCTCATTCTTAAATCATTTTAGTTGAATGAAAGGAGCAAATAGATGTTAGTCTTTTATATTAAATGGGAAGAGTTCTGGAAATGTATTCTATGCTAATGGTTTACTATGTTATAATTTTGAGATCTGTACCTTCTGCACACCAGTTTCCTGGCTTCTGATAACCAGAAAAAAAATTGCCAAATGATATTCTGCTATACATCAAAATTTTAATAAAGTGGCTTTAATAAAAAAAAAGGGTTCAATTTTTTTCTGTTAATTTAGAAAGACCATTTTATTCTTTTTCCTGAAATGAGCTGAAATGAGCTGAAATGATAAAGAATGATTATGTTTCCATTGCTGATATCTGAATTTCTGAGCTCTGTGAGCAATATTTAACATCTTATTTTCCCCTTCCATTTATGTTTTAAAATAAATTTTCAATAATTGTTTCATACGCAGATAAAAAGATGGTGTTTAAATTTTATTATTCCTTGATAATAGCAGAGGCATGAGGTAAGAGTTTGACCAAGTGCACTGTCAAATGGCACAGTAAATACCCACTCAGTGGAATGCATGAGGGAACATGCCAGGGTAAAAAGGATGGTTCTTAAAGAAATCAGCCTAATTTTTCTACAGAATTCTGAATAATTACAATCTCTTTAAAAACACTACAGATCAGAAGTAATGCCAAATGTTTTCGTTAAATAGCAAATACTAGTTTCTTATCTAATTATAACTTCTACCATTTTTTGTTCTAAATTATAAAAAATTTCCATATCCTTAAAAACAAAACAAAACAAAACAACAACAAAAATTAGAAAACAAAACAAAACAAAACAACCAAGGCACCCTGATAAGGTCTATAATGTCTGAACAATAGAGTACTTGAAGAAAAAGAATTTACTTCACACATTTTCATTGGAAGGATGGAACTGATGATGTGTCTGTTAAAATGAGATTTTCACCATAATCATGGGATTCAAGAAAGCAGCCATCTTTCTAAGGTTAGAAGAATTTCATTATCTTTCTTCCTCAGGATGGAAAATTATCATACTACAGCAAACTTCTTGTGTAGGCATCCAGAGCCAGTGTGCAATGCAGATGGTCCATGAAGGGAAGGTATACTGTGTGTTATAGTTGCACTGCCATGTTATAGGACAATATATATAAAATATATATATAACATCCCTTTGCAAGTGAATGTTGCAGCCTGTTATTTTGTTCTTCATATAAATCCTGGAATATATAAATATTTTTTATTTATAAAACCTAAAAATGTAAGAAACTGCCTTAACAGAGGCGGAAATACAAATCCAAGGTTATGTCCATATTTTGACTTTAGGACATTTCTTAAATAGGAAGGAACTAAGACATCAGTAGATGAATTTTGGAAATTTCCTTTCAGCAGATGAATATTTTCTGGAGCAGTAATGGTTTATATTAAATACTACCCATTCAATAGAGTAATTTGAGGGAACCAGAACTAGTGAGAATCTAGGAGACTTGCAGGGTGGTTTCCCTACTTTGGTGAAAGTTAGACAACATATCAGAGAGTGGTTACTGGCCTTGGAAAGGAAGGAGCTCTTAAATTTGTCAAGGCAACTATGGCAGACAATGCTAAGACTCTTATGTGGAGGAGAGCTTACTTGTGTCAGACTAGAAAAAAGCTCTTGCTGCCTCTGGTGTCCATAGGAAAAAAAACATTGTGGTGAAGATCATCACGATTGTTCTTCTGTGGTGGGTGATTAAAAAGCCCAGGACTGTCCTCATGCCTCTCATAGATGTTCACAGGCTGGACATTCACAGCTTTCTCACTGACTGGATTTTTAAAGGTGTTTTTACTTTCCCTGAAAGACCTATTAAACATTTACATTTCATAGAGATGGTGTTACAGTGTTAGATAGGCACGGTTGTGTGCAGAACCTCCCCCTTGTTCTTCCTCATATATACAGTGAGAACACATATCTGTTCCTTTTTTCAAAACTCTCCTTGGTTGCATCTTCGTTGGCGTAAAGATCTGCTTGGACATCATCAACAGACACCACCAACTTGAGTAATGACAATTTTGATGAAAGCTAATAGGAACTGCAAGCCCTTTATAAATGAGGCCAGTGTAAGAATTGATATATAACTGCAGCTGCCCAGGAGGAAAAGAGTTCAGGCTTGCAATTTTTAATAGACGTTTTTTCCTACATTCAAAATTATGGATTTAAACCAAAAGGTCCCACAGGATTTAGGTTGCCAAAGCACAGATATTTAGCTGGTGGTACTTACACTAATGATTTTGGAATGCTCTTTCTTCATGGCCCTATTGCTTGCTTTGTTTGCTTGTTTTTTGCCCTGTTAGAATACACCACCGATTCCATATTTCTTTGAAGCATCTGGTATGTCACCTTCTACTTAAAAACTTTCTTCCTAATAGGAAGAGTAAGAATCCTCATCATACTTCTTCCTCATATGAATTTATGGTTGTAATAAGGAGTTTATACCAACTAGGGTCCACAGCAGGCAATGAAAAAACAGGGAAATTGCTTCCTATTTCTCCACAAGTAACACGAGATTTCAGTTATTTGTGGACAGTGCAGTTACCTTCAGTGTGAATGTGAAGCTATTATTCTTACTACAGCCTTTTGAAGGGAATTATCCTTTCTGTCACAGTTTCAGTTTGAAAAAAACTCTGGCTCAGAAACAGGCATAAATGCAGACTAGGACACAGCCTTGCTGTATGATACGATGAAAACATTTACTTTTCTTGTCTATGCTTTTTTATTTGCAATAGAACTGCTTCTTTCTTGGTTTCTTTACTGTCTCACACTTTTCCTAGTTATTACAGTTCTGGGCTGCTTTAAAAGTCCATAGGATCTCTGCTATAACATTCTTCTTTAAATCCATTTTTAGATATTTTGTAGTAAGAAAATCACCATTGGTTGATTTTTTTTTTTATTACTACAGAAAATAACCTGTGAAAACAGGTAGAAGGTTTAGGATGAGGGATTTGGTATCCGGATGATGTTAGTTTTGAATTATCCATGGGCAGTTTGATTCACTAAATAATTCACTAGCCATGCTGTACAATGACATTAAAAAATCAGGAACTCTTTGTACTATTATTCTGACAAGTTTCTTACAGATAACTTTCAGTGCTTGAAGACACCATGTGAATACTCTTTTTTTTCCTAACCAAATGATATATATATTCATATTCTTTCTTAGTATATTTATTAGAACTGAATTTTAATTTGCACTGTAGCACATACCTAAAAACTACTTTTTCACCATGAGTTGATGAAATGCATTTGGGTTCACATTATCTATATCTAGAAACATTGCTTTAATTATAGGGATCTTAGCTGGGGAAACCATCTGAAGCACAGCAAGCTAGCTTTTCTTACTGGGATCTTTTGATTCCTGTGAATCTGCAAAACCAAAGTAGGATTCTGTCAGAGACTGGATTAGATCAATGTCTCCAGATTCATTCCTCAAATTTCCTTTTTCCACCCTTATCAATCTCAGATGCTGCAATCCTTAGATTTGTACATGCCTCAGCAAAATGAAGAATGTAAAATCAAAGAAATATCCAGATGGTGAAAACAATGTTTTGATGGTTGCAGTTTCATTTTTTGAGGGATGTTTTTTTTTTCTTAACAAAACATACATAAAAAACTCTGAGGAACAGAAAACATGGAGATTGCAAATAAATTCTATGCTTTCTGCTGTGTTTTTGCTTGGAGGAGATGATGCATGACTGAAGCTTTGATAATAGGACAGGTTTAGCATGACTTACAACAAAGTAAGAAATGCTTTGTTATTTATTAGACAACAAGATTAGTGGTTACCTGATCAGAAATGTGTGTCACAGCAGAAATAACCTTTGGGAAATTTAGCTTCAGGGGATGCAGTAGGAACTGTTGGATGCTGCAGCTGTGTTACCTGGAAGATCTAACCTAGCTATGAACATCGCATGGCTGTAACTCTGGTCCTGCCAGAATCACTCTGGTAACTCTAGTATTGCTCTCAAGAATAACGGGGAGCAACCTAGAAGTCCTGGCTATTGAAATGTTTATTTAAATTTTCCTTGTTCTGTGAGGTTTGTCTAAAATGATCTATCATCTTGTTTCTCCTTGCTCCTTTTGGAGATATTCCAAATGTAAACTTTTATTTCAAGGGTGAGTGTCTCTGTGTCTAGGCTGGTGGATTATAGAAAGCACGGCATGCATCTCACTGCTGTCTGTCTGCAACCTGAATAAATCTGTAATCCCAGTTAAGAGACTGGGAACACATGAGGCAACTGTGGGATAGATTCTGTGACATTTTGCTTACTTATAAACTACAATCCATAGTGCAAGCTAAATGCACGTGGAAATCCATGTCTCTTTTGCAGAAGGACCTGGAGGTAGAATGGTTTGGGTAAGGTCTTATAAGATTTTCACAGTTAATTAACCACATAGAAGACAGCAGAGTCATGGGGTAGGCCTTGAATGATTCATATTTTTCAAGTAACAAACTTTTTTTTAATTCAAGAACAAACTTCGATGTTTTCAAATAATAATAATAATAAAGCAGTAAAATTTGTGTATCCTCCTATAAAAATTTTATCCCTACTGCTGACTGAATAAATGTTGGAAATCTGGACTCTTGTGATTCTAAATATATTGAATTTCTGCTTTCCTTCAGACTATTCCTTCAGGCAAAAAATAAAGATCAAGTCCTCACAGGGAACCTTGCAGAAACCATCTGAGGACTTCTGAAGGTTTTGTTCATTACCCAGTTTTTTTATTTGGTGCACTGCTCTCTACAGGTCTAGCACAAACTCATTGGACAGTATCACCCAGTGGAGTATATTTGCTTATGAACTATAATGTCACATTCAGTTATGTCATATATGACAAAACATGACCCTAAAATAATATGATGGATAGTGATGAGCAGAAAAGGACATTTCAAAAACTTCTTTGAAGTAAACTTTTTCATTATTATTTTTAAGGCTGGCCCTGAAAAGAGCCATATTTAAAAAATAAGATTTTATTAGGGGACAAGGATTTGCCCACAGTGTAATTAGGTGCAAGTCATTAGTGAAAAAGCAAATATTTCCCATCATGTAATATATTCCATCCACAAAAGGTAGAACTTCTATGACTATTCATGTCCAGCTGCGCTGTCTGCTAGAGGAAACCAGCTTCCCCTCAGTCTGATGTGTGAGGTTTTTTACAAATCTGGAGAGATCATGCTAGATATATATCATATGCTCCCTCTAGCTGAGATTGTTTTATACATATACGTGTATGCTTTCTCTTAAATTCACTTCTTCAAATTGATGACTCCCTAGTGGGCTTTTTAACACTTATGTGGTGTTTATCATCTTTAAAAGATCTTTTAAATATATGTGATTGTACTTAGCTTCATGAGGTGAGAGTGAACTGAATGGACAACAGATCTGTCAATGCTGTTTAAGGTTAGTTTTACAGGTCTCAATTTTTGATTATGCAGTGAAACTTCCTACATGTTAACATCTGATATAAATCCCGTGACACGTGTTTCAGGGTCATGCTGCTGGATGATATAAGTGCTGTGTATGGAACCAATGGCTCTGAGAGAAGTAATGCTTGTGGCTGTGCAGTTGTTGCTCATAGTGCCAAAGACTGAAAGGTGATTCATGGTGCTATGAGCAAGTTAAAATGTATTTATTATTATGAAAATTGCCTTTCTGTAGTTCACCCTTCTGCTCTTGCCTCCTCTAGGCATTGTTTAACTTCCATATAATACAAATCCACCAATTTATTAATTTGTTTCTTCCATTGGCATGTAGGTTCCACTTCCTATCCAGTTTGTCTCTATATCATATACATTTACAGAAAAAAAAATATTGTAAGAAGATTCAATTGCCTTGGAAAAAAACCTATGGTTTAAGATATTTAGCAGATCTTGTAAGTCTGAGGCTTTTTTGTGACTTAAATATTTATGTTGCTCTTTGCTATCAATAACTGATGAAAGGTAAGTTAGGGGTCAACGCAGTGTGCTTGTTTTTGTTGCTTCCTTCCTAAGCAAGCATTGTGATTCAACATTTAGTAGTAGCGAAAAAGCTGCTTTCCTCTTAAAAAATTATCAATGTGTCTTCCAGAATTAGAAATATTACATTTGACTTTAGTAAGTTTTGGAACATATTAAAAAAACCCTAAAATATGAAGTTCACATAACTTTTAAAGGGAGGTAGGGATTGTGCTTTCAGAGGTCATAGGTTTTAGCATGAAGGAAGAATATTTCTTCAAAGCTTGGAGTTTTCAGTGTCCTAAAACTAGCAATGTCCTCTGATGTTTTAGAGTACAGTCTGTATGCTGTGGGTATATTTTCCTCCTGGAAGGGAGGTCAAAAATCCCCACATAACTTGATTGACATCTGTAGTGAAATTGGCATTGCTCATTCTAGTTCTGGGGTTAAAAAATATGAATTTAGGGAAGCAAATGTGTATTTTGGGCTTTGGGCTTAAATATCCTCAAAGGAATTCTCACTATTTGAATCTGAAATAATTTGTCAAATTAGCACATGACTGACATTGCATGAAACACATTCTGACATTCTGCAATGTGGAGTACAACAGAGTCATTGAATTGAATTACTACTGCTAGGTGAGGCATGAAAAGGCTTGAACAGCATTGCATGAGTGTGAAGTTGCAAACCCAATAGTAGAACATGAAGGAATTGATTGAATGGGGTTTTTTTAATAAGAGAAAAGGGATTTAATTGCCATTAAATCATAGCAAGTTTATGAAGTATTGTTTTCACATGTGTATTTAAAAGATCCAAAAGCATATGAAAATTATGAAGGCTGGTTTTAATCAACTGTTTCCCCTTTTAGAGTACAAATACAGCACCAGTTTACCTTACACAGAAAAATAAATTAGGCATCCTTTGTTTTAGTGTTTGTAATACCAGATCTGGTGCTTGCACTAGCAGATTCAGTACTCAAGACAAATGTCTGCTTTAACCTCACTGCTGTGGACTGTATATAGAAGAATTTTTTTTTTTTGAGGAATGCATGTCAGTAGTGCCCTTCAATACCTTTTAATCTGATCAACTACTGAGATTTGATTTTTTTTTTTTTGAAGAGAGATGGTTGATAAACAGTGACTGCTGTAATGAGAATCATCACATAGTAATCAAATCACTTTCCCTTTACACTCCATGTTGATATGCTAAAACATTAAACAGGTTCTGGCCACAGGGGATGATTTATGTTGAGAATCCAGGCTCGGTAGCAAATAAAGAACAGAAGAGTTTGCAAGAGGCATTAATGCTTCCCAGGGTGGGCAGAAGGAAGATCTGGCTCTTTTGGCCTTGGGGAGATAGGTTGTTTCAACTGCAGGAGATGCATGAAAGTTCTGATACTTCTCTTGGGTTTAATCTGAGATAATAAGTTTTGAATCTAATAAATATATTTCCTAAACCCTTGGAAGAGTGGCCAAATTTCTGGCAATTTCAAGGAAAAAGCCCATGACTAAAGCTCTAGTTTCCATCCAATAGTGGCTCTGGCAGTCTCCTGTAAATAATAGAATTGAGTCTCTTCTTGTGCTAAAATATTACCTCCAGACCACTACAGTTGATACCAAAATAGGTAGTCAGGTTTACATCTTCCACTTAATTAGTGATTCATCTGTCAGATGACAAAACACATCACCGGTTCTGTGAAGAGGTTTAAGATCATTTGGATCCACAGTACTGAACACTGAAAGCTGTTGCTCTGAGCTAAGTGGAGTTTTCTGTCCAAGTGAATGATGCCTTTAAGCAAGGGGTGCAACAAAGCCAGGTCCATAAGGACGGATTCCAGGCAAAGGAGCTTGTAAGTTTAGCTAACTTTTACTGCCTTAAGTTAAACAAGACTAATAATTTAATTACACAAATTAAAAGTCACATCCATAATGAATTAAAAATTAAAGCTAGATTAAACTCAGGCACAGGTCCTGCAGCAATCACCATTCCATGTACCCTAATGTAAAAGTATATATTTAGCCTCATCTCCAGATTTTCAAAACTTCTTAGCAACACCCTTCAAAGTTCAAACTTCAGATAACCCAGTACCCATTTCAAGCTCAAATGAAGAAGTTTGGCTGCCATAAAAAGCATTATGACTTTAAGTATTAGTCTTCATAAAATCTGACCTTAAGTATTTGTATTGTACATGTTTAAATCTGTCCTTCAGTGATACCAACCAATGAACTGTCTCGAAACTACACACTGATGAAATTGAGAACGATTGTTTATCTTGCAGGTAACCAGCACATATATGGTCTGGAGGCAAGCACCTGGTAATGTTTGCAAAACCACTAATTTGTTATAAATTTTATACAAAGTGCTCCCTTTGAGTGAATGTGTTAGCTGTTATACTGTAATGACCAATATTTGAAGAGACAGGTGAAAATATTTTATTCACACTGATGAATAGTTGCTTACATAAACAGCTGCATTAGAAATCAAAATGATGTCTAAATGCATAAAGTATCTTGTGATGCTTGCACACATTTTTAGTTGATAAATATTCTGAAATTTTTTCACAGCCCTCAATTTCAAAAAACTGAGATTGGATGTCATCTTTTCCCTTTTTAAGTCACCCTTTTTTGTGTGTTTGTTTGACAAGGTGACATCATTGTTGAGTAAATGTTTAATTGAGGTGTCCTCCTTTGTGTTGTAATCTTTTTGGTCCATTTGGTCCTGAATGTTTCATGTATGTACTCCAGCTCCTCACACAGGTCTCTAGTGAATGTAAAAGTGGAAACACATTGAAACTGGATGTTCTTTAAAGAACTAAATATGCAGCTAACACAGGAAAGAATCCATATTTGACTGAATTGTGAAAGGCACTGTGCTGAAAGTTTAATGTGTTTATCATGCATCATCCAAAATAAATTGTCCTACTTTAATGCTGGTTTCTTAAAATATACATTAGGAGTTTTAGTGATTAAATGGACATTGTCAGCTAGGTAGCCATGCAGTATTTCACTCACTCGTTTTTTTGATATTTTTGTGGATTCAAGTGCATTTTCCTATTTATTGGAGAGGTTTTGTCACTACAGTTACTACATGAATACCCCTACTAAGGTAATTGCCCTTCTAAACCTACTGCAGGCTGCTCTGAGGAAAATGGTTAAATATATAGGGCAAATATAGTCTGAGTTAAATCACCAACCTGAAGAGATTACAGATACCAGTCAAAGAGCCTGTTCAGGCAAGTGGATGGCACTGCTCTTCAATCAGATAGACAGCTGGCAAGTGGACTTTAATTCTTTACTAGCTGGAGTTAACTGAGACAACAGAAGTAGCGATCATGTATTACTGATAAAAATCTTCAGAAAATTAGTGTTTTCTTTTACAGAGACACACTGTAATGACCAAAATTTGCTTATTCAGACTATGAATAGCCAAATAGGCTTTCAAGAATGTCAAATCCATAACAAAAAATTCTGCAAATTTTATTTAAGACATACAGGCTTGCAGCTATTATTCTTTGCTACTGCAGATACAGAAGGGTTAAGTCACAAAAAGTCACAGCCTAAAAAATTGCACCTTATTCCTCAGTACTTTTTTCATATCAGTGTCACCTGGACATTCTCCTGATGAATTTCAATTTAAATTTGACTACTATTGGTGTGCAAAATTACTGCCCGCTCTCTGAAGGGAATTAAGCAAAGTTAGCTTTCCAGAATGGCACAAATAGGGAAATGTGGTTACTGTATGCATGGAGAGGACATGAAAACCATCAGGTTATGACCTAGGTTTAGAAATCTTAGTTTAAATCGAACAGAATTGTCCCTTAAAAGAAATAACAAAAAAATATTTTGTTTCCTGGCAAGAAAAGCTTTATTACACTCCTTATGTGATGTTGAACACATAAGCAAAGCAGTAAATTATTTCTGAGAAATTTCCTCACAGTAGAATGTAGTCAAAAAACTGATTAAAAAAAAAACCAAAAAAACCCCCAACAACCTGGACAGAATTATTGCTGTTACACTATGAGTTATTTTTAGTAAGGAAAACAAGTGGACACAAGGGATCACAGACCTGTAAATTGCATTGTTGTACTGAGCAAGCTGAGTGATTAATACACCAGCAGTTGTCAGTCTGTAAGCAATTAAAGAAGGATATGTTGATCAGCTCTAAGCACAGTGGATTTACAAAAAAAAAAAAAAAAAAGAAAAAAGAATACATAAATGTCCCTCTTCTAACCAGATCTGTTTTAAAATGGAATAAGCATATGTACTTTAAGAAATGGACATTTGGGTACAGAATAGATTTTAAGTGCAAACTTGTGTACATTTTAACAAGTAGGATCTATGTTTGAAGATGATAAAACGGTTACATTTTATCTCAAATCATTACTGGGTGTGGGAAATGTATCAACATGTTGAATTACTTGAAAAGTTCGTGTATGTCACATGCCCAGAAGGCAGTGATCTGTTGACAGGAAACCAAAAGGGGTCAAATAATTTTACCTTGATTTAAATTTCAGCCAGGTTAAATTTTCACAGCTTATTGGAGCAAATTCCCACCACTTACAATTTTTTTTTTCCAGGGTTACATGGTTAATTGTGTTAGCATCCACTGATATAAACCACTGAAGACATAAAAACACAATTTTGGGGCCCTTCTACATTTAACAAAACACTTACTTCCTGGCACTTTTGTGCTTCTTATACTCTGTAAGAGAACATGAACTATTTTTCCCTTTCCAAGTTCCTCATTTATGAGAATAGTTTTCTCTTCTCCCCACTCCCCTCTGTGGGATAGCTAAAGGAATTCTACTCCTAATCTGCTTCTCATTGTACAGTCTGTAAAATCACCATGGAACATGGGAAACTTTTGCTGCAAACAGCTTTTACTTAGTCTGTTCTCAGTGCCAGTCATTCTCAGACTGATTTACTATTCCCAGTTCTTGTGACTTGCTTATGACATTTATCTCTATCTGTAAGTAGTTTGGAAATATGTAGCATCTGAATTCCACTACTGAACTGGAGTAGCCTAGAGACATTGTTCATCCTGTGATTTATTATTATCACCTTTTATTGGCATTGTTAGCATAATGTAAGAAGTATTTTTTTCAAAAGATATATGACAACATGGTTGGACACATTAAAATCAATGTGGGGATGGTTTAGAAATTTATTTTATTGTTTAATTGCAGTCATAAAATCAACTAGTATGGGGTGAATTGATCACGTATTGTTGTTAATTTATCTTTGGTGAGTAGTAGATTGCTGAAGCTTAAAATTTAGTTTTGTCAATAAATTCCATCACTAACATTTTAATTGCAAGTGGGGAGGAAAAGTCTGTGGACATGAATAAATTCAATGGTTTTGAAATTCAAATATGTATGCATAGGAAATGTTCATTTCTACTTTTCCAGGAGTACAATTTGCACAGTTCTGCCACAGTTCTACAGGGAGGAATGAGGAGGCTTGGTTTTTTATAAAGTAACTGACAGTACAGATATTGAAAACAGCACTGGAAACAAAATGATGAACAATGATTTCCTGAGTCAAAGCCATTCTTTATATAAACTCTATAAGCATAGGCCTATACACATCAGAGGACTTGGGCAGGGGTTCATAATGCAGTGAATGAACCTGTAGAGATCTCTTCCAATCTAAAAAGTCCTGCAAATTTTGAGAAGAGCTCAGTCTTCTGTGCAAGTCACACTCCAATGGCAAACATCTTTTTAGAGCAAGACCAGCTCAACATGAAGTGCCTGTCATCATTTAAATGGAAAGCTTATTTGTTTAGATGCTTTAGCATGAATGGTAGAGGTTGCCAGGCTCACATAAACATTTACCTTTATTTAGTGATAAGCCCACAGCTGGGAAGCTTGTGGGTATTTATATTTGGCTGTGGCAGTCTTGTAATTATTTAATAAGGCACACTAAAGATAAGGGTATCATGATATAAGTGCCTGTAATCCCTCTGGGGTGTAATTGCCTCATGATAACCTCATCCCTTGAAGTTGTCTCTATTGCTAATATGAAAAATGTTTGTTTTCAGTGGGAACATATATTTTGTGATGGGACAGCATTAAACTGTCAGATCAAAAAGTTAAATAGCATTTGGAATGAGCAGAAGGGTTCAGATGGATTAACTCAGCCCTTATAGATGGCTGACCAGAAGAACTGAAATAATCCAAAACCATTTTAAATGACTGAGGTTTTAAGTCCAGGAGCATCTGAAGAGAAATAGCTGTTTTCCCAGAAACATGCTTTAGGTTTCTTCGCCTTTACTAGTGAACCTTGGGATTCATAAGAATCAGGAAATGTGTTTCAAAAGACATAGTTCTGGGTTTTTTTTTTTGAGGAGTTGGTTTGTTCTGGTTTTTTGTTTGTTTGTTTGGTGTTTTTTTGTTTTGTTTTGTTTTGGCTGGTTGGTTTGTTTTTGCTTTTTTTTTAATGGTGACATCTGTATCTTTTCTTCAAAATTCAGCATTTTGAATAGTTGATCAGCCATTCAGTAACACAACATTGCGTATAGCATTGTAAATCATGAGATAAGCTTTAATAAAATGCATGTGCTTTACAAATAGGTCTTGGAGGACAGCTGTTATACTTGTTGCTACAAGGAATTTTCAAAACACAGAAGTACATTAACTCACTTGAAATGTACCACCTGAAATCTAGGTGAGTCTGCCATGAAGACCCCAAAATACATAAATAGCACTTTCCACGGGACTAGAGAAGTGTATGGATAAGAACACTCCTAGAGAGGCAGAGAAATACTGTTCCTGAAGGACACAAGGCCAGGTCAGGGACTCTGCTTTTGTCTTGCTTCAGGCATCAGCTGACATAAATTTGCACCTCTGAGCAGTTGCTCACAGATGAGTGCATGACAGGCGTGCACATTTTCTGTCCCATTTTGCTTTCATAAGAAGCCCCATGGCCTGCTTCTACAAGCTGCTATGTACATTCTTGTGACAAATTCACTGTGAGGTCCAGCAGACAGTCACCCCCTGCAGCTCCAGAGGCTGGAGGGACTGCATGGAGAAACCTTTCCCATCACATGAAGGGTGTTACAAATGGGAGGTCAGCATGGCAGGCTCAGTGTTTAGGTTTCTGCACTTTTTATAGGCTCTGGCTAGTTGTGTGCCTGAAGATGGAAAATATTTGGAAGTAAACCAAAAAATTCAAAACTAACCTTTTATTTCCTTGGGATTTTTGGCATCAGTGGCTCTTTTGGCTGTGTCTGAGTGGAATAAGCTGTGTCTTTGAGTTTAGTACATTATACAGTAACATATTACACTTCTCTATTTTTTGTGCCTGGGAATTTCACCTCATCCATCTTTCACAATGTTCAGCAGAGACTTTTAAAAACCCCCGAGCCAGCTTTACGCAATTAATTGGAGACAGATCCAAACCCTAGATCCTGATTTCAAACCTAAATCCTTGTTCCGTTTGAATCTGATGCTATGCTGGGCCTAAATTAAACACAGAATCAAAACACTGAACATCTAACAAAATTTGAATTTAAATGTTATTTTCTTGGCTAAGACTGAATATCCTAAGTGCAAATTTTGGCCATTCAATACCTGCACTTGAAACAAATCTTAAACTCAATAGTAAAAGAATTAGTGAGAAAAAATTGCATGCTTTAAACTATTTAATCTCATTTAAAGCTATGTCTAATTTAAATGTTTAAAGCATTGAAGCATTTGAAGGTATATTTCATTTGAAGGTTTAACTATTATTTTGATTTGGTCATTAGTTAAAAACTCTTCAAATATGTCATATATGTATCTGGATCCCTTGCTCCTCCCTCTTTCCAGTTGTTGAAGTGTTGACCACAGTCTAGTCATTTGTTATTCCCCTAGAAGAACTAGACAGCTTTTGTTTACACAGAAATGTATGTCTTAGGGAAATATATAGGCAATAATTGTTTTCTTATTCTATATTCCATAATCATCTTTNATGAGGGTTTATTATGATTTTTATCCCTTTTTTTATATTTCCATTTTAGCTGTATTATTCTAAGTCAAAACATTAAGAACCCGTGTTAGCTCATAGCTTTCATTTTTCCATCTTAGTGTAAGTCACACTCAAATTTTTAGGCAGAAGGGCATGAGACCTATAATTAATCTAAAACTAATTAACTGTGTCTCAAAGTGGGACAGTGACGTTTGGGCAGTTTCCCTTGAGTACTAGTGTTGCTTTGGAGCCCTCTCCTGGAAGCTCCACTTGTGAGTTGTGAAGCAATTAATGAGTTGTATTTCATTTAGAACTTACTTTAAGAGTATGAATTGGAAGGTTTACAGCTGTGTAAATAGTGGAACAAAAGATTTTTTTTCCCCTCAAGTTTGATTATTTTCTTATCTCTTTATAATTAATAAAGTGTGGAGCCAGTGGTAAAGTCATGATTTTTAATGGTGTTGACTATATAGTTCCTTTCTTGATGCTTGGCTCACTTCTTTCAAGTGTCCTGATCTGCCCAGTGAGACTCCAGGAATCTCAATTCTGGTAGATGTTTTAGCCTTATTTATTTCAACACTGATATCCTGACTTCAGAGACACTAAAGAAAACAGCTTATTTTATAACGTTTTTCACCTAGTTTTTCCAGTATTTGTTTTACTCTGTTTCATCCTACTTGATTGTTTCTGTAATTGATCAGGTAATGTACTACTATTTTACCCTAGGCTTAAGATTCATTCTGTATACACAAGATTTATTACTGGTATCAGTTTACTTAGGGTTTAACCTGATTGCATATTTTCCCACATATGAAAAAAACAGGGATTTTGAAAGGCAAATATAGTGAAACTTTAAAAAAAAAATTCCACACAACATTATGTGCTACTTCTCAGTGATTGTTAAAAAATTTGTGATTTATCTTTCTTTCTAAGCTAAACCAGAAATACCAGGAAAATTCACCAAACTTTTAGATTTTAAATTAACAATTCTTGAGGCTTCCAGACAGACAAGATTCATGAGTTCCTGTGGAGAGGATGTAATTAATCCTGTCATCTTCTTCTGTGTCATTGCCACATACACAGTAGTCATTGTGCTGCTTCTGCATCTCTGAAGTCATAATGTCTGCTTATACTGTGTCATAGCATCTCTTTCCAGTCTCATAGAAAACAGGGGAGGGTTAATTATTTCATCCATTTTCTTACTTTCTTCAGGTCAAAACTGAGCAGAAACACAGCTCTCATCAGGAAAATATGAACTGATTAGTGTTCCATCTGTGGCATGCCTTGACTGCCAATGGATTTTTTAATTATATTAAAATGATGGACTTTGTACTTTGATATAAGAAGTGAAATAGGAAGCTAGTTTCTAATAATTGCTTTAAAATGTACTTTGGAGGAAATATGGAAATATTAGCATTACCAGTAATACAATCTGAATGAGCTAAATGGGAGGTGTAATGAAAAGTTCAAGGCAGGAAGGAGCAGGAAGAATATTGAAAATGTCATTGTATGCTGGCTGAGGTATCATTTCCCAAATGATACTTCTGCCTGCCCCTGCTGTATCTGAATACCAAAGAAATGGTTCAGCAGTGAGTCTGTGCTGATACTGATTTACTCATTGCCATTGCTCCTCCTGGTGCATAGCCATATCCTTTATACGGGTTTACAGATGATATCCACAGCATAATTTTATTAATGTCTAAATTAAAATTGACTTTTCCATGTCTGTTCTGCCTTCCAAGATAGTTCTTTGCTCCTAGCTTTCATGTTGGAACTCCACTGAAATGTAGAGTGCATAGCCTGTGTTATATTGCTCTAAGCAGCCACAGTCACTGGAAAAATACAACTTAATTAGCATTTTTGACAATATCCTGCAACAAGAAAAAGGAAGAACTCTTTTTTGATCTTTGGGATTAAGTCCTCCAGCCACAAGAGCTGTACATTGGAGAGCCACAGGAGACTGCCTTGGCTGCACCTTCAGTATTTTCCCTTTCCAGCATTTTAACTTTTTCATATTTTACTTTTTATTTGAATATACCTTGGTGGAAAAAAAAAAAAAAAGTGTACTTCTTTTCCTTTGTTTTCTTTACTATGATCTTTACCATAAAAAAAAATACTGCAAGTAGCCAAAAAAAATATTTCAGCTCTTTAAAGAACGCTATTCAAGAGACTGATTTGGAAAACCCAAAAGTGACTTGGGTATAGTAACAATACAACGTAATGAATTAAAATTAGGGTCAGACATTGAAGAATGCATGTGTGTGATTAGATGTATAAAACTAAGTTCCTAAGGACTTGACAGTTATGATATTTGTGCTGTTTGCATGTTTGCGTGTTGTGTGTAGGATTAAATTCATGAAAGTATCTTGTGTTCCACAAACTCAAATAGTTTATCAGACAGAGAGATTCTGTGGGGGAGAAAACTGCTGTGAACATCAAACCTCATCAGACAATGGATAAGCCATATATAGGATATAAACCTGCAGGAAACTTTGTTAGCTTCGTTGCTCGTGAAAATACTTGCAATTTTTACAAATTGTTAAAGTTCATAATCTAGCTGTTTCTAGCTGTATGAATTTTCAGTTTTCTGAAAACTGGGTTTCCTTGATTCCAATGAAAACCAGATTTAATACAAAAGCAATGCTCTGAAATGGAGTTTAAGAAATAGCTGTGTTAAAAAAAGCTTAAAACTACAACAGTTTTATTATTTAATATCTCTAGTACCAGTTCAAGTCTTATTATTTTGGGTAAACAGAATGCGTCTCCAAGAACCTACTTTCTTTTTATTTATACATTGTCTACATTAAAATCCCGATCCCAAATTTTCTGGCAAAGTCTATACCCACTTTCAGAGTTATTGACGCCTTTAATACAGGTTTGCTTTTGTCAGCCTAAAATTTTAAATCCATTACCTTTTCAGAGGAATATTTGAAATTGAAGTAACTAATTGACACAAAAACAAGACATATATAGCATCTAGCTTCAAATGTCAAGAGAAAACTTCAACACACCATAGCTGTCCCAAATTTTCTTTTCATTTTCTAAAAATGGATAGTGAGCAGTGAAGAACATAGACTTGTTTGTAGTGTTATTAGCCTTTGAGTCCCTATAGTCCTGACTGGCCCATAGCCAATCTGAAGCCCCAATTAGGCAAGCACAGAATTCCACTCATGCTTAAAATTCATAAAACATACAGTACATATGTTGAAACTCTACAAAAATAGTGTGGCTTACTTTTATTACACCCTGATCTCTTGTTTTCTACCTTCTATTGCTGTCACTTACTGCCTTTATGGGTAAGTGACTTAATGATACTTTATCTGCAAACAGTTCTCTTGTGTCTTGTTTTATTTTTACTAACATAAACCTTTCTGTAACTGTGGCTTTCTGTTTTAGTGAACACAACCCTACAGCACTGTCTCATTATATGACCTCATAATGCTGAAAAATTTTAGGGGGGAAGTTTGACTGTAAAGAGTCTGTGAAGGTTCTGTTTTATTTTATAAACATGATGAAATCCATATTAGTGAGATACTCTATTTTATTGCTTGCTCTAGTATCTATGTCATCACTGATATCAGCATTAAATGTGATCTGGGTTCTTCCATAGGGATTGCATTTCCTTAAATAAGACTAAAATCTGAAGAATCAGCAAAAAACCTTAAAAATATAATTACATATTGCATAACAGACAAAATTACGGCATTGTGCATTTTCAGTAAGAGATTCAAAAATATATGTTGTGAGAAAACAATTGGGGATGTTGTTTCTTCCGTAGTTTAGGGTTTTCTTCTAAGGATGTGTCTCAGACCTCCATCTGGGTCTCCAGAAGGGCATGGGTATCCTGAAGGGCCCATGGCCTATCTGCCAGTTCTTTGCAGATATCCTGGATACTGTAGAGTGTAAAAAAAAATGGCACAAGTCCATTAACATGATTTGATCTTGGGTCAACATTCCCCAAATAAAATTATCTGAGTAAATGCCAGAAAATTGGCAACACGTAGCAGGAAGCCAAAAAAAAAAAAAATAAAGAAAGACAGAAACTCTTATACTGTCACCCCAGTGGTCACTGAATGGAAAGACAGAATTATGTGTAAGGAATCTTTTGGAGAACGGTGGTGAAAGGATACAATTAAAATATGATTTTCAAATGTTGGTCTCAACATTTGAGAGTGTTGAGATTTTCAATCTATGCAGAAATTCTCTATGGAGTTGGTAAATTGATACCTTCTGAAAGAAAGCATTAGTCAGAGGAATGCTTTCTTATCTATTGCCTGCTATTGATGGAGCAGTTTACTCTAAGTCTAAAAAATAGGGATAAAAGATTCTCAGAAAATAGCCTAAGCTGCAAAACCATGAAAACAATACAAGATTTACAGAAAAAAAATGTTTACATTATACAGAGTCAACAAAAATTCTCTTGGTGAAACAAATACAAACATATCTCAGGCATAACAAGCTGAAACCTAATTCAGCTTTCAACCCTTTCAGAAATTAGCTGTAGGCAAACTTACCAATGAAGATATCACTTTAAAATAAAATGACAAAATGACTTTTTTTTTGACAGGCATTCTTTTTTTGGCCTAAATTATTTAATAATTTTTATGTAAATCTATTAGTAATTTGGGCTGACTGAAAGCTGCAGATCTTGCATTAACTCAGGTGCAATCAAGTTAGCATTTCTGTTTCAAAGCATGAAAAAGAGTACTATTTTTGGAGGCAAAAGCCCATAACTATTTTTCAGCCAATCATACAACATAAACATTTTTTCCAACTCATTAATATGTCTTGGGAAAACAGATGAATATTTGTAAATAATTATTTCAACAGAAATTAATGAGTTCACTGTTGCATATCTTTGTATATATTGCCTCACCAAATTAATTACATTTATTAATAATGTTTTTCTCTGGGGAGACTTATATCAACCACTGAAGTGATTTAGACTATGTTTTGGCAGTGAGTGTTTCACAAATTTAAAAATGTTGTTCTGTATTTTAAGATGTTTGCTCACAAAGGTGACTACAGGTGACAGTCTTTTGAGAGGGTGATGAGGATGTTTTAAAATCTCAAAACTGTTAAAATATTCTATATTTGTAATTTTACCATTGGCACCTCAAAAAACAGATGAGAATCTTGAGAAAGGAACATCAAACTGAAAGATTTCTAAGTACTGACAAAGTACTCATCTTTTATCATAGGTTGCTGTGTTGGAGATATATTACTTGGGCAATGTAAATTAATTTCTAACAGATTAAATAATCCTGTACCTATATTAAAATTGATAAGAAAGCTAGAATAAATACTCTAGATATGTCCCATTTTTCATTTCTGGCTAAATTTAAACCTTTTTATATGCATGTACAGCTAAAAATACACCTACATTCTGTGTGGGATAGTATATGTTTATGAATGTGGGATACCATATGTAAGGCATATATAGGAACTGAATACTGGAAACAAAATTGTATTAAGGAGTATTTATAAAAGTATTATCCCAAGATGTTCAAGATGAAAGATGTTCACAAGAGGGTGATTGTAACCCTAATGCATCCTTTCACCTAATTACTATAAACGATTGTAATCCTAATGCATCATTTCTCAATTGCTGTTCTGAGGAGTTGGGAGAAGAGCTTCATTCCTGAAGTTCAAGGTTGCTGAAAGAACAACCCACAACCCACTGCTGTGAACAACGATTGAAAACAATACCAAAGTTTTTAGGGGGAAACCAACAGCACATATTATATTTGTAGTGGCATTAATAATGAAAATTTGTGTGACTATTTTATTTACATTTTTTCCCATTTTATTCTACTCATGTGCCCCAGGTGAACTGTTAAAAAGAGATAAAATAATGGGTACTCAACACCAAACTGATCATCTCAAAGTATCATTTCATTGACAGAAAAACTATATTATAGAGAAGGCGAGGCATTTTTTTCAGAAATGGTGAGTGACCACATCCTAGATGAAGTCACTGGGATCCCTGGACACTCACCTTTGAGGAGCTGTAAATCACCCATGGGTACTGAAGAAGTCAGTGCTCAGACAAAAAATAGAAAACACGTTTCCTGTGTTGCAGGTTTACGTTATAACCATGAGTGCCTTCCTTGTATTTATCTGCCAAACCACTACTGTAGTGATTTCTCGTTATAATGTCTTAAATTACAGAGTAAACCAGAACTAGATCATTTTGGTTTTGCTAAATGGTTTTTATATAGATTGTCAGATTGGACAGACAATTCATGTCTTATTTAGACGGAACTTGCTTTTTTCAGAGTTCCTGTGGATGCTACATTTAAGGTTGCTAATTGACCCAAAGGACACTTATTTTGAACAAAAATATATGTAAGATCAATTAAGCTGTTTTGTGGCTATTTCACTTGTTTATATAGCAAGGGGTTATTTCAGGTTAAAATGTATTTCTTTCAAAAAATTCAGAGATTCTTACCAGGAAAATAATGTCATCATAGCTAAAACAAGAGCTTCTGATAAACATAGCTAAGATTCAAATGGAGACAAATGAGTTTAAAATATGAAAAGTTGTGGCAGACACATCACAGTTTTACTAACATTATTCAAAAATATTGTTGGTTTTGTATGCAATCCACTGTACAGCTCTCAATGAATATGCCATCTACCCACTCCTGAGAATATTCATGACACTGCTGCTAGACTGTATAAAGTCACTGTCACTAAACTACAAAGGGGAACAAAGAAGGTTGACATTCTCACGTGCAGCTCTGCAAATCACATCATATTTGACACAGACTTCAGCTGATACAATCATTTATACTTTGAGTCCGACACAGTATTTAACTCTTTCCTTGCCTGATAGGATGTTTATAGTTATTGTGCCTTCAACAGATTTCTAAAAGTATTTACCCAGTTAATACCAACACCATCAAATGAGTGATTTCAGATCTTATGCATAGACAGAGTACACAAAGCCCAAGAAGGATGACAGCAGAATAACTTTTTACTTAGAAATTAGAATAATGATGCAGCCTCATATCATATCATATCATATCATATCATATCATATCATATCATATCATATCAATCATATCATATCATATCATATCATACCATACCATACCATATCATAGACCCTGACATTATGGTGCATTTTAATAGGCATTTTAATAATGAAGGCTCTAATAAGGTCCTTTTCTTAGAGTTATTTTACCTAGTGCTTCAGTCTGTGCCAAGCAGATCCTTGTTGAGGTGGGCAGGCTGCACAGCTTTGGGGAACTAAATTTGTCTTGTATGATCTTGTCATCACTGTCTGAAATTTAACTCTACTATTACCAGTAGGGCAACTGAGAGATGTCTCTCATCTTTGAAATTCATGAAAGATTTATCAGAATATGGGTATTTAGATTAGCCTATTCATGGATTCCTATAATACTTGTGAAAATGATACAAAATCTCTGAATGTGGGATTAGTACTAATGTCTGGTCACCTGATATATTCTTAAAAATAATTGTGTATCACCAAACTTTCATGTGAAGAAGAGAATAGAAGTAAAGGAAGTCAATACATAAGAAAACAGAACTAGCATAAATAATATGAATCCCCAAGCTCTGTGTTTGTGAGAGAAACAGACCTTTTTGAAGAGCCAGAGAGAAAGAAAAGTAGGAAGGAAAGGTGATTCATGCAGTCTTGCCTGGACTGCAGAATAAGTTTAGAATCTATGCATAAGAAGTCTGTTGGGAAAACATTTTCTTGCATACTACTGACCAAAGTGCCACAGTCAATCAGATGCAAAAAAACCAAAGTGGATTGGTAGAGACAGAATATGCCCTATGTTCTTCTGAGCATCATAACACGATATGGCTTTATAGCACGATATGGCTTTAATTTGCAGAGAATTTCAGAGATTATCACCTTACTGTTTTAAAAAATGTTTTTTCTTTTGTGTATCCAAAAAAAGGAATAAATTGTTATCTGACAAAAAATAGGAAAAAGTTGATAATATAATTTATTCTTGAGAAATAATAATCCAGGAAGCATCTAATGACAGAAAACCCAGTCTTCAGCTGTGTAAATTGCTCACTGAAGACTTGGGACTTCATTGTGCCCCATTAATCACATGCTCTAACCTTTTTTCCAACCTGGTAATGTTTTTTTTTTTTTCCAGCAAAGAGCAAGTAAGAAAGATTTCATTATGTAGCTTTTCTTTTAAAGTCTATTTGAAAACCATTTTTGTTTCAGTAGGAAACTCAGGACAGGGACAGGATTCATCCCACTTACCTCTTAAGCACTCAGCTGAAGCAGCTGGAGTTGCTTCCAGTTATCCAAGGTTCTGTGAAAGAGATAGGCATCTCCAGAGTTCACTTCAGTTCAATTCAGTTCACTTAGAATCTCTCTCTATAGTTCCACTGTTATTTTAGTGTTTTTAAACTTACATAATATTTATGTCTGTTTACATAAATTATCCAAATTGTTCTCTATAGAGTTGGGTACCAAGCCCTCATTATTGTGAACTGGTCTGAAGCCACAGCCTGGGAAAAACAGAATGAGTGTTGGTGACTTTTCAGAGTTTTAAAGGAAACGAGATATTAATTTTTTTTAAACAAATATTAATAACACTCAAAGTTTTAAAATAAAACATAGGATCTTTAAGTCTGGGAGAAGAATAAAGGGGATTTGTTAAGAGCAAAACAAGAAAAATGGAAGAAATGAACAATCACCTGCTGTGTAGAAAACAGAAGTTGCTCTCACTGGCACAAGGAAGTGAAGAAATCTGTGGCCTTTTGTTTTCTTTCTTGTTAAAGTGAGGAAAAATCTTAGACTAAAAATTTAAGTCTCTCACATATAGCAATAAGATTTAGAGATTTTTCTTTTTTTTTCCACTTTGTCAGCCCAATCTAAACTCCAGAAAATTTGGTGCAAAGGAGTTATATTCACATCTTTCAAACCAGTGATAAACAAAAAAAAGTAGTACTTTCTCCTTCTGGTAAAGTAACTAGTGTGTTTGGGCATTCTGTTTTTCAATTTTGCTTCCATATATATTTTTGTCAATATTCTGGAAATAATTAAGAGTCCTTGGAACCATTTGAATGTCAGGTTAAAATCCCTGGGACACCATCTTCCCAGTAAGTAGTGTAAGCAAATTACAGGGCTCAGTATGTGGTTTATGGTTAAAGATTCCCATAAAACAGCCTGCAGCTTCTTGCTTGAGAAACAGTCAGGTTTTTGTGTGTTATTTAGTTTCACCTTCCAAACCATGGGAAGAGAACTGGAACTATGGCAAAATTACTGTTTTGGTTGTTGGACTTTTTTGGTTGGGTTTTTTTGTTTGGTTGTTTTGGTTTTTTGGTTGTTTGTTTGTCTGGTTTTTGTTTGTTTTTGTTGCTGTTGGTTGGTTTAGTTTGGTTTTTTCATTTGGTTTGAGTTTTATGGCTTTGGTTGTTTTTTTTTTTTTCATATTACAATAGATCTTCCTAATCAATTAATTGGTAATGTACAGATATAATTACCTCTTTCTGTGTCAATGCTCTGATAAAGCCAGCATGTACAAACACCAGTCATGCTGACTAGGTCAGAGCAACAAGTGAGTCACATATCAAGGTAGGTTAAAAATATCTCTTTTTAAAAAAATTCTTCAAAATAGTAAATTACATAGCTGAGCTAGCAAATTTACAGAGTTTTGCTAGGGATCATGGAGACTGAGCAACTTATGTTAGTTGTTATTTATGTTACAAGGTGTTAGTGAATAGAAGGCATGATTACCTTGTGAAAACAAAATTGTGGATGATGATATAACCATCACCTTTTGTAGGATGTACTGTTGGCCTGGGAACCTAGGAAAAGTGAAGGTCTATTTTCCATACATAAGTAACATATTAAAAGATATGTGGCATAAGCTTTTCAGGAGCAAGCACCCTTAAAGGGTAAGTTTATTTTTTTTACACTAATAGTTCAGGCAGTCTTGTCTGAGTCACAAGAGGTGTGAGGATAGACACTGAACGTGAGCTATTCACTGCTGTGTAAAGAGAGTGAAAAAGAAAACTAGGCAAAGCCCCATGGGAATCCTGCTGGTTCTTGGGCTGTTATTGCATTCTACCTGAGCATCTGCGGTTTGCTAAGACTAATGAGATGTTAGAGGGGAATCTGCAGATGAACTCCTAGAAGTTCAATGGAGCTTATTTCCTCATGCTTGTTCTAACCTAACATCTGTGGGTTGGAGTGTTTACACTTTATTTCAGTGTGGCATTTGGACATGATTTCATAAGTAAATGAGTCTTGGGACACCATCATCACCATCATCATTATCATCACCATCATCAACATCAAGCACTGTGTGTTTGAAACTGTTGACATATTTAAACAAAATTTGACAGACAAAAGTTTCAGATGTATTAGGTTTCTGCAAGTTTCATAATAACTTGGTTAGACAGAGAAGGGAGACTTTAGGGCATGATTTACTTGCCTGAGGATGGACTGTACTAATATTTGTGCTATCCTAGAGCCATTACAGAAGGGCTCTCTCTGACTGTATCAGGTATAAGGATATCCCAGAAAGCATTAGATGCCTGTGTTCCCGCCTACTCTGTAAATCTCCAACACAACTTTCCAAACTGATGCAAAACCAGCATTATAACTCATGTATTATTAAAAACTAGAGAATCCACACAGAACAGACTGCTTAGAAGCGCTGCAACTAGCCAGAAGACTTCTGGTGAGAATTTACAGCTGCCTAGTTTTAATGCGTAAACAAAATCCTGCTTCCAGCATTATGTAGAATTTTAATAAGGAGATTAATATATTTAAAAATATTCTGCGGTTTAAAAAACAGGATTATCAAATAACACAAAATTTCCAAATTCACAAATATATCTTGGGACTTTCCCATATAAAAAGTTGACATTTATTTACTTTCAATTTATTGCATACAACTCTTCATTAAGCTACTTTTTCCTTTTAACTAGCTGAATTTCTTCAATGCAACCTCTTTTCAGATTTGTTGTTATTCTGAGTTGAGATTGCCTTGTTTAAGGACCACCTTTTGTACATTGTTCTAAGCCTTACCCCCACACATATGTATATAAGTAGTGAAGTTTGCTGGGAAGACTTGCAACATGGATTCATTTGAGAGGAAGGTCCTCTTTTTCCATAGTATGAATCAGGATGATTTTTTTAAAGTCCCTCTATTCTAAGTTGAATTAAAACCAGCTTGCATAAAGCTGTCCAATACAGGACATTTTAATAAATATTATGGAACCTTTCCAATTTTTGCAGCATCCTGTAAGATGTGGTGATTTTTAATAAAGCAGAAAAATAAATACTCTAGAGAAAGGTTTAAATGAGATGGGGAGGGGCATGGTGAGTTTCTAAGTTAGTATTATTTATTAAATATTTATTAAATGTTTATTACATTATGTGGCTGTTACTGCAACAGTTCTATGGTGATACTCCTGCATCAATTTGTGCCACAGCACAGGTGTTGGATACTGGTTTTACTCTGATGCCAGAGAACACCTTTGGTGTTGCCACCACCTTCAAGAAAATGCAACAAAATTTTGCTGAAATGCTAGGTCCTGAGGAATCTTGGGGGAATCTCTATTAGAGGGATCTCTATTTTCTTAGTAAATAGATTTTTCTTCAAATTTGATTACTATATTTACCTCAATGCAGTATTTACACCTGGGTTCCCTAATGTGTGTTTTTCTATATTGAAATAAGATTATAAATGCTTTTTTCCTTCTGGGAAATTTAATGTGCTCTGTACCAGACACGTAGGCTTTAGTTAAGACTTTCATTGTAGTGATTTTTCATGCTTTCTTGTTGCTTTTGTTCTGGTACAAGAAAGGGGATGTTTTCCTTGCATGTTTCAATGCTCATGCAGCTGCTCTTAGGGAAAAGGGGAAAGAATAGGATGTGTCCTACCTGGAATTCTATGAAAAAGCAGGCAAAGATGGGAACCTAAAGCAGACTGATGATAATGTGACAGATTTAAGACTAAAAGACACTCTACTCACTTTTTAATCCTTTGAAGTTTCTCAGACATGCAGATTGCATTGGCACCACACTGACACCACCAAGTTTCAAGAGAGGGATTTCTGCAATTCGCATTGCTTTTTGTTTTTGTTCACAGCAACAAAGCAGACAGAGAGAGCAGAGGGGCACTCTCTCTTGCTTGCAAACCAGATGAAGTTGGTAGATTTAATTTTAGGCTTACCAATCTCTTCCATATTTATAAGGCTAGTACAAGTTAGGACAAGTTAAAGAAAAAGAGATTGAATGGAAGTTTGTCCATCAGGCTGAGCTGGAAAGAATGTTTTTTTGTAATCTGTATCTTAAGGGATAGGACAAGGTCTTAGTGCAGTCATATCCTAGAATTCTTGCAGAGTGCTAATGCTGTGACAAGCAGCAAGAATTAATAACAGGACCTGTGAAAGCTGGTATCTTTCCAGCTCTCTATACTTTAATCTTCTGTCTATTAACTGCTGCAAATGCTACCTTGGCATATATTACAGCCACATGTTAATTTCTCATTTTCTCTCTAAGAGCACCCCCAATGGGATATAATACAATATTGCTATTTTACCTGGCTGTGACATATGACAAGATAGATCATACCCTTCAGTTGCCTGAAATTCCCAAAAAGGTTGAGGAAAATAACATCAATCATTCATTGCTAAAGTATCCATGAAGAGGAAGCAGATTGACTTGTTACACTGGGTTACTTCTAGTTTAGTAAAGAACAAAAACAGTACCTCAAGGATTCAGATTTGGTCTCTAGTTCTGCTTTGTGCAGAACATCTCCATTGTGAGCTGGAAAATGAAACACCATTACTGGAAAAAACCACATGCTCTACAACTTGATCTTAATGAAGCACAGATTTGTGGTGAAGCAGTGAATTGTACAGCTAAATGACAAAACAATATTACTTTCTTGGTTCACCTAATGAACTGGATTTTTCCTTATTTATTTACAGAGCAAGATAAAGCCAGAATTGAATAAATTATCTAGATCTTAGTATTAAAAAAAATAAAACAATTTGATTTTTTTTTCCTCTAAATCTTTTCATTTAATGAAACTTTCAGGTAATATTGGCATGAATTCAGCATTTCACTCAACTGATCTCTTCCTTTGACAGGTTAAAATTAGACAGACATTTCTTGGATGCTCCCTGAGTGCACTGTGCTTATGAAAAAAAAGTTACTGTTGCACACTCATTGAAGGGAAAGGTGCTAGGTGTTATAAGAACATTCACATGCCTATTTTGGATGTTTAATATAATTCATAATAAATATGACAGGATTCAGATAATGCTGTCTAATTATGTAGTATAATGAAATGGTTTGAGAGAAGATTTGTGTCATACTGGTTTTTGATAATGATTTTAGACAGACATTTTTCAGATTTGATAGTGAAGAGGAATCCAAAATTGGTGTCTAGATGCTAGAGATGATGATCAGGTATTTTCTGGGGAACAGGGAAAAGCTCCTATGTGTATATATATCTATCGACATACATGCTTGTGTGCACACATATATATACATATACATTGTCTTGCTCACCATATAGCACAGCAATTATCTGGACATGATAATGTAAACTATATTATCCTTCAAGAAATCAAGGTATTATTCATATGGGATTTTTATGACCTCTAATGTATCTGATGGAGCTATCTATTAGTAAATCCCCTAATTCTGTGGGCATCCTGAGTAACATAAGTAATATTTTAAATATATTACTATGGATACTGTAAAAGTAAATCTATATATATGTTGAAGTTGGAGAGAGTTGAATATTCCATATCCTGTGTTGCATAGCTGTGACAGTTAAAGTATTCTAATCCTATTGAGGACTTGTGGTAGTTAAAGCTTCATATATGTTGGCTGGGTTCTTTATTGAGTCTAGTTTAGGATGGTGTTTCAAATGAACAGATGAGGGCGTAGCAGGGAAAAATGAAGACATTAAAGAAATCAGTAGAACTACGTGACTCATGGAGGACAATGAGAGGTACAAGAGTTATGAATGAAATTAAATAGCATTGACTCAATATCAGTCCTGCTGTCTTTTCCCCTTGAAATTCCAGCATTTGTAGGATCACACCTCTTTCATTCTAGAAGTTTTGTTTTTAGCCCCTCAGAAATTCATGGAAGTTGTGTCTTAGGAAAGCCTTCCACTTGGGTTAATCATCTTTATTTAAATTTTCTTCTGAAGGCAAAGTCCATTTTTTTTACTATTGACATTCCTTGCCTTAAACATAGAGAAGCAGCATCACTCGACAATAAAAAGCAAAAGCAATAAGTGCAATGATAATATCAACAAAATTACAAAGGTGTACTTCAACATCCGAGTGAAGAGAAAAACAGATGCAGAAATACAAACTGAAATCCTCTAGTTTATGTTTAATTGCACTCTTTGGAAAGATATTAAACATCTATTAAACAAAAATTAATTAATTAATGATTAATAAATTAATAAGCAACCTTTCGGTTAAAAGGAGGGAAGTAATTAATTCCACCAAGATAAATTATTACTTTTTGATTTCAATAGCCTGGAGGAAGCCTTTTAACCACAAGCCATTTCTTCTTTTTTTCTATTACATTTGAACATTTTATAATGAGCATTTATGTCTCCACAGCCAGCATACTAATATGGTCTCTATTGTTTCTTTTTCTAGTTAGTAATTAAAGAGACAGATGTGTTTCTTAGATCAGTGATGTTTCACTCAAATAATTGCATTGGGTTTGGGCTGAGTGGCCAAAGCCTGCTGACAGGCTGGGCAGCCCTGCTCCCCCCAGTGCTGTTAGTTATCATTCAGGGAACGCCGCGTGCCTTGGGGAAGTCAGCAGCCGTGTCACTCCTGCTTGCCATGCTTGGGAGTACAACAGCTGTTTACCCCAGAATTTGCTGCATTAGTTCTGCCAGGCTTTTGAGGACTGAAAATTAAAATTTATTTTTGTACTCTGTGCATCTGTAAGAATAGTTGGAGGATCCAGGATGGCACAGAAGGGTCACTGAAGTCTCCATTTGGACTAGGGATGGGCTTGGGGTCAAACTCCAAGGCTGAGTTTGAATCTAAATGTTCCCCCGTGCTGAGTGTTCAGGACAATCACTGTTGTATGCAGTAGAACACACAATCAAAACAAAAAGAAAAACTATGTTTTGTCTGTTGTTCAAATTACTGTTTTCTAATTTTCTTCCTGTCTTCCTTTCTTCTGTTAATGTTTTTCTTTTCCAGCCTACTCCTTCACCTGCCCTTCAGGGTGGCTTTACAATGCAGGGTAGCGTTACACAAGCAGACTTCAATGAGATGCAGACGAATATAGGGAATTGTAAACTTTCTTACCAGAAGTTTTGAATTCAACCCAGGGTATGGAATTTTTTTTGGTGGGTAAAAAGATTAAGAGAAAGGCAGCAAGGAAATTAACAGAAGTAAAGGTCTCCCTGAATTCAGGATAATGGAGAGTTCCCAGATTTCATCTTCATAGTCTTCTAAGATTAAAAGCCCTGAAAAAATGATTACATAGAAACCTTAAAAACCTCTTCTGATCAGAGAAAGATTGGTGTGATGTACTGAAACACCTTAGTTTTGCTATCAAGCTTTAGCTGAAGTAGAAAAATTAACACAGGTGATCTTGTTTTTCCAGTGTTGTGCTTTTAATACTCCAATTACTTCACTTTGTTAAAGTGAAGGCATAACTTTTGCCTCCCTTCAATGTTATTAATATTGTGCTGGGAAAGAACAAGATTAGGACATGGAAACCAAAGTTCAAATGAATGCAGGTTCACTACCACTTGTGAGTCATTGAGGGTTTTATTTCAGAAGAAAATTTTATTCAACCTGATAAGCGATAAGGTAAAAATGTAAACCCCAGTACTTTTCCAAAATTAATAGATATTTCCTTTGGGCTTACTATGATGACACAAATAAGAAATATATATTTTTAAAAGTATATTTCATCATACTGAAAGCTGTGTAAAAGAAAAATCAATTTATTTGAAGAAATAAAATTATTAAAGTAATGCTTAGACTTCTCATGTTTTTCTTAGGGTGACATATGTGAGAATTTTTGCTTTTTACTTCACCCCATCATTTTCACTTAGTGTCTTGCCACACCTATCCTGAAATTCTAGCTAAGGAGAATTGAAATCATCCTTTTTAGATAAGACACTCTGGGTCCATGAAAATACATTTTCTAAAGAATATGTCTAGATTTTAATTAAAAATGTATATATTTTATCTTTATGCCTCATGGAAAAGTACAAATTTTCAGGCTCTACTAAGTACTATGCAAAATACACTGAATTTACTCTCATATACTGTTGCAAATTTGAGTCTAAGTGGCCATTCACCTAAATAGATAACACTTCTCTCATTTATTTCACATAGTGAAGGATCTTCCTGCTGTGACAAATTATTTTGATTGCCGTGTTTTTTCTTCCAAAAGCACTTAAATTTTTTAGACCTCTATTTAAATAAGAAATTACATGTCTTTAGGTAAAAAAAGGGTTAAATAAAATACAAGTACACATTTTCAGGCTCTTTTTACTATGCCATAAGTGTGAATTTCTTATTTTAGGAAAAGCATATTTAGGACAGTCAGTATCAGCATGTTTATTATTCCACAGTACAATTAACAGGCTATTGAATATCTTTGAACACTGGCATGTGAATCCTGTGCAAGGTTTGTTATGTATATAGCATTTAACATCTTCATGGCCTTTGGTCTGTCCAGTTTTGGCAAAAAAACCCCAAACCCACAACACTTACGAGCTTCACAAATCATTCACATCTGAGCTGAAGTTTGAAGGGGGTTGGCCTTGGCTGGCTGCCAGATGCCCACCTAGCTGCTTTCTCACTCCCCCACCTCAACAGGGCAGGGGGAGAAAATAACATGAAAAAACTTGTGGGTCAGGATAAAGACAGGGAGATCACCTACCAATTACTGGTAAAACAGACTTGCCTTATTAAATTAATGTATTGCCATTTAAAATAGAAGAAAATTGTGAGAAACAAAAGACAGAATTTAAAGCATCTTCCCCCATCCTTTGCTTTTTTCCTAGGCTCAACTTCACTCCTTCATTCCCAACCCCACTACTTCCCTGAGCAGAGCAGGGACACAGGTAATTTCATCCCATAAGCTAGATCAGAAGGCAGATAATGTCTTCCAAAGGACAGGTCTATAGCACTGGTCTCAGAGAATTTCAAACTATTGACAAGCCTAAGGGTTATGCTTGAGGAGTCTTGAGACCGGTGATGCACATGCTCACAAATTTAGTAATTACTGTGTAGCTGTTCGAGTATTCCTGCTGGATAGTAGACATCTGATGCAGACTTTTTTATGAACCTCAAATATTTCCCTTTGTAAATCTGTGGTTATAAACAAAATAAAAATTGAAAAGTTTAAACAATGTTTAATTGATAACAGATTTTTATGCTTTTTTTTTGTTTGGTTGGTCTGGTTTATTGGTTTGTTTTTGTGGGATATTGTATTGGGTTTGAACAGTACCATGAGAGCTGCCAAGGGTATTTGTGGGGTTTTTTTATGACTGGTAACCTTTAAAGATGTATACATTTTATTTATCCTTTGTACTAGTGTAAAATGGAATATTTTAGGAACAAAAAGGAAATTCAGGAAGTGTAAGTAAAGCTTTTTTTCCATTTCTGGATAGCATTACAGAGAGATATTTACTTCTTTGAATGCCTCTCTAGCCATAAGGATGTACGTTTTCCCTTTTGGCTCCTCTCTTCACGGATATTCTGACTGGAATGTTAAGTTCAAGTAAGACAAACATATTTCCTTATCTGTATGTAAATGTTGGCAAGAAGTGTTCAATGAAATTAATAGCTTCTATCTCTCGGAGATGATTTACCTTTCATGTATTTAAATATGTAATCATTCTGAATGGTTACAGCATTTTTAAAATCATTTAGACTATGAGTATAATCATCTGTTATACTTAAACTCCAAAATCTATTTGTCCCTTAGGTAACAACTGGGTAAGGCTTGCCATAGAGACATCTGTTCTGGGAAACCTAAAAAAAACCCCAAAGTTGAACTAGGCAATATCTCACAGAACCACTTTTTCAACTGCTTGTCCTCACATTTTAAATTTTTTTTTAGAAATTTGAAAAAGTACTACATTAGGTTCTTATTCCATCTGTAGTAAAGAGAATTCCTGATACTTCCTCTCATCTCCTCAGTACCACAATAAAAATAATAATAATGTCTATAAAGTATTATGTTGATGAGTATTTAATAAAATCTCATCTTGGGTAAACAGATGATATTTTTATTTCATATGTAATTTCCTTTTATCTGAGAAGCAATTCCTTCACATGACACCATTTTTGATAGATGATGAACGTTATGGAGTTGATGAACTTTGGTGGCAAAGAACGCAAGAGAGAACCTGCATCAATGGACTTACCAGGCATAGACAGCAACAGTAAAATATGTCTAACTTAGAAAGAACTACAAAACATCTACTTCACTTAGCATCAAACAAGAGTGGCCATGAAGCATGGCCGAATATCCTATAAAAAATTTAAACCTGCAATGAAAGACCAAAGTTACAACTCTAATGTATAATAGGAAGGCAGAGGAGATGACAGTTATAATTTATGTTCTAGATCTCAAAAAAGGTGAAGAATTTGCTAACATATCTTGCAGACTAACTGAGGAAGTAGACTATACTCTACACTCAGATTTATACCATCTTCTAATATTTCTTGAATGTGACACCAATGTCCCATACTTTAAATCAAACCCCTTGACTTAGATTTGCTATCTGAAGACTGATTCTGTACATATTATTTCTTACTTCTTTTTATCCTTTTCATAAGCATATGAAACTTTGTCTTGAACTCATTAAGATTTTTCTTATACAATCAAAATATTTACTCTTCACACTGTTAGTAATTGTCTTCCAATATCACTCTTTACATTGTTAGAAACTGTCTTCCAATTTGTCATCAAAATATATTCACGACTAATTTATAATGTTTTTGATCCTGTGCTGCTGTTATTTTGTAACCTAAGTAGTTCATCTGTATCTTGGTATTTACCCTCCAGAATTGTTTGAAATGTCATCATATTCTGCTTCCAAGGGAAGCAAACCCTTGGAAACCTGTAAATCTCTCTCCACAAAATAGAAAAAATGCATGTCTTTTCACTTTGTATTAATAAATTTCATTTTATTTTGCACTATTAAACACCCTCATTTTATTCATCCTACAAACTGATCCTGTCATTTTCTGTATTAAAGGAAAGTCCTAACCAGTAAAGTCCAAAATTATAAAAACTCTCACCTATTTCCTTCTCTGTTTTGTAGCACTCATATAAATTCTAACATTTCTACTTGAAATAAGAACCTCCTATGGGGCACTATCTAATTTCTGCACCTAATTTTCAATAGATTGATTCCACAGCATTAAGCTATCTAAAAAATCTTATTAGAGAAAGTTATACTATTTGATACAACATAGACTTCATAAAATCATGTTGAAAATGTGTCATACTCTATTTACCATCATATTCTAAATGATTCTTTACATAAAAATTCATTGTATGACTTAAAATAGTCTTGAAGTTAAGAAAACAGCTTAATAACTTGAAGCACCTTTTTTTCCACTTTGTTTATGAGTAGAAGTATTGCTCTTCTTCTACCATAGAATATTTCCAGATCAGTTAAAAATCATGCAACTCTGGCAATTTGATCCTGACCAACACCCACCCAGCTGCACCAAGTAACTCTTCCTTGAGAATAGAAGAAAATAAGGTGGAAGAGGAGATTTGTGCATTGAGATAAGACAGTTTAATAGAGAAAGTGACTATCTGAATATTTGTGTTAACCTCATTCTTCTGGCAACAAATAGAATAAACAGCACCATAGAGAGTGCTGTGATGGAGATTAGCTGAATCCCAGCCACGCAAGTTGCACAGAGCAAATTCTCCAGGAAGCACAGCCCTGAGAAGAGGACTTGTGTCAGCAACCTAAGAAATTGAGTGCTTGAACTAATCACATATTCTATACTTAATAATAGACAGATGATTGTTTATATAAATGTATTTGTTCATTGTTCTTAAGAAAAATGCTCTTTCCCTGTCACCTTTGAGAAGATGGAATCCAAAGCTAATGGTCAGTAGCATAAACTTTAAGATTGGTAAGAAAGGGACGTAATCTTTATAAAGAGTAATGCAAGTGCAAGTTCATTAGAAAATGTAACACAGCAAGTGATACGAAGTGATATGCAGTGCTTGGAACTATGAGGATATTTAAAATGTGTTCTTATCTTCCTTGTCACAGGCAGAAACATGTTACAATTGTATTCATACTTCATATTTAAACATAGCATTCTCAAGGTGGAAACCAGTCATAATTTATATTCAATTTTTATATTCTTTTTCCATTTTATATGAGATATACAAGGGAGTACATTCTACTACATTTGTTCCCACAGAAATGTAATAAATAAATACCATGTATGAATAAATGTACCCTCATTTATAGACAACTTTTGGAAACCAAATCCTTTGCAGAAATGTAACTTGTAATAAAGAATGAGAACTTGTTTATAGTGAATATCTCATGAAATAAAATACATCAAAAGCACTGTAACTTTCACGTTTGTTATTCAGAGGAATACTTATCAAATCTTTTTTACTCTGTACTTGACTGATTTCTGTTAAATCTTATTTCACAACAAGGATTTTGCACTACTTATTTTTAACTCTGGCTCTTCCTTCATATTTCATCTGGTTTATTGTAAAAAGTTGAATTCCTTTATTTTAAAGTGTAGATAGCTCCAAAATTATCGAAAAATTTTTAAAAAGTTCTTGAACTTTTTGAAACAGGTATTGTTTACCTGTTGTTCAAAAAGGGCCATTCTCAGGTGAGCTGCCCTGAGTACAACTTTCAAGAAGAGCCATTTAGGGCTTAAAACATGTCTTTCTTTGCTTGTAAAATTTCCTGACTCGATTGGCTACACATACAGAATTCTGGATTTAATAGGCTTTACTTTCCTTCAGCTAAAAACTACTTTGAATTACTTTCCTTCAGCTAAAAACTCCCCCACCAATAAAGTCATTAAAAAATATTGCAGATGTCTCTTGCATTAAAACATATAAATTATATTTATTTTCTTCACAACTTTTATTGCACAGCTTTGGGAATAGTAATACTATTTAACTAAATTTGTGTCTCCAGGTTACTGAAGTTCTAGATTTCTAAAGGCAAGTGCCCCACTCTGGCTCCTTTTATAACTTTTTTCTGAACCAGGAATTTCAGAGGTTTGTACTAGAAATATTAGATTGAAAGTGAACATGACAGTGCTAGATCAACAGAGTGTCTACTTGACAATAACGTTTTTGCAGTAGATTATTATGAATAATACATAGTTAACTTATTTTGCATAGTCTAGTTATGCAAAGGTTATGCAAATCACATTAGTAAATTGCCTACAATTTTAGTTGTTTTGACAGAGAAGGTAAATTGTCTTGGGTGATACTGCACAAAATTGATAGGGAGGTTGCTCACACTAAATCTTTATGATTATTTTTAATTAAAAGATCTGGATCTTTGTCATTGAAAGGTATTTTCATATAAAATGTGTATACAGTTGGAAACCCCATGCTCTTAGCAGTATTTTATCAGTGTATCAGAAAACTACTGAATCTGACTATCTAAACCTTCTGTTACCTGTAAATCAGAACTGTAGCAGGGATGGGAAATGCAGTGTTACAGAATGGACATTTTCAGTGTGTTCAGAAGTCAGGCCAGTGAGCTAAGCATGACCTAGCTATTTGCTCACACCCCCAGCCTCACTGGGACAGGAAGACAAAAACAGAGTAAGTCAAGATAAAGATGGTTCAATACATGAAGAAAAGAGGAAGGAAAAAAAGTTGTGCAAAGGTAGTCACCTCCATAAGCAGACTGACACCCAGCCAGCCTCCAAGCAATTTTACCTACCTCAAATCCACCTCACCTCGGTGTTTATTGCTGAGCAGGAAAGTATGGAATGGAATGGCATGGAATACTTTAGCTCAGTTCTCCAGGTTGTGTTCCCCCTGAACATTTTGTCCACTCTTGGCCTACTTGCTGGGATGACAGCGTGGGAAAAGGGAAAACTTTGTTGCTGTACAAGTACTGCTCAACAATAACCAAAACACCAATGGCTCATTAAGACTGTTTTAGACACATACCCAAAACACAGAAACCAACAGTACCTTGGGCTGCTTGATGAAGGCAGTTGTCAGTAGATTGAGGAAGGTAATCTGCTCAGCATTGCTGAAAAACATCTGTAGTGCTGTGCCCATTTCTGGGGTCCCCAGGACAAGAAAGACTTGACCAAACTGCAGTCCAGTGCAGGGCTGCTAAAATGGTTGAGGATCAAAGTATCTGTCAGAAAAGGAGAGGTGGAGAGTATGGGGTCTGATACTGGGACTGGTTGAGAGTACTGAGAGTTCAGCCTGGACTCCTCTCAGCAGTGTCCACTGATGGGACAAGTAGTAAGAAACACAGATTAAAATACATGAAATTCCATTGTGCACTAGGAATTTTTTTTTTTTTTAATTGGGTGGGCTGTTACCACAGGCACAAGTTGCCCAGAGATGTTGTGGAGTTTCCATCCATGGAGATATTCATAATTGATCTGGACACACTCCTGGACAGCCTGCATTAGCTGTCCTTGTTTGGTCAGCAGAAGGTTTGTACTGCATGATGTCAAGAGGTACCAACAAATCTAAATGACTACCTGATTCTATAAATTCTTATATCAGAAGGAGTTACCACAGACATGCAATTGTTGCTCAGAACAGTAATAGAGAATACAAATTTTATTTCATAAATTAATTTAATGTTTATATTGCTGTTACTGTTCTCTAAAATCAAAACCTTTAAATATTGCCTGAGCTGTATTAGATTAAGCTGTTAGAAAACTTGCACATATATTCTATGCATAAGTTATTTCTCTGTTTAAATAATCTGAAGTCAATTGCAAGTATGCAAAAGTTACTTAAAAAAAAAAAAGAAAGGAAGGCAAAATGAAAAGAAAGATGCTTACTTTTGTGAGCAAGGAGGAAAAGTGACCACAGTAAATTGCAAAACATATTGTTAGAAATATCTTCTGCCACAACTCATTTCATGCTATTACATATGGAAAAAAGAACCATAGGTTGAAATCGCCTTTATTCTTGCTTACATAAAGAAGTAACTATTTTAAGTGGTGTTGAAATAAGCATAATCAACTGCTGTGCCAAGTATTACAACAGTGAATTTGGCATATAGAGTTATTGCATGTGATATATAATCTAACAAATTTCCAAACAAACATTCTGGAAACAATTACAAGTAAGCAAGCAACTCTGAGCAAAGACCATTGAAGTTTTAAATTGCATTTTGGTCACCCACGACCATTTTAAAAAATGTTCCACAGAATTTTTATGCCTTGAGCAACAAAAAGGGAGTTTTGGCAGTCTTTCCAAGTGAGAGTTTAATGTTGTGAATCATTAGGAAGCATACACATTAGTCTCAAAAATAATTGTTTGGTTTACCGTCACTTGAGGCTATAGTCTCAATCAGACCTCAGCTGTGGTGGGCTAGGAGAACATACAATTCAGTATAAATACAGTTTGTTGATATATCACTGACAGACGCATATGTTACACCATTGACTTCCAAAACAAACATGCAAAATTGTTACCAAAGAAGGTAAAACGATATAGCATTTAAAAAATATATTTCAAGATACTTTGAAAATAATCTGATAAATTCATAGATGCATATTTAAATTTTTTATGCCCATGTGACTTAAAAGTATTAATAAAATAATAAATATTTTAACAAGAAATAATATTTGTCACAGAACCTAACCTAGTATTTTTTACCAGGGCTGGGCATATTCTTGTGAGGTCTAAAATGATGTCTATTCCTATTTATTCAACACACAGTCCTCAAATATATGCAAGGTTATTAGTAAAAAAAAAAAAAACAAACAAACCTTAAAAAATTCTTTGTTGTTTTGAGTGTGCAAAGTTTCTTTCCTCTGTAGAAAGAGTTTGTCTCTTTTTTTAAGCCGCCAGGCTCAAAAGATTGTTTTCATTGGAAATGTTGTGAAATTATGATATAAAGAGGACCAAGAACTTTAAAGTTGAATCCCAGGGTACAGAAAGAATCTTTTGCTCCTACATAAATTGAACAACTAATAAGCAAACATTTATTAAGTGATAGTAATACATCTTCAGCAGCACAGTTCTGAAAGAAACCTCTTTCAGTTCAGAAAAAAAACACGAAAAAACAAATGAACAAACACAATCTTGTAAAAGATCAAATGATACTACTGTCAAAACCATAACTGGTAGAATGACTTTAAAATATAAATCCAGTCCAAATCATCTTATAGCCATTGGGTTCAATGTGAGTAGAACAAGGCAGCCAATTGTGCTATGCTATTTTCTAATGATGAAAATCCCTCTCTGAATTTAGACTATCAATGTGTCCCCCATGTGTGCATTCAGTACTAGAAATGACCTTGGGATGCTCTTGTAACTGTTATGCAGAAATAAGGATTTATTTTCTCTGTATGGGTATTTTGGCTCTGGTAAAGCATGCAATTGATTTTGGTCTTAACAATAAATTCATAGCTGATTTCCATTAGAGGAACTTTCAAAACATCCCTGTCCCCACTATGAAAACAGAAAGGCTAATATCAACCAAATTATACAATAACAATTCCCTAAAATTATTTAATTACCTTATGAATGGAATTAATTTTTAATCTACTATCTCTTGAAGAGAAATGTAGTGTCTTCATTCTGAAAAGCATCAACAAATGAATTATTTTGGTTTTTTGATATTACACTTCAGTAAACCTGTCCTATCTATATTAGTGTACCAAAATAGCAGATAGGGGAACACAAGAATGGAAGAAAACATAGGACTATCAAACCTGGTTCCTTTACAGCAACCACTGGTAGCCACATTTATATTACATTATATTAATAGTTCACAATGATTGAAACAGTAAATATTTCATATTCCATGCCTTACAGGCAACAAAATGTTTTCTAAAATCTACAGCAAAGTCAAGTATTTTGATATAACCACTAATAGGCAGAGATGTTAAGTCCACCGTTCTATGAGTATTTAACATTCTGTTATAACTATAAACCAACAGATAGAAACACAAAGTGTGATACACAGTAAACAGATGGCATTAATTTGTTCTTTTAAAATTTCACCTTAGTCTAGTAAAGAGTAGGCAAAATATATTTTTCCCTCTGGTTTATGAAATCTTGTGGAGTGAACTAGAAGTCAAAAAGGATATCTGTTTTTAATGCAACAGTTGTGCTTGTTCCTAAAACACTACTTTAAAACTATACTTTATAAATAACAAACATGAATGGGTCACAAAACTGTAATATCATTCATTGTAATGCCAACAAACTTTTTCACAGTTCTCCTCTTTCCTTTTCTCCTTTTTATCTTATTTGATTGTTCTTGTTTCTGTATCATCAAGCTAATGTTGTGGTTTCTGAATCTCAGCACTAAGAGAAGAAAGGAAACACATACAGGACGTATAGATGATCCCCCTTCCACCATTACAGCCCTGCCAAGCTCATCATTCTGTTGCTCTTTATTTTAACCATTAGATGATACAATTGCAGCTAATTTGGTTTTTCAAGAACTAGAGGAGAGAGCTTGAAGAAAAAGGAGTCAGCAAGATAAACACAAAACAAAAATGGGATTGCTGAAGTAATATTAAAAAAAATGTATGTTTTTATCTGCTTGTCCTATATTCTAGCCATTAAGAAGAGAAGAAAAAGTAGGAGGGTCTATGGCACTTACAGAAAGTTGCACTGCTCCTGAAACACAGAATCCTCAGTGTCAGTTCTTGAACACGTGCCTTACTGCTGACCCAAAGGTGACCCAGCAGTGGAGAAATATTCCCTTCTCAAAATAGGAATGCTCTCTGTTCATCTCAGTGAGTGTAATGGTATAGAGACCAGGTGAGGAGATGGTTTGGGTTTTTTCAAGAGCTCTTATCCTTGCTCTGCAAGATGAGCAGAAGTTTCTTCTCCTTTTCCATTCATTCAGCACAGTGGAAAGAAGTCTCTTGGCGCTTCATTATCCAGAATTCACTGATGCTGCTGTAAATTGCCTGTGTTATTCTTGGCTGAAGGGAAGTCTCATTCACTCTTTTTGAGGCCTTCCCTATTTCTAGCTCTACAAGATAAGCAGTTCAGGGTCTGCTGAAGGACAAGGCTTCAGGGTGCTCATTGTCCAGCACCTCTCAGTACTCTCAGTACTCTCAAGCAGTCCCAGTATCAAACTCCATATTCTCCACCTCTCCTTATCTGACAGATACTTCGGTCCTCAACCATCTTAGCAGCCCTGCACTGGACTGCAGTTAGGTCAAGTTGTTCAGCAGCTGCTGGAAGCTGTTTGAAGTAAGGACATTCCTTTTTCTTTCATAATTTCTCTGTCATACATTTGGACCTTTTTATCAAGCAACACTTTTTACATCTAAGAATATTTATGAAGTAACAGTTCATCTTAATCATGCTGTAGTTTAACCTCATTTAAGAAAATATCCCACAAGGCTTCTCACAACTATAGCAGAAACGTTTGTGACAAATATTTCCTTCACTTCAGCAATCACATACCAAAGGCAATAAACTACCTAGTCAGATATGCATTTTTTCAGTTTATGATGTTTTTATTGTTAATTGTTGTGCAGAGGACATGCATCTTGGGTGGAAGAGTAAGTACATTGTAAATAACATAATTTCCTAAAGCATAAATTCGTTAATAAAACATAAGAAGGGTGTTAAAAAACCCCAAATTTTCCTACTTCTGTTTCTAATCAAATATTTGGTACTTAAATTACCCCAGAAGACCAAAATGAAATTAAAAATTCTGCAGGACTAAAAGCTGTCTGAGGTTTGATGGCTGCATACCCAGTCCTAAACTTAAAAGATTTTTCTAAGTTCACACAGAGGCAACTTGAACTGAAGTAGATGAACACCTATGCTCCTGGTAGCTTCAAAAGGCTTGGACTAGTGTGCCAGGGACAGTGAGTTCCAGGCTGCTCAGTGAGGGAGGATGGGCCAGAAGGCAAGGGTGAACCACCAAAGTGATGCCCACTGCAAGAAGCATCTGAGCATGGGTAGAGAAGGGTGCCAGGCACAAGGTCCCACAGCAGAAACAGCAAGGTGAGAAACCAGACAAGAATCAAATATTAACATTCCACCAGCATCACTAGGGCAGGGACTGATGGCCCCATCTGGGCTGAAATGGGGCCATGGCAGAGTGATGCAGGAAGCCCAGGGACAGTCAGTCCATAAATGCTTTCACAGTGGGTACTATGGCCCTGAGGCTTTAAATGGGATTTGAGGACTATACTAAGATGGTGTTGATTCAGCTGGAGTGGCAATTATGTGCTCTGTATGACTATTTTAAAATTAATTGTTTTTCTTCTTAATGTAACGATACTATAATGTGAATCATCTTTTAAATGAGGAGTTGCATATAAGTACCTAGAATAATTAATTTGAAACAGATTATGTAAACTTCAGTTGAGAATTTGTCACAAGCCTTATAAGGGAGAATTTGTATTCCTTACTAATTGTATTGGTACAAAGCCACACGTTATGTCACAACCTTATGTCAAACACTCTTCCTTGTAACAGAGTTAAAATCCTGCACTGTTTGAGATATGGCCTGCCAGTCCATTATATGCTGCTATTTCCAGCAACATTCTCTCTGTTGAATGCTGCCATGGGTATCACACAGAAGAAATTTGACCCTATTTGCAATACTATGTCTCGTAAGTGTACACCAGATAAAGGACTTGAGACCCCTTTGTTTATCATTGCATGCAGTTATACTGGCTTACCTTGTCATCTCTTCATATCAGGGCTTGCTGAGACAAAGATCAATATCATTGATCTTTGGTAGTGGTTCAAGAAACAGGAGAAAAATGACTTCACCTTGACCTTTATAAAGAATTTTGGCTCAGGACAGGTCTCTGCCTTTGTTGCTTTCAATGAAGATATAGTGCAATACACCTTCGTAGCTTTTGGAGCTTCTAACTGGAAATTACAATCTGTCACATAACTTTGCCCTATTATCTTTGACTTCCTTATTACCAGACTAGAAAAAACCAACATGGAGATGTAGTTTTCAAAACATTCCCAGCTTTATGCTCTTCCACAATGCACCATTTTGAGCTTGAGCTAAGCATTCCTATGTGACCATGTAAGACAATGTTTTGGTATCCAAAGTGGGTATCCTTTCATCAACAACTGTTTTTGTTATGATGTATAAAGTATATGGCCTAAGGAGTAGACTTTCTCCTGTTTCCACACTACTGAAGTGATATAGACCCTAAACAACAAAGCTTTATCAGTTCTTCTTGAATATCAACATATTTGGGCCCTTTTTGTTCCTACACAGTTCTAAAGGACTTCTCTGAGATAGTGCAAGACGTGTGCTGTCTGGAAGTTTGGAAATGAATGAGACTAAGTCTCCTGTCAGGCCTGAGGGAAGAAATGGACACTTTGTTTGCAGATGTTTGGTGAAGGAAGCATCTCTTTGAATCAGTTTAAGAACTACTTGGTGTTTTTTCACCACTGGCTGTGTGCTAAAAATCCTCAAGTCTTGTGTAGCTGTATTTTTAGTATTTGTATGGAGGTAATTTTTTTTTTTGTAAAAATTACTAGGCTGGCCTAGTTATCTTAATAGAGACAAAGCTACATACATGAAAGATACTTCAGGAAGTTATCTGCAGAGATTTAGTAGTTATGGCTTTCTCAGAACAGGGTCAGCCATGATTTGCTGAAATTTTAAATGGCATTTACAGTAGATTTCAACTTGGATGAACACAACGCACTATTAAACTACATTTTCATTTTCTAGCCTAACCTATTAAACAGTTAATTCCAGATTCTGATTATCATAATAGGGGTCTGTGACTCAAACTGTTTCAAAATTACACACACCAAGGTGGATTACCACCTTTTCTCTAGAGGAAGCGTAGAACAGCTGGAAATCAAAAGCTCAAAATCAGCCTGCCTCTAAAATAGTACAACATAGATGTGTGTTGACAGTACATAAGGAAATTAAATTTGGACACTATGCTCTACCATAATATTTTCTCAGACCTAGACTCCTCCTTTTGGAGTCTTTACTTGCACAAAGTAAAATCATCCCCATGGCAGCAAAAAAAGGAGAAATGAAAGGAAACAAAGTTTTTGAGTTTTCATAGTGAAATTGGGTAAAATCAAGGACAATTTCGGTCTGCAATTTTATTGTTCTTGTAGTCAAATAACATATCTTGAGACAACTAAACTCACAAGATCATGAATCATTCCAGCAGTTCATGAAAATTATAATAGAAATAATAGATATATTAAAACACCAAATCTCTTTTACTTGCATTTTACTTACTAAGTCTTGTCATAAAAATTAAGAAACAGAAGTTCAATTAGTCAGCTCAATCACTCTATATAAATGTAAAGTGGTGCCAGATGTCAATTGCATTAGTCGTTATTATTATGGATTTTTAATTTTTGTATTTTACTTTACTTTTCCTATTTAATTATGTTCTTACATGTTTTCGTTCCTTTTACTGGCAATTAATACCATGAGATCTTGATCCTGGGCCTACAGGGACAACAGATAACAGAGCGTGGGTCTCCTTGTCTCATTTCTCTCTCTGGGAGCAGGTTGTGGATCCCTTGTGGATCCCCTTGCAGAAGCAAAGTGATGCAATAAAAACTTATCACACTCCTCCTCTCTTTCTCCTCTCCTGCCTTTCATCTTGTGGCAGAAAAGCCACGGTACTTCAATTCATTCTGCATAAATATTTGCAGGCCTAAATAGTATCAGTGGTGATCTATAAGCACACAGCTAGTCAATTAAAGTCAATTAAAATGCAAGGTTAGAGGCTGCATTTGTAATCTGTGCTTAAGAAAAATATTCTCAAACTGAAGCAAAAGCCTGTGGACCTTAATACAGCTGAAAATTTTCTACCCACTTGAAAAATTAGTGTGTTCACATAACCTGTTCAATATGAATATTCTCTGCTGGTTTTACTCCTCCATTAAATACCTTTATTTTGGACTTGTTTTAGAATGGGAATGTATCCACTCTGGAAAATTCTGGACATTTCCATGGACACGTAGTTTTGTCATTTTATTATTTCTGTTCATGGTTTGTCATAACAACACACTGCAGGACAAAATATGATCTGTCCTCCAATTGTCTTTCCACTTTTTTCATTGGTCTCTCTAGATTTGCATTTTTTTTTTTACCCACTGTAAACCCTGATGTTTCTTCTATTCTGCAATGAGGCCATCTCTAAGAAACTGCTTTTCTGTCTTTTACTTGCAATCAGGTGTTCTTGCTAATTGCTGCTAAGTGCAAAATTTTCATAACTGAGTCATTAGATTCCTCTAGACCTTTTAATGTAACAGGCTGTCATCAAACAAATGATATGAGATTAAACAGTCACAAGGCTTATAATTGAGTAATCTAAAAAATGTTCAAAATGATTTAATACCTTATATCAAATATCTGACACAGTGATAAGTGAGGTATGAGACCTATCAACAGGAAGAAAAGACATTAATTCATGACCAGTCAAATTACTGAGTGTCATTTAATATCCAATTAATCAAAGTTGTATCCTGGCACCTCAGTAAAATCTTACAACCTTCTCTTCACAGTCGATTAGTTTCCATAAGTCTTTATTGGATGTGGTTTAAACAAAGTTTAACAGTGATGTTTCTGTGAAGCAAATTACAGAGAAATTCACATAATTCACTTCTATCAGTCTTACATACTACCTTGGAAATTTGCAGCCCTAAAGAAAGTGCAATGATTGAAGTGTTCCTGATCTTTGCTCTACATTTTAGGTGACCATTAAAAGAATTGTTTCTTCCTTCCTTTCCCCTCTCATGCAGACTGTTGCACAAGACAATTTTCTGTTCCTACGCACCCTGAGCTAATCTGGAGTTAGTCTCTCTCTTACTTTGTATTGGACATATTTTCTAATTTTGTGTCACGTAAATTTCTATCTGCTTATTAACATATCAAAAAAATCCTGTTTAAAACATAATCAAAACTAGTTAGAATTAATCAAAAACAACTTAGCTATTTCAGCCAGATCAATCTTAGTTTTTCAAGTTAGTTCATTAGTCCAAGCCAGTCAAACTCATTTCTCATCTTGAGTAGCACTATCTTTTTGTTTTCATTCTCTCCAAAATATTTCTGCTATTCCATCCTTCAGCCAGCCTTACTAGACCACATATTTTAGCAAACGTTTCACCAAAGCTATAAATTTTTATAAATCAATATACTTAGTCTGTGCTATTACAGACAAATGAATACAAATCTTTAAGTACATACCTATCCTGCTTCATGCTACGCTCTTTGGTTTTCTGCTTGACTTTTTTAGCATACAGTTCCTGTACATAGACCTATACTTTCTGCACAGGACTCTAGATCTCTTCTTTCTTTTCACTTTTCTTTCTTCCTTGTAGGTCTTTATTCGTACTCACCTACGTTTGCTCAAAACTTCTCTGTTCTTATTTTCAATTGAATTTTGAAACCCTTTCTCAGATGTACTGTTTTCTGTGACTAAAGAAACAAATCATGCTTTCATATTTCCCGGGCATTGAGAATAAATTTTTATTTTCCACATTTGTCTTCTTTTTTCTCATTGGAAAAGCAAGTTCTGCACATCATTGACAACCATATTTTTAACATGTCTTGTATGTGCCATTTGTGGATTCCCTTGCCTGCCAATATTGACCTGATTTGAAAAGCTAGCTAAAGAAATAGCTGGATAATGTTTAGTAGAGAAATTCCTATCTGCTCTGACTTTTAATTGAAAGCTGTTTTGGTTTCTCTAAGAAAACTCAGTAGAATAACTCTTTTTGCTTTTCAGTCAAAATAATTTCAAATACTCTCTTATGTTTTGGGAAATTCCTTTCATTCCTTTCTCTTTCATCATTCTGTTCACAGAGCTACTTTTTTCCCAAAAAGTCTTTATTTTCTACCATCTTTTGCCATTCCAATCCCAATTAGTTTCACCTGTGGTATTTCCGCTCCTTTACGGTATTATGTAATGCCTGTAAATTGAAGCACACTACAGAAGTTTTGGCATGTAGGAAATGTTTTATCTACATAAAATTAAGTTTGTTTTAATAACAAACTTAATTTTATATAGATAAAATTAATATATAGATTATTTAAAAAAATAATAGTTTAATTGCTGCCGATTTGATAATGTAATGCAAAGTATCATGTATATGTGGTTAACAGTTTAAAAAATAATTGTATATTATTCCACCTTTTCTTTTCAACTTTATCTCACAACTGTCTGTTGCCCACAAATGTATGAGTTTAAGATCAAGAGGTTACATTAATTAATTGAGTGATCAGTATCACCATGTACTTTTGTAATGCGATGCATGTGTCTGCCTGGGAAGAAGCAATTCCTCAGCATGTCCTCATCCCCTGTTTCTGCTCCTTTTGCTGCCACATGAGCTCCCTTGTGAATATGATGGCCCCAAGCACCCAATCTCAGCCTTCACTGAGAGGCTACTAGGGAGCAGTGACACTGAATGCTTCACAGATTGAAGCATACCTCTGGCACTTACCACATCTTTGCAACTGTGCCTTGTGTGGGCAATATAGAGGCAGAGAATGGTAGATTGTTTCACAGCTTAAAGCACCAACAATGGTAATTAAGCTTGTTAATACTTGAACTTCAATAATTTCAATTCATATTTTACGAACACAGAGAATTCAGAAATCATCTTCAGAAGCAGCTTTGTGTTCTAACACTTAGGCTTCCCTTTATATTTAATGGTGAGATGTGAGCAGTATTACCCAGATTCCTCTGACAGAGTGTTATTTATCAAATCCTAATTTATTAGTCAATAACAGTGTAAGACTTCAGGGAAAAAGATATACCAGACAGGTATCAATGAAGCTTAACATTTACATACTCTTCTCTTTCTTAATGTTGTTATTGTTATCTTAGACATGACTTTAACTATGAAAGCTGAAAAATCTGCATTCACTTTATCCACTTCATTTAAAAGAAAACAATTTCTAAATGACTTACAGAAATCTGACAACCTAACAGAACATGCAGTGAAGCAAGCATTACAGAAATGCTTGAGAGACTGTTTGACCAATGCAAAACAAAAAAAAGGCAGTCATGCACAAATGAGCAGAAGATAAGAAAGACGGATGTTGCATTGACCTCCCGCTCACTAGAATCCTGTTCCCAGTTTTGTTACTTCTCTGCAGCTGTTGGCAATGGTCAGGTGGGAAGTCAGGGCCTAATTGCATCAGACCAGGTTCTGCCGTGGTACACAGAATGGGTAAGGTTAGAAGGCACTACAATGTGTCATCTGGTCCAACCTCCCTGCTCTCACTTGTTTGACGTGTTTTGCAAGATTTCTGGCTTAAGTAAACTGCCTAATTCTCCTGTCTAGCAGGGGCCAGCTGCTAGTCTCATATCCAAAAGTTGGGCATTGCTACCAGATAATAGAGAAAGAATGTTTTCAGGACACCCTTATTAATCTCACAGCTTTTGCTGAGGTCACATTCAAGCAGCAATATGCTGTAAACTCCACAAAGACCTAGCTAAATACTATGAAATCAAGAGCAAGGCAGGCAACATGCAAAATGAGATGTGGATCCTCATGACCAATGATGAACACAAAGAAAAGGTGGTAGGAAATGGTAGGAAAATGGGGAACAAACAAGACAAACTGGACTTCTTGTTGGCAAGAAAAATGTTATGTGAATGGAATCAGTGAAATCAGCTGGGGGGGGCTCATTCAGTTGTTATCCTAAAATCATGTAAGTTTTATAGAAAAAATGGAACGTACAGAGGGCATAACAGATGGCAGTACTTACAACAGGCATTCCCTATTGTAAAACTATGAATAGTTTGGGTGGTTGAATCTTAGAATAATTGCAAATGAGCACACTCATGAACATTGCCTGGAAAGGAAGATCTGTAGGAGTTTGTGACAGACGATACACTCATATGGAAACCATGATCCATTGTCTGTCCAGACTGTGCAGAAAGAAAAATATGGAGAACTCACATTCAGAGAAATATTGAAGGTTTCAGGCAGGCAGTAATAAAACAACATTAGAGTATTTAAGTATTATACAGGGTAATTTTTTAACACAAAAGGTATTGTAGGATATTTGCATGGATCATGCAGTATTGAATTCCATCACAAAAGATAATGACAATGTAATAATCACTTAGATAGAAATTGATGGCTGAATAGTGGTCAAATCTTCTATTCAATGTAAGCAAACAAAAGAAAATCAGCAGAAATAACAGAAACAGGCCATGATTCAAAGAAGGCAGATTCTCACATCTGATGAAAATTAGGAATATAATTGATGCAGGGGATCACTTAAGTGGAAAAGCGTGAGTAAGAAGTAGGAATTTTCAATATGACTTCAAGATGACTTTCAAGTCATTTAACTTCAGTGCAGGCATGTTTTCCTGCAGAACTGGGAATCCAGAGTGGCTTTTCTGAGCCAGGGAAATGCTAGGGGAGTGCCAAGACCTGCCAGGGCTTGGCAGCTTGCACAAGAGAGGCGGTCAAGCTGTGGGGCCAAGAGTGATGGTGGCTGCCCCTCACTCCTACAGAGGCAGCCCTGGAGAGCACGAACAACCAGGAGCACCATGGCTCAACACCCTCTCCAAATTGGTCTTGAACACTTCCAGGAATGGGCCAGCCACAACTTCTTTGGTCATCCTGTTCCAGTGCCTCACCACCCTCACAGTGAAGAATTTATTTACAAATTCTAACCTAAACCTATCCTCTGCCAGTTTAAAGCCATTACTCCTTGGTCTATCCCTTCAGGTCCTTGTAAAAAGTCCCTCTCCAGCATTTTTACCAGTATCCTTTAGGTACTGAGAGATTAAAATATCTGCCTGGAGCCTTCTCTTCCCCATGACCCCAAGACTTTAAGTGTGAACATCCAGCCAATTCTGTATCCACTGAATGGTCTATCAATCAAACCTCTGTCTTTACAGTTAGAGACAAAGACGTCATGCAGAACACTGTCAAATGCTTTGCACAAATCCAAGCAGATGGCATCAGTTGCTCTTCCCTTACCAAACAACACTGGAACCATGTTGAAGAAGGGTGACAAAGTCTGTCAGGCATAAATTGCCCTTAGTTAAGCCATGTTGGCTGTCACCAATCATCTCCCTACTTCCCATGTGCCTTAGCACAGTTTACAATAGGATCTATTTGCTCCATGATCTTGCCAGGCTCCAAGGTGAGTCTGACTGGCCTTGGGTCTTCCTTCTCTCCATCTTAAAAATTGGGGTTACATATAAACAAATTATCAAAAGAAACAGTGGATTCTGTACAGGACTTCTTTATTGTCTTCAGATCAAGGGATGATGTATTTTTGGATGAGATTCTTTATAAAAATGCACTTTAACTAAAGTGAAGCAGCAGGGTTGAAAATAAGGTACCTATATGAAAGGTAATGGTTTATGATATAAAGCAGGTCAGACAAGATGATCTTTTGATTTCTACTAGAATTAATATCTAGGATCTACTAAAAAAAAATGAAGAAAATGTAATAACCATCCATTTTATTACATTTCTCTGAAGTCAGGAAGCACAGGTTGCCAAAGGTGTGATAAGACTGAACTGGCATTTGTGCTGTTGTAAACCTTTATTGTTAAAGATGACAGGAGAAAGAGGAGTTTTAATTGCTGAACTGCTTCCACAAAGTCTGCCTTGATTAATTACTTATTTATTTATGAAAGAAATGTGATAGCAAAACTTAAATGAAAATTCTGTCTACAGGGAAACAGCATTAAATACTTTAGTACACTGGCCACTTGTTTTATTTTCCTCCCTGGTAAATTTAACATTAGGATAATTAGTCTTTTGCTTAATAAATAAGACAGAAAGTGAAATTCTGCAGTGACTTGGAGCAGGCACAATGAAAACACTTTGTGTCTTTCATTCGGTTTCTTTCTAATCCCCTTCAACCATGAATATTAATAATAAACTTTTATTGCCCTGGCATGCCTATGGTATTCATGTGCCTAAGATATTAAGGGAGAAAGAAAATATTTACTTTAGCTGTTTATTTAAGGTGTTGATTGCTTGTTATTGATTCATTAATTTACTGATTGTTAACTTTTTACTTAGGATACTGCATGGAGAACTCTGGATAACAAAGTTCTCTATCTGATTGGAGACTAAAATTGCTGTTCAATCATTAAAGAAATGTTAATACTAAAGGTTCATATCATGATAGTGAGTTAGGACTGCAATAAAAGCTTGGTAACTCCAAGAGTTGGATGATAAATTGTCCTCTGTTGTGCAGCAAGAAGTTCAAAAGATAAAAATGGAATAAGGTCTAAATGATGAGGGTATAAATATGAGTATGAAGGCAGGTATAAGGAAAAACAGGAACAGTTCTGTGTATATTTAGTGTTTTGTTTATACATTTTAGTTCTTGTTTATATACTTTTTGTTGTTGTTTTTAAGAAGGTTCAAGAACACTTTTAATTGTAAGAGTGAGAAGACTAAGGGAGACAAACACTGCTAAGGGATAGTGGATGCTTGCCAGTTTCTGAGTACCAATCAATAACTAGGTTAGTCTTGAGGAGATGTCTTTAAGGAATATTTGACAGTGCATATATGAAAGCCAAGTAATGTTAAAATCAGTACTAATTAATTAAATACTGAAAAGAAAGATAAAAGAAATACAGAGATCATTGTTCTGAGAAGTAGTTAATTATGTGTGTAAATTTGTTCAGTATATAAGTTTTCACTTCGTACTTTGTCAAAGAGGGGAGGTTTCCTTGACCCTTAGTGTTTAATTTGTCTGTCAGTGCCCTAAGATAAGCCAATACCCTTGTGCCCAAGCACTGTCAGCATCCTGCTGTGGGGACTCTGCCCTGAGCAGTCCTGTTGGATCGTGGGGTGGTTCGACTGACTTAGTCAGCATAAGGGAGACCTTAAGCAGGTCTTCCTGTTTATTTGAGTATGGTACCTGCTGCCAGCAACTGTTAGTGCCCATGAAGGACTCACACTAACAGTTTATGGAATAACATTCCTTCTTAATATAAATTGGGGTAGGTTAAGATTCAAGGATTGTTGGTGATAGTATCTGATTGCAAAAATGTATTCAAAGCAACGTACAGACAAGATCTAATCCACAATAAGACATTCAGGCTGCACAGAGTATGGTTCTTTCCCAGCAGGCTATGGGGGAGAAGCCAGATTCAGCCTACCAACTGGTCTCACCAGTTGCAGTGGAGTCTTCCCTAACTTTTCCCCCATTCTCGACTTTTATACTATTTCTTTGTGTTTAGGTGGAGCTTGAGTGACTCTAGGCATACATATCTTTGTTACTGATTGCTGTAATATTGTCTCACTTGGTTTTTAAAAATACAGTCAAAAAGAATATACAGCACGTGCCCGCTAAGGGGTGGTAATAACTTGGAGACGGGTAACTTTGGGATGGGTTACAATCAATATTACAATTAGGCTATAATGAACCAAGTTCATCTGAGGAGAGTGATTTTGCCACAGGTGTTGGCTCAGCAGCAGGACACCTTCCCTATCTCCCCTGGTTGACAGGTGCTGTGTGGTTTATCAGCTGCAAAATAGTTATCTCCCTGCAGGATTTGAGCAGAGCCTGGCTGCGGTGTCTCCACTCCACTCACCTCCATTCCATCCCCTTTAGCTGGTGCTTACACTTGCAGATCCTGTGCCACAGAATGGGTTTTGAGCTTGCCAACTGCATTTCATCCAGGGAGCAGGAACTGTATTTTACCCTGTAATTTCTGCACTGTTATAATTCCTGTTATAGGTAGGTAACTGACCAGTTGGAAATAGATGTTATAAGAGTTGGTGTGACAGTTTAAATAAATATTTCAACTGTTCAATAGCTGAAAAAATATTCAGAAATTATAAATAAAAGAATAGATCTTTGCCTGTCCACTTCTAAAATACTTTGCTTTTTGCCTTCACGATCCACTTACAGTAGTTACAGTATTTTATGTTAATACCTTAACTACTATTTTACCATGGAAATATTCCACTATATCTCCTGCAAGCACCAAAAAACAACTTATTTTTCTGCAAGTAACAAAATGAAATAACTTTCACTATCTTTCAGTGTACAGTTTTAGCTGACTGGAAAACACTCTTGAATTGAACAAGAAGGTAGATGGGCTTTTCAGGTAAATGAATGAAGGAAAATTTCTTTGTTTCCAATTATTTCAAATTACATGGAAATTCTAAGATTCAGTGATTCTCTCTTGTAAACATTTTTCAAGTGTTATTATCTGATCAACTTTTTGGTAGACCAATGCAGAGAAAAAATTGCCAGAATAAAATAATTCAACCAAAAGACAGAATGTATCTTCTATATTGCTAAAATACTTTGGGAAGAAGCCCAAATTTGAATGAAAGATTCTGACTAAAAAGCATGGTTCTCTATCTACTGTGTAGTTCTGCTGGTCTCCGAACACAGCAGAGCCACCAGTTTTAAGTCCCCCTGGGTCTACATGTTTTCTTCTTTTTTTCTTAGCTTAGTCCTCAAGACTGAAGGTTTTGGAGAGGGTTTTCCTTAAAAAAAATTCTAACCTTCTTCATCACTTGTCTTTCACCATCATCTCCTTGGGAGGGCTACTGGGGGCCCCTCCAAAGCAGAATCAAAGAAAACTCCTGGAGTTCTTTTTAGCTGGAAATTCTTGGACCTGGAGCCAGACATCTCTGTAACAATGTTTTGGGTAGTGATGAAGAGAAATCTGGCATCTCTCTCTAAAGTCTCCTTGTTAATATCTTCAGGCTGTGTGGACAACTGCCAAATGGAACTTTCACCTATAGCCATTATCTTCAATGTGTGCGTTTGTGTTACTTTTGCTGGAGAAACCCTAGATGTTTGTACGCAGCACTTTCTGAATAACAACTATAAAGAACCACATGTGTAAATAAACATTTTTGTTCTCTCTGTGCATAGATAAAGACAAGGCTCCAACTGAAGAGCAGCTTAAAGAACAGCCTTTCCTTTGTTACATTACAGTAATTTGTTTGATACACAGGAGAAGACAGACGGGAATGGGAGTTACCCTTGTAAAATGTTTATATCTGTGGTCTGTGCATATATGTTTTTGTTATACTTGTAATGTGTTTTGTTAGGCAAGTATGCAAGACCTCCTTGAGAAAAAACTTTAATTCGCATGTCAACTTTTCTCAGGGCGTGTAATGAACTGCAACGAACATGCTGTTTTAAACTGATAAAAATCAAAAAAACACATGAATCCTTTTGTATAAAAAAGACACCTTTTAAGAATTGTAAGTAAATTCCTGCAAAGAAAGCAAAGAAAGAAACAGTTACAGTTGAGATTAAATATTTTTTATCACGCTCGAAGAATTGAAATTTATTTATTGATCCGTATTTTTTTTTCCAAGAAATAGTACAGGAATTACAAAATTTTTGAACTACATTCCTTTCATCCTGTGTTTTTATGTCATTAAATTTTTGGAGGAGCCATAATTAATATTTAGTTTCATGAGACAATGCAGTAAAAGTCCTTCCAGAAAATTTTGAAAGATGTAGTTTTAGAAACATAGCGATGAAACAAGACAATGCCACGTGAAATGAGTGACCACAACAACTGTGATGAAACAGAGAGAAAATTTAGAAAACCTAATTTTTGAAGTAAATGCTATAAAGTAATTAGATGCTAAAATTGCACATATGAGTACTCGGTACATACAGAAATGTGCATATAATAAAAAGATTGTTTGGGTTCATAGTCTCATATATATTTAAAAAAAAAGGATATGTCTATTTAGAGACAATTAACAAACAGAAAAAGCAAGTAAGCTTGTACTTTAGTGTCAAGCTAAGAACTAAGAAAATAGTATATACAAAATCATAATAAACAGTCAATAATTCAAGATCATCTTTCCTTTAGAGACTGAAAAAAATCCAAGAGGAAGGAGCACATTTTTAGAGCAGAATTCCTTTGACAAGGCCCAACTCCTGAATCATTACTTCATGTTTCTTAATCTTGGCAGTAGAATAAAGTCCTTAGCAGAATAACGTTTTAAAGTCCAGATACACAACACTTCAGAGTTCTTATCATAACTTCTCTTTTTATGTCTACATAATTTATAGCATTTGCAGATGGAAGTAATTTAATACCATGATGATTTTCCATCTAGCCTGTTTCCTCTCAGTGACCTTATGTTTACTATAAGAAAACACCAACAAGGTGTCTGATTTCTCTGTAGAAAAATGGCAACTATTTTAAACAAAGAGATTTTATCCAACAGAATCATAATTCTTCCACCATCCTCATACATTAACAAAAATGCTCATTTGTTCTAGGAGAATGTTTTAGTAGAAGAGAGAGATAGTTTGGCTTTGCAGCAAAAGATGCATTTAAAATAAAATTAAAAGAAAAAACAATGGTAAGAACCACAGGTTTTATGTTTTAAATGGATAGAGTTCTAGTTGGAAAGGAGCTGATTACATATTTTATATCATGACCTCACATTCAACCAGCCCTTCCTCACATGCCCCCTGAAAACATCCTGCTGTGGTTCCTGGCATCTATGAAAGGTTGGTTGAAAGTTGCAAATTAAGCATATTTCCCAAGGGCTTGGAAAGAGAATAATGGAAATAGGATCTCAGAATTTTTTTACCCATCCTGGAGCTCCAGTCCAAACGCTAAAGTGAACCAATCCCAATATTATAACATGCAATTTTAGTAACATAATAGGATTTTTGGGACATCTCTAAAGTACTTTATTGCTGATAAGAAAGTTGAATCTTTTAGAAAAAATATTTGTCTGGCTTTTTCCTAAACTAAAATAAACCACAGTGTTACACTTAACAGAAATGTAAATTTTTTAGTAAATGAGACATGAATATCACCTAGACATTCAAGTATAGTAGTTCAGAGAATCACAGAATATGCTGAAGTGGAAGGGGTCACTGAGTTCAACTCTTAGCCCTGTGCAGGACCACCCCAAGGATCATACATGTGCTGGAGAACATTGTCCAAATGCTCCAGGAGCTCAGGCCAGTGTGGTGCTGTGACCCCTGCCCTGGGGAGCCTGCTTCAAATGCCCAACCACTCTCTGGGTAAAGAACCTTTTTCTAAAACCCAAGTTAAACCTCCCCTCAGACAACTTCAGGCCATTCCCTCACATCCTGTCACTGTCACCAGAGAGAAAAGATCAGTGCCTGCCCCTCCTCTTCCTGTCACAAGAAAGCTATGGAACACAACGAGGTCTCCTCAGTCTTCTCTTCTTCAGGCTGAAGAGACCAAGGGACCTCAGACTCTCCACATACATCTTCCCCTTAAAGTCCTTCACCACCTTGCTTGCCCTCCTTTGGATGCTCTCTAATAATTTTGAGATGCTTTTTTTAGATGATTTTTAGGTGGTTTTTTTGGATGCTCTCTAATAATCTTTTATTGTGGCACCCAAAAGTATCCCCAGTACTCGAGGTGAGGCTGCCCCAGCTCAGAGCAGAGCAGGACAATCTCTTCCCTTGTCTGGCTGGCCATGCTGTGCCTGGTGCCCCCCAGGACAGGGCTGGTCCTTCTGACTGCCAGGGCACTGCTGACTCATGTTCAGCTTTCCATCAACCAGGACCCCCAGGTCCCTTTCTGCTGCTTTCCAGCAGCTCATTTCCCAGTCTGTCCATACATCCAGGATTATTAGCCCATCCCAGGAGTATGGTTGGTGATTTTCGAGCCCTCTGATTTGTGTAGGTCTCTCTGCAGAGCCTCCCTTACACCATCCTCAGAGCCATGCAATCTGCCTATTCCTATCAATATTGTTCCTTGTTACCAGAAGGATCAAGGAAATCACTACCTGTGCTACTCATCCTTGTTGCGCTCAGAAATCAATCCTAGAGCTTGTTAAGGAAGAAATTTGTCAGAAGGGGATTACATAATTGGGCAGACACCCAAGTTTATGGCAGCAAGGCTGTAGGTAACCCAGATATTGCATAGAGGGCTCTGGAATTCAACAAGTAGCTACATTTATCTGAACTTTAGTAGGTACCAGTTGTATCATATTATATCAGCTGGGATTATTCTCCATATTTGAATTGATAGTAAATTATGAGAAACTTTGGCATTTTTAAAGGAAAGTAAGTTTATATGTGGCGATTATAAAAGAATATTGCCCTTTAAAGTTTTCCTTTTTTAGGGAGGTCTGCCTATCTCTTTTTCCCACTGACCAAAGGAAGAAGTACTTCATTGCAGGACACTTAAGCTGCCTGGCTGGACTGGGAAGATCTGTGAATCAAAGTGTTTCATAAGCAAACTGCTTGTGGACAACTAGAGTTTAGGGATTCTCAAGCCCAAGTCCACAGCATGTCTATGACAGTGGTAAGGACAGTGAGCTCAGAAAGCTCCCTCAGAAAGTTTAGACATAGCATTGTATATCTTAATGATTATATAGCTAAAAGCTGCAAAAACCCATAAAAACATTGCCTGCTTTACCACAGGCAATGTAATAATTTCCACAAATGATAAAATGGTGCTTTTGTAATTTTCCCTGAAAGGTGAAAAAAAACCAGTAAGCATACATTTGTGATAGAAGATAAAACCACTTCCCTTTTCCTATTTTCCATTTCTTTTTCTCTTCACCTGTTGAAATCAACACCATCATTCTTACAAGAAAAATGTATTGCATAGATAGGACAGCCCTCATAATTCACTTGTAGTCTTTTCTGTGAGATTTATTGGGTTTTCTATCACAAATAGAGATAAGAATCACATTCCACTTCTTGCTCTTTCCATGATACACTACAGGATCTATGCTGGTAAGAACAGGGACCATGTCGTTTGACAGAGGACGTACAATGTATTAAGAAATGTTTTCATTTGACTTCTATAAACTGTGAACGTTTTCTTCAGGCAAACTAATCTTCAGTCAGTGGTTTTCAGCAGTCACTCTAGTGCTATTTATGTTTATTTAAGAAGTATTCATAATCTTGCTATGACTGATTTTCCTGGAATTCACCTACTCCCATATTCTGCTTCTTGAGAAATAGTCTTCACCTACCCGGCCTTTTGAAAAAAATTTGTGTGGAGCCTGGACAGTAACTAATTTTCATAGTCTCTGGTTTCAGTTCATTTGTTTATATTGATTTGGATTCCACGGACTTTGTCAGTCTTGAAAGACAAAAGGTCATAGAAAATGCAATGCATTTTAACATTAGATAAAGATGATTTTCAATCAAATTACCAGATCCAACTGCATTGGACAAATTTAAATTTGATTTGTATCTCTGTTGTAAGAGGAGTAACCCCCCAGATTCAAATTGGAGTGCTCAGATTAAAAAGTATAGGGTAGGAATTATCCTTTTCCTTGTTTGTTTATCTTCTTCAGCATGAATTGTGCTGTGTTTTTGGTATGTCAGATCTTGCCTGAAGTCCTCAAACAGAAAAAAACTATCACTCTTCTGCAAATCGTGCCTCAAGGTTGCATAGAGATGACAACATTCCAGTTACTTGCCAAGGAACTGGCCACAAACCCAGAGTGTTGCCATTTTATTGCTCATATCTGTGAGATAATAGTGGGTTTTATCAAGACCCCCAAAAACCTGCACTGTGTAAACTGTTGCATAGTGCAAAACAAATGAGGGATCAGCTCAGTCAAGATCTAGAAATGTAAATCCACTTCAGACTCACTCACCTTGAACATGAAAGACCTAAATTAAAGATTTGGACAGAGTTGTTTTCTAGGAAGCATCACAAGGACCATAGCTGAAGGTGCATGTTACTTCTTTAATATCTTTTCTCATATGCATGAGAGTAATTTCCTGCATAATTATTTTGTGATTCATATTTAAATGTGGTGCTTCATGGATTTCACCTTAATCACCATACAGGATTCACACATATTTTACATACATCCACAGAGAGATAGGTTTTTTTCACATACAAGTATATACAGACTTCTGATGAGTGATATTTGCTCTCTTCCCTATACTTTGTGCCTTAATCAGAAACAAGCAGCATATGTTCAGAGTCACATATTGTAGCATTTTGCTACTGATCTAATCAGTCCTTATCTCCCAGAGGAATGGGACAAAACCAGGCAAAGTGTTTGTATCTATTTCTGCCTATTAGTTGGAAACACCCACCACTTAAGGCTAATACATTTCAGATGATGTCTGCAGTGCTTCATTATGCTTTCATGACCAGTGAAGTTCTTATGTGAAAGGAGAGAGATATAAAGGGTGGGTGGACAAATCAATGCAAAAATAGGGTAATTATAATTTATTATAGGTATGATATATTCCTTAAAAAGGAACCTTTATTATTATAAAAAATCTGAACAACAAAAAACACTTATAGTTAACAATGTATCAAAACAGCTCTGCAATTATATTGTATCTTAATGTTTTGGGCATGTTTTAGGTTCATGTTACCTATGCAACTGATTCATGATACTGTACATGATGAAGATCAATCTGAGTTGAATATCAGTCTATTAATTTTTTCTTCTTTGATTGTATCTTCACTTGACAGATTCAAATACAATTTAAGCCTGACTACTGTTCAAATGCCAGCTTTCTCCACAGTAGTTTTGTGCTGTATTACCCTGCTGGTCTTGTACTGCCTCAGTAGTTCATAAATATGACATAAGAAAAAGATAAGATCCTCAGTGTAAATTATATTAGATTAATTCTATATAAGTACCATGCTCTCATCCAGTAATGTATGCAGAAATTCATGGAGAAAGGAAACACTCCCTTATTATTCTTTTAAAAAAATTATTAGTTGCATTTTCAGACAAGCATGCTCATGGCATCTCAGTTTCATTTTTCTCAGTGGTATTATGCACTAAATTTGTCCAGTTTGTATAGCAGATAAATGTATAACAGATAAACCTGCTTTAGAAAATTTGACTCTGCTTATGATGCTGGAATGGGAACATCACATGCTGGACCTTGTTAAAATGCACTTCTGTGCCTGGTTAGCTTTAGACTTCTAAATGGTTGATGTTATCAACCTCATAAAATTATTCTTTTCTCCATTATTATACACAATATAAAATTTAATAGCAGGCTTCTTTGATGTTTATCAGATTAATAAGTTAATTAAAAGATGAGATTAGCACATGTCCGTTAACTGGATTTTAACAAGCTCTATCACATTCTGTGGTTTTGGTTAAAACAAAATTGATAAAGGTTTTTCTCTATATATTCAGAGAAAAAACTTAAAATGGAAGATTAAATGATCAACACTAAGAAAATAAACTTCACAAGGCAGAACAATGTGAAAGCAAAAACATTTAAAATGAGAAACAAATGTTTCCAGTAAAATAAATGTTGTGGGTTTTTAAAAAAAATAGGCAGCCTTAATCATTTTTTAGGATGAGAATTTACAACAGTATTTGATTCAATAACTCCTAACATTAATAAAAGCTGCATGTTACAAAGAATTCCCACCAGAAAGCAGTGATTCTTTGGTATCTGGAACACACAAGCACCATATACAGGTCAGATTTGGCTGAGAACGGAAAGCATTTAACTCCCAGAGGCAACATCTTTACTTTGAACATGATTAAGCTGTTCACATTTTGTTAATAAATCCATACTAAAATGTGGGCCTTAAGTAAGATGTGTCTTTATCAGAAGTTTAAAATGTCTCATGGCTTCTAGCAGAGCTTTGGGAAGTGGCAATACTTATATTTTCCTGTGTATAACACATAACATCATGCAATTCTTTCCTATGGCCAACTAGGCAGGACTCCAGCTGGTCAGATAGGCATAGCTCCTCTCAACAGCCTATCCTACAGAGGAAATGTACCTCCTTTTCGAAGTACATCTTACTAAGATATTTTGAAGAATATCTCAGCAAAAAATGTCTTACCATTGTTACCTTGAAAGGATACTTGAGTTTGGAGAGGATAGAATGAAAAAAAATTGCTACAACTGCATTTTAACTATGTAAAGGTTTTGATTTAGCTGCAAGAGAAAAATTGAGCACTAAATAGCTATATATATCTGTGTTCAGTGGATATTAACTTGGAAATTCTTTTTTCTTAAAGTTCTTTCTAAAAGTTATTCCCTTTTGACTGAAGCCCTGCCCTCAGCTGAGGGCTGATGCTTCCCACCACCCTCTGAAGGAAGATAAGCCTTGAGCCAACACCCAGCTGTGACATTTCCAAGGTGGGAGATATATCTATTTCCAGCTATGATTGAAACAGAAAGAAGGAATTGAAGTGGCTTAAACAGGCAACTAATGCTGCTTGAGCTGGCAGGTACAGTACAGTTCTTGTCCAAGACCTGAGCTCTGCACCAGCAGCCAGACGCTTGGTAGGATATACTAGACTATCTCAAATGCAACAAACAGGAAAAAAAAACCCCAAAATCTTGAAAAGCTATTCTTCCCTGTTTACCCTTGCCCTTCTGCCTTGCTAAAGTGCAAATATATTGTGGTCTCTTGCCTCCAAACGGGGAATCTCCTACTTGTTTTATCAGCATACATGAAGTCACAGTAAACTGAACTGTGCCACTAGTCAGAACTGCTCAGGAGAATTACAAGCCTAGTCATGTCAGTGTTTGGGTGGCTTTATATGTATTTACATATTTCTGCATAAATCAGCTCAACAAGTTTTCTCACATACATATCACACCAGTTTAAAGCAAGATATTAGTTTTCTTCTCATCTATACTAACACACCAAAAATGAAAATACTAAATATTTAGTGCATGCTGATTCCTGGGATGAAATAAATGCTACTTCATTGCTATTTAATAAATGAAAATATATTTCATTAAAATATAATGCAAGTAAAAAAATGCAAGCATGCACAGAAGAGCGCTGTATTATACTGTCCCCTACCACACCTCCCCTTAAAGACTAAGCAAAAGGGAAAGAGACTGAAGTATAATAAATGATACTCCTGCAAATCAGCAAGCAAGACAGAGCTTCTCTCAGACAAAACTCATTTGTGCAAGGTTTTCTTCTGAGGGAGGGAGTACCACCCATATTCTTTGTATCTCATACTACACAGCAAATCAAATTTTGCTGCCAGTAAGCCTTGTTAACATTTATATTGCAAAGAAAGGAGTCCATGCTAACAGCAAAAAAATATGGAGTCCATTCCCACAAACATCTATGTATGGCACACAGTTAAACCCACAGGCCAATATTCCTCATGGGATTAAAAAATATGTTTCATAGTGGTGCAGTAGGATTGAAGAGAAGAATTTTCCTCTTCCTCAGGGCACAAGTCAGATGCAGAAATTTACTGATAATAATTTTAGCGGTTCTTGACAAATTCAAGAGCATAAGGTCAGCTGCATCCTGTCCATGTGTGTGTAACTCACCACTGAACGTGTATTACAGGTCTCCATCTGTGCCTACTCTCCACAGGACATGATTGTACTAATCCATACCAGAAAGCTTGATTACAAGCTTCAGCAGGTTTTGCTCTGAGTGCTGGAGCTCTTCTTCCAGTGCCCTGTATGACAGCCGGGACAGCAGCTGTCACCATCGGCGTATGGTACAGCAGATCTCCTCACTGCTGATGGAAGCCCCGAGACATTGGTTTATGAAATGTCCTGTGTCCCCCCTGCACAAATCTTCACAGGACAACTTGAAGAAAATCCACCTGCATATTCTACATCCACTCCTTTTGGGGCCACTTGAAACTCCACTATTCTCTTTCACAGTGTGACCCCTTGACCATCACACTGACAGTGTATGTCTGCTTACAGGTTTGTGCTTTTAATTTGTTTTCTCAGACCTTAAATCCCTTTAAAGCATTCCCACTGACTTCAGGGGGCTATAGATGAGACACTGAAACAGTTACCCAGCTATTTTCTTTTGCTGGACAATCTCCAGTGAACTGTCTTTATACTCTCCAGCCATATGCTTTTCTATGATTTAATCTTTGGCTACATGTTCATCCAAATTTTTGTATCTGTAAGTTAATTTAAAATGTTCAAATCAATTAATTTCCTATACAGTTGGGGCCTTATCAGCTTGAATTCTCCAGGCAAGCTGTCAGCAACTGTTCCTAAACTGTAGGAAGCTACTGTGTTGCCCAGGCTTGGACAATATTAAACTCTTTGTCAAGACTTACAGTCTCCTTTCACGTTCCCACATCTCACTACAAGACAGTAATTGAGTCCCTGAAGCGAGTCTAGAGTAGGGCAACAAAGCTGGTGAAGTATCTGGAGCACGAGACTTAGGAGGAGTGGCTGGGGGAGCTGGGGGTGTTCAGTCTGGAGAAAAGGAGGCTGAGGGGAGATGTCTTTTGCTCTCCAAAACTGCAACAAAGGAGGTTGTAGTAGGAGATGGCAGTGTGGCTTGGATTCTTCTCCTAGGAAGAAAGTGACAGGATGAAGGAAATGTCTCAAGCTGCTCCAGGGGATGTTCAGATTAGATTTTTTTCTTGAAAAGTTTTGCTAACCATTGAGACAGGCTGCCCTGGAAGAGTTCAAAAAACGTGTAGATAATGGGACTTGAGGACTTAATTACCCGAAACCAGGACAATAGGTAAACATGGTGGTGTTGCTGGGTTGATGATGATCTTAAAGGTCTTTTCTACACATAAAGATTCTATGATAATTTCCAATCTCTCTGATTTTGCTTTTACCACTGGACTTAAGGCAACTAAGGCATCAGAGAGTTGATGTTGTTTCTCAGCATCTGGAATAGGTTAAAGTGTTGATCATGGAATTTTTTGTGGTGACAACCTCCTGCTTCCAAACATGAGAACAAAATGTAGTATCCTGTTATTGTGTAGTGACTGTGGGCAATTCAGATTATGCATGGCAAGTACAGGGGCAGGGAATCACCTAAGATAGCCCCTCCTCATGAGATTTCTTGTTCAAATTGCAGATTCATTAAATCTGGCTGCATTCTGAGTGATGTGCCTATGATAGTTTATACATTAAAACTTTTGAAATTCTTTTCATATGCAAATTAGAAAAGATAATTCCATATAATATAGTATTTTCCTTCTGAAAAATATCTTTTTCTTTTTGTAAAATGTACCAGAATAGTCATTCACATATTTGTTGTGCCTAATTGCACTAGAGTGAGCATATTATTCTGAAGTGCTAAGCTAAAGGTTACCAAGGAAGAAAAATATCTTTTTTTTTTTCAGTCTTGACACTGTCTGAATAATTGCTATAGTACTAGCATTTGGATCCACAATAAATTAGAAAGAAAAAATTGCAGATGTGTTTTAAGTCTTGTTTTTCTGTTAAAGATAAGAGAAATTGGCATTAAATTATCAATTTGATGCCATGGTTACTTCTAGTTATTCAGATTGTTTTCAACATGAACAAACATGTTGATTTTGCCTTAACCTGTTCCTACTCAGCTACCACTATAACTACACGTTTTGCAGGGAGGTGGGAGTTGGAGTTTAATGTGGGTTTTTTTCTAGCTTTAGTTCTTATATTTAGATAATTTTCATATCACATAGACTGTGTCAGCATTACAGAGATTGCAAGAAGAATTGTTTACCAACCATGCAAATGGTTGAAAATGTATTGGCACAGGGGGAAAAATCATATTTAAAAGTCGTTATCAGAGGCTATAAGCTAAGGTCAATGTGATTTATTTCAATTTTCAGAATGTATTTTGCAAAACCCTTTTGAATAAAAAGCTCTTCTCTGTAATTCCAATAACATAAAAGTTATAAATGAAGAAGAGTCAAGTTCACAGGCTAAGAACATATTATTAATTTCCAGCATGGAAAATGGTCAACAGTGGGGAATCTCATGCTTCTGTATTAAGAGCAATGTTATTTGTTACACTGAGCAAGCGTCAGGGAAAGGTGGTGACTAATAGAATATATACATATAATAGAACATATCTCAAAAGTATTCAAGTCTTAAGAGAAACTGCATGGTTTCTGAACATTTTGGCTATGATCCAGTAAAGCTCTTAGCACCTGCTTAATTCTAAGTGCCTCAGAGGTCTCACTGCAAAAATTCTAGCTATGCAGCATTCTGTTTTGTGCTTGTTAGATGTTGTCAAAAGTCAAGATTCCTTTTTCATAAAAGCTTGCTAACAATTTTCTTTCTGTTAACATGTGATTAGCTGTTTATTCAGATAATGATTTTTGTTTCTTTGAAGTCCCCTCTTTAAAAGCATAACTGACCTAATCTCTTCCTCAAAAATTCCTAGTATCAAATTTTACAGAAATGAATTCATTCTTCCAAATTCCCTAATTTGGTAAGGAAAAACTCCTGATAACGTTATCAGCAAGAGCTACAATTTGAAACTGTCTACCAACTTAAATGATCATAGGAAAAGCATATGTGGCAATATAATTGTTCATCTGGAGGGTTCTGCAGTACAGTTGGCCTGTCATGGAACTAATCCTGGTCCAATTTACAGCAGCATAATTCCACTGACATCAATTCAAACAGCACCACTGGCATTACCAAGGAGACTATTGCTGAAAATACGAAAAAGACAAAGAGCACAAAAAAGAGGTTAAAAGTAAATGAGATGTCCACTATTGACTCATGAATAATATTTCTTCCAAAGGATAATGTTTTTCATTTGCAACCCATGATTGCATACTAAAATAGGGATTTAGTGGAAAAAGTCTCATCATCTCAAGTGCTTCTCAGTCCATGTGGTAATACATACATATTCTGAAAGGCATGATAGTATTTTGTGTAATATATTTTGCCACAAATGCTTGGTTTGGCCCCATGAATTGGCATGAATTTGACATGGAAATATCTACAGTCACTTGTTTTTGTTATTTTCTCCTTTTGGTACATTTGTCTACAGTGAAGGGAAGCAAGGGCAAACACATGGAACCTAATGTCCTACCAAAACCCGATAAAGATGACCTTTGCTCTCACAGTTCTGCATTAGAGAGCCACAGATGGGCAGGAGTAGTTTTTGGGAGATTCTGTCCCAATGAACATTGTTCTGTCCAGAACATTTCTGGACATGCTGCATAGGGACAGAAGAAGATGCTGTCTGTCCCTTGATGCTGGAGTTGCTGATGTTTGCCCACTCATTGCCATAGAGTTCTTTGGGCAGATCAAACAAGGCTCTATATTTGCATAGCCAAATTTGGTCTGTAGCTGATATGGTGAGGCTGTTACACTCTTGGTTTTCTAACAGGGAAAAATGTTGTGTGTGCATTTGCAAGTATAAATGTTTTAACAGAATACATCTCATTATATTTCAGTGCTATGACAGTATATGAAATAAATAAATACCGAAGTCAGAAAACTCAGAGACCAGGTTCTGTACATGTAGGAAAGAGAATTGTAAAAAAACCTCTTACTCTCCAGGAGATACAGATAGGCGTCTACAAAGTTTCAGTTATTGTTGGCCTGAGGGGCTAATTTTTTATTTATTCTATTTTGGAAGGAATTTACTTGGAATTATCATGCCACATTAAAAGATTTTGCAAAAAAAAAAAAGCTGGAGAACTTTATGCATACTCATTTTCCAGTAAAATTATTTTTAGAGCTCACAGAGCACCTCAATGCTATTTTCAGAGCATCTCGGTGCAAAACACCATACATTTTCACATATTTCTCTCCTGTGAAATGAGATCTGAGGTAGCTATAATTTTCTGTTGCCAGAGATTCATTTCTTGCATGAGATCTTCTGAATGCTGCAGCTTTCTCACAACACTAAGAACTTTACATTTTAGTCAAGGATCATTATTTTATACAAGTAGTCAGGTACATCACCATGTAGTACATATTGTATGTCTATTGATAAGGAGCTATGAATTACAGTCCTTTAGATCTCTCTCTGCCCCAGCTTTCTGGCTTAGCATTTGTAGCATAGTATTACACTGTGCACTAAGATAATTCTGCTACCTGCAGCAATTTAAGTAAACAAAACACTTTTGTATTTGTGTGTGTTTCTACTGTGTACGTTAACTAGTGGTTTTTCAGTCAATTACAAAGATCAGCTGTGAGGCTATATAGGTGATTTTGAATATATGAAAAGAAATCTTATTTAGCACCAATTAAATGAGTGCAAGGAAAAAGCAACTCGAGATATGAAACAGAACTTCAATGGGATTCTTTCTTACAAACACTTTTTCATTTGCTGTCACACACCTGAAGCACGATTGTGGTCCAATTACAATATTGGTTCTAGGATAGAAGTATCTAAAAATGCAGGCTGGAGACATTCCTCTTATTCACATAGCTGTGCTTTCAGAAGGGTAAATACTATGAAACAGTCTGTTGCAAGATCTTCATATGTTCACTTATGCAAATCTGGTACAATATTTCACTGGATACAGCTGCATTTGCCTATACAAAGCAGATACAGAATTTCCAACGGGGGAAAAAAAATCAGCGGATGGAATTCAGTGAAGGCCATGACTTCTAATCATGACAAAATTTTGTGAAACATGGCCTGCTATTGGGCTAAAAGAGTAGATTCACAGTTTCAGATCTGAACTAAGCTGATAAGTTATTTTTTTCTCTATATACAGATGATGTTAGTAGTTTTTAAAAATTTTTAAGATTTGGGCAGACAGTGTGCAAATGCTGAAATTTTATTGGATGAAGTTTCAGTACAGATCAAATAGCTATTAATTGTTGTTGGGTTTTGTTTTTTTCCTTAACTGGCATTAGGCAAATCAGGGTTTACTTTTTTCTATTTATTGTTGAAATATTTTTAAACACAACTGCAAAACAAATTCTTGCTTTCAGATTTAAAAAAAAAAAATGTTTGTTGCTTTCAGCTAAAATCAGAAGTTTTTTGTAAAAGGTCTTATGTAATATGTTTAAATACTTAGCATGGACAGAAAATATCTCATGTTTGTTATAACAGAGAGTTATGGAAAGACTAGGTGCATAAAAATATTTTAAAAGGTGTTTCAGTCTTTTCTCTGTTAAAAAACAGTGATTAAAAAAAGAATGCTTGTCCATCAGCCATCTAATATTAAAATAAATAAATTCAATTCATTATCTATGTGCTTTAACTAGCTGGTCCCAACAATATATCTCCAATATTTTTACACAATTGAATTATTAAACAGGTTTAATTAACATATACAAAAATCAGTATGCAGATAAAAAGAATATTTTCAGAAAGTAAAGTGTCTAAACCAACACTGATCAATAAAGTACATAATTTTTTGCAAATACTCATTTCTTCATTAGAAAAAGCCAATAGCATATTAAGGACATGAATCTCTGCACCACTATAAAGTGCAACTTTAATATAAAACATTAAAGTAAAATATTAGCTGTCAGTGAAAGTACATGTTTGCTATGTTGTATATGATTACTATTTTTTTTTCATGTTTGTTTTTCTGGTACCTGAAAGAAATCAATAATTTCCAATACATTTTGAAACAAGTTTATCTATTGCCCATTTTTAATTTGTTCCCTGGTACAATGTTATCTCAAAGCATACTTTTGTAAATAAATATCTTCCTTGTAAAGACAGCAGCTAGAGCAGCTAAAAGCCTTGATTTTTAGTGTAATGGATTTACTGCAAAATTGTAGAGTTCAAATAAATTGGATTTTAATTCTAACAAATGTAGAACTTTAAAGAAATAAAATATATTTATGCAAACCTCTCAGTCACAGCCAGATTGCAAAGGATAATCAAAGGAAGGCATGAGGATAACGATCTGACATTAGCTTATTCCTTCCCTCAGATAGTGCCCTGGAGAATGGGAACACAATGAAAATCTGTTGGATTCTGAGAGAAAGTCCACTATCACCTGGATTAAAAATCAAATCAAAACGAAAGATTTTCACTCTTTTAAAAACATATCTACCTCAAGGATCACCCAAGTCAGAGTAGTGTTTGTGGCCCCTGCAGACATGTCTGAGCTGTTGATTTCGCAAGGCATATCAAGTGCTTATACTTGCTGAGACATTCAGCTGATGTTGCTCTCTGTACTGCTATTGATGCTCAAGCATTTTTAAAAGTAACTCAGGTTTGACTTCAAGCCATAACCAGACATCTCAGCTGCAGCAGAGGCAGAGAGGCAGCTAAAGAATGGAACATCTGTGAGAATTAAGTGTGGAGGCAGCCGTTTCTAATCAATCTCAGGGCATATCTACACTGTCAGACTGTAGCATGATGGAGAGATACTGAAAATAACAAAGGCGCTGGAATGAGAACAGCAACAGCATGAGCGAGTATCTACATGGATGCAAGCTGCCTAGTAATGTAGCATTTAATTCATGCTTTTAATATAATCTTAACTGTATTTTTCTGTGGTAGATAAATCAGGAAGAAATACTCTTATGAGGAGAGTCTTAACAGCTACAACAAGTCCATGACTGAGGAGAAAAAAACTCTTGGGGAAAGAAGAATCTGAATGTGGGAGAATCTGGGCCAAAGAGAGCTGGGCCCTGGTGCCATAAAAAAAACTCTGGTCTCTTTACAGTGGAAGAACACTAAAAATGTTTAACAAAACCGATGCTATGGGGAACTGAGATGAAAAATGAATGTGTGGGAAGGAGAAAATGGAATATCTTTTCATTAACTACAATATTCTTTATTCCTTCTTCCCCTTGTTTTTGAGATGGTTGGGGTCACTCTGGTCCACAGAGCAGTAACTTGATGACACTAATAATGTAACGACAGCTTGGTGTGGAGTCTGTATCTGTCTCCCTCCAGCAAAACTTTCTATCAGAAGGCTACCCTTTTGGCATTTCCTACACTTTTTGCTACTGTTTGTTTTACAGTTCAAAATATTTCTTATGGGAAGTTCATTAATTCAAATGATGTTTTTTTACACATTGTAGTCTGAAGGTGTATTATTTCTGAAGTGTTCTTCCTCTGAAATTCTGGGAATTCAATCATATTACCAGAGAAGTCAGGACTTTTTGGAGCCCTGGTGATGTGGACAACCTGGAACATGTTTGTAATAATTTCTGAGCTGTTGATAAGTATTACCAGTTTGCAGTCTCCAGAATAAGTGCATATTCTATGCAGAATGAAAAAAACCAGAGAATTTTCCAGACAATACCACCTACATGCAGCAGATCTTTTCATTTTGAATAGTCAGGAAAATAGCTCGATGGCTGATGTATCAGAGAGTTTATATTTGTAATTCTGAATGAGTAAATTACTACACTAATTTTTTTAAAACATGTAGCAATTTCTCTATTTTGTCCTGCAAGTTTTCGTGACCTCCAAAGAACCCCTAATCCCTTACTAAATTCATGACAAGAAAATACAAAATTCCTCTGACCAGATAGTCCTAAGAAGCCAAATGATTTAAAGGTGCCAGGAGGTAGTTCTAAACATTTACAAGTCAGAAGGTAATTTTACAAGGCTGTCATGCTTTATGTCCCAACACATTTTCCAAGATCAATTGAAGAGGTAACTCTGTCCTCTAAGCTACAGTCTTACTCAAATCAGTGCCATACTACTATTCTTTTACTCAGTTAAGAAAATACAGAAATCTTTTTTTTTTTTTTTTGAAAACTGGGCTAAATTTGGGATTTTTGCAGGTTTTGCAACCATGTGTAGATAGAAGTTGGTAAGAATATGATAGAAATAGCAATCTGAACATTTATTTTATTTGCTCTTGCTTCCTTCAACATGTTTTCTAAAATATTGGAAACATGCTGGGACTGTTAGCAAATACTTTTTCTGAATGAGTAAATTCTGCTATGGTCTAGAAATCCTTAAATGTTGCACCTTCAGGGAATTAATCCACCTCTTTTATTATTTTATAATCTTTGGTCAAGTTGAACTTAATGACCTGACCAGTTATGTCTATGCTGCAGAGGGAAAAAATAGCAACATAGAGAGTGTTTATAGAAAAAGTTTTAATATAGCAAGACGTATATTTTACTCTAATTTGTTCTCATGCAGACATTATTGTAATTCATATCTTTTATTACCTGATGAGATGGAATACCATGCATGGGTCCCAAAATCTCATGTAAAGCCACCTGTGAAATGACAGTGGCAGAGAGCACTGGGCTCTGTAGAGTTAAGTACACTGTCTCACAGCAACAGGACATTCTTCCATCTGCCGCAGGGGAGCCCTACACAAAACTGCTATGAAACTCAGATACCCAGCCATGACCAGAGTCAGAGCCTCTCTCATTTTCCCAAGGATAACTTGAGAACTGCCCAAATGATAAACAGAACAGCTACAGCTCTCACATAGTGCTGGCTCTTTGGCTTTTCAGTCACAGCTCCTTCTTTCACTTGGAGTCTCTCTGACACTACTGGCAAGCCCTCAAGACAAGAGCTGCCAGCAGATTGAAATCTCCCATCTACAAGCCATAAGAAGAACCTGGAATTGCCTTGCCAGGCATAGTCCTCCAGCTGGCTGCTCTGCACACATGAATGCTTCTGTCACCATCAGACCACTTGGAAAACTACCCAGTGTGTCTGTGCTTGCTCATCTAACCAATTCCTGCCCTTCCTCTCTTGCCACAGTGAAAACAGGCTGCTTCAGGGAGCAGGAATATTTCTGAGCTACTAGTGCTAGAAGAACAACCTCCCCTGAAAAAACCCAAAACCCAACACAATCCAGAAGGGAAAGTCCGTAAAGCTTACATGAGCTTCCCATTTTGTCTCTACTGAATGCAAATCATCCCTCAGACTGTTCTCTTCCCCTAACATTGAGCATACATTCCTGATCTTGGCTGCAGTTTCAGCAAGCTATGAGAGAGGCAAGATAATTCCTGCAAGCTGGATAAACCACTGCTCATATTTTGTTCCTCCACAGAAGAAACACAAGTCAGTGTGTATCCTATGTTGTCCCAGTCATGTATAATCTTAAAATATACATGAGCAACCTTAGGGACAACCCCCCAGTATCTTTTTGCTTATAAGAATACCTTGCTTCTTTCATGCTGCTGTTACATCCTTGATCACTACTGTGAACCTGTCCACTCATAGGCACCGCAATGTTCATTATAACGTTTAGCAATGATCACAAAGAAAATTTCTAGAGATGCACTGAAATATTGTCAACAGGTGTGGGGACTCAGGATGGGATGACTCAGGATCTTGAGACTGGAAAAGAAGATTGAAAGGGGAAAGAAGGCCAGACCCACTATTCCTTGAGGATTGTTTGCTAGACCGCTGACCATGCATGCTAAGTAAATTTGAAAATTAAGCTGAGCAGTTGAAGAAGCTTCCTCTGCTGGAAATTGTATCAGAAGCAAAACCACAGAGCAGTACAAATGCAACCACACTTCTTCCTGTTTCTTGGATTGCACAACAGATAGTATTATCCACAATACCTGACACTTGAATGACTAAAAGGTGTAGCCACATTAGGAAAGTTTAAGTGATAAGGTTTTTCATCCTTTTCCACATCTGAACAAATCTGAAACTCTGATCATTTGGCCATTTTTAATTAAACAAGTTTGTAAAGCAGTGCAAACACTTAAGGTAACGTTAGTCAGTGATGAACCATACTATCAATAGGGATAATGTTGTTTAGCAGCCAAATACAATTCAATTCTGACAGGTAGTCAGTTATAATGTCAATTATAACTGTTTCAAAATGTCAAGCATAAGTAAAGAAAACCCAAGCAGAACAGTTATCGTTCTTGAAAACTGCATGGCATTTTTAAGGAGAGCTATTGCCTTTTTAAATTTCAGCAGCATTAAAGTACAGAACAACTGCTTAGTCACAAAGTGTGCTGGTTTTTGAACATTCTTGATGGTTTTGAACCGTGGAGATGTTTATCTGTCTTGCTGAAACATATAATAAAAAGTATTTTTCCAGTTAGTTGCTAAGTGCTATATTTTGGAAGCACAATCTGAAAGTGAACTCACTAGACCTAATCACCTTCTGTATTTTTCCTTTACTTAAACAGAAAAAAAAAATCCTTTCCATATTGCAATTAAAATCATTACTGTTATATAGAAATAATGGATCCTTCTTGCACTTTTTAGTTTTCTCCTCTGTAAGCTAATACAATACTCAAAACAGAACCTCCTGAAAGAAAATAATAAGTCACTTTAAATGAAACTATGAGTTATGAAAGAGGTGTGAATGTAACCTGCTACACATTTGCAAGCACTTTGACCCTAAGCAAACAAATACCTGGTGGATAATTCCAAGTCAAACCCAAAGGTACAGACTAAGCTGAACATAGTTTTTGCCAATTCTGTGCTTTGCCATGCAGAACCCTGCTGCTTCCCATTGCCAATTCATAAAAATGGGTGAGAGAATAATGAGATTATTATCTGTGGGGTTTTCAGTAATGAAGTGTGTCCTTGGCTTGTTGTAACATGTCAGCTGAAAGTTGCACAGAAGGTGTGAAGAAATGAACAATTTTCTTTCTATTAACATAAATGTTTGTCTTCTAAGAAGCATGTGATCATTATAGCACATTATAACACAAGAAAGATTTTCTGATAAGCTCTAGCACTCTAAATATTTAAAAAGACAGGTAGCTAAATTGGGACATGCACTAAAGTTCAGTATCTTAATCAAGAACCATGGTCTAAAAATTCTATCTTTACATGCCTTTCTTTTCATAGTTTTAAAGTTCCCAAGCAGTCCAGTTTTTTCAGAGTCAAGAAGCTCAATATTTATCTTATAGCCCAATTGCTCTGGTTCTGATCCTGATCCCTCATCCAGCTGTTTCTTTTGAGAGGCTCATTACAACAGGTGAGGTGTTTAAACTACTTTTTTCTGCTTTAGTCTGACCCAACAGCTTTTACATGCTGTTAGATTCAGCACTTATACAGGTGTGGAAGTTCCAGGTCATATAGCCTTTTGCTATCTTAAAGGATTAAATGTCTGTTCAACACTTCCCTGAGGAAAACAGTACTCATCATGAAATGATCCATTCTAAACATGCAGTTCTTGTGTGGATTTCTTTAAAATTTAGGTTCAGTGTAGAAAGGAATTCAAAGATTGCAAGCTGAGAGGAAAGGATGAGAATACTCCTTTACATAGCCTTTGCCTTAGAGCATGTGACTAGAATGGAAGTAAGGAATTTTACTGGTGGACTAGTTACGGAGTTCCCTCCATTTTGGGATCTTTCTCCACCTAATAGGTTACCTCTAAGGAGTCCTGCTACTTCTTGTGTCGTTTCTGTTGCAGTGAATTTCTAACAGTTTTATCAGAATGTGAGAGCTCCAACATGAAAGTATTTTGCATTCACATTTCTCTATAGATTTGTGTAAGGCAATAGGTTCAAGGAGAAATTAGTTGCAGAGATTAGTCCTAGTCCTTCAAGAAGAAAGGGAAATAAATTGCAAGGAGAGTCAGTCAGAGCAATCTGCTCTGGAAAGTAAGTAAAAATGATTGTGCCATCCCAAGGATAGTAAAACATATTTCAGTCTTGTTGCTTTGCAGCAACGTCAAGTTTGTAACAGCAACAGAACACAAATTAATTTACACATAGTTTTTAAGCTGTGGTGTGATGAAAATTGTGTGAAATTGAGAGGAACCAGTAGAGACAGGAAAGCTAGATCAGGATCAATTTAGGGGTCAGTAAATCTCTCTTACTCATCTACATGGCTCCTTTGTAGTCCAGTTGGGCCCTTTTTGGGGGACGTCTTCCTTGGTTCTTTCGTACCTGTGTAGTGGAACAGACAGTATAAGTAGATACAGGGTTAAAGAACAAAATTATTTCCCTATAATCCTAAGAAAATAATCTAAATCAAACAGAGAAGGGGAATTTAGACACACTTGACTCCTCAGCACTTCTCTACTGCTTAACAGCAGGTTGCCCTTCTGCCTTCTTGGTATTTTAGATCTTTTTTTCTCAACTGATTAGCTCTCCACGTGCACAGCAAAAAGAACCTTACTCTGGATTCTGTTATTTCCCTGAGACCCAGATAGCCTTTCAGCATGTCTTTTACTTTATATGCTGTCTATTCTAAAGTAAAATATCTTGATGGTGTACAGGAGTTTATTTGTCCAGGTTCCTATGAAGTAACTAAGAAGTTGAAGAGTAAGTATTCCAATGCTCTCAGTGATCTACACCTATTGACAGAACAGCTTATTTCCACCACTGCACAAGAACCCTACTCCTAAAATATCTTTGAAGCCAGGAAAAGAAAATCAGCAGATTAGCATCTATTAGGACTAAGTAGAGTAGATAATAAACACATAAAGAGACAAAGCATTTCTCCACACAGTCTTCTAAAAAGGGAAGAAAGAATAGGAATGGAAATAGAAGAAATAGAAATGGAAATAGAAAGAAATAGAAATAGAAATAGAAAAAGAATACCCTTACAAAGAATCAAAAATGCCTTTTTAGATTTTTCACTGATTCTCTGCTTGGCCTTTTATGGAAAGAAAGTGATAGTATAATATATAAATTTTAAAGGTATCTACAGATCCTTTTGCACATTGTTTTTTAGAAAATTTAAAATCTACATAGCATTGTAATAAGTTTATATTTTCCTGTGATCTAGCCAGAAGAAATCAATACAAAATCCCATTTTTTCCCAACCAGAATAGGAAATCTAATTAAGAATTCCAGGGAAAATGACCTTAATACTGGCTATCTCAGTGTAGTAGTTGTTTTTGGGACAGCTGTTATTGTTTTTACTGTGCTGTTACAGTACCTCTGTTTATCTACCTAGGACAGTACAAATGCATTCATACACGCAAAAAGTACATATTTTTAAAAAAATACAACAACTCTGAAGATGCATATTTGGCATCTGATAACCAGTTTGATCTCAGGTGCTACAGCATGAACGCTAAGTGTTATACAATGTTTCCAGACGTGTCTTATTGGAAAGATTAAGTTAAGATTTAATAATTTGGGGATTTTTCTTATTTGAAGGTGTTAAAGAGCTGAAGTTAGGACATTTTATCATTGTGTTGTTCTCTGACCCAACAATCTATCCAGCTGAACCTTTGTATAACATGGCTGCAGAGTTATTTATTTATCCTCACATCAATCTTAGCTACCACTTTTGGACAAATTCAGTCCAGAAGCTTTTTCTTGATATAAGTCCTTGGTTCTGGGTTTAGTTCTCTTGTGTAAAAGAAGCTTATTGATGTTATCTTAGCTTTTAGTGGACACTCAACAGCACTGCAAAACTTTTCTTTGTGGGATAGATTGGCAGCCTGATGAGGAGAAGCCCAGAGCAAGAACAGCCGGAGTGTTGGAAGGTCAGGATTTGTACTATCTGGCTGTGCTGGACAGCTTATACAGCACATTTGCATAATTTGCTGTGGAAATTACTCAGTTCTCACAAATATTTTGAAAAGAAAAGGGATGTCTGGATATTAGTGGATTTACGAGAAATATTCACTAATTTCATGCCTTGAGATTTAGGTTTGCAAAATACTGGTTGAATAAAGGGATTTCAAACCCTCGTTAAACCCAGGAAACAGACTTTGAATAGAAATGCAAGAGCTTTTTGTTCTGTCTGTAAAATCAGGGTCAATGGGACAAGTTTCCAACTTGAAATATTGTGTGTAATAATAAAATAATAAAAAATAATAATGTAATAACAAAATTAAAAAATTTCAATAATTTTATTAAAGCATCAATACCAAGGAAAATTTAGAAGGAAAGAAAAGAGAGAGTGAGAAAGTAGCTTATAGCTTTTTTTGCTTACAGAGACTGCTTTGGGGAAACTAAGGTAGACTTTTTACAGCTACCATGGTGCCTTATTCAGTATACTCTTCAGGATCTAACCTGAGGAAAACTGATACAGAGTATGGACAAGAACTGGCAAGGAATGGTCATGAAATCAAGGAATCCATTGGTATGAGATGCTATGAAGGGCAAAATATGAATTGACTCAAAAATTCAAATGTAGAGGAAACAGTGGTAAAATTTTAAATTCCATGGTCTGGATAAAAGTCCAGATCTTTAATGAGTGATTACCTGGAGGTCTAGCATCAGTCATGGGGAATGTTGTTATTTTCCATTCCATATAAAATTTCCCTATTTATTAATTCCTGACCACTATAAGAAAAAGGATACTAGGCTATACAGATTTTTGATATGACCAAATCTGACAGTTCTTATGTTTTCTGTGGTTTTTTGCCCTCATATCAGGGAGCTTCCTAGTTATGCTAGTTTTGATTTCTTGTTTGTTTGACTGTGTCTGCAGATACCTTTCAAATCACAGGTACCACAATGTATTCATATATTCAAGGCAATTTACTCTGCTTCCTTTGAGGTGGTGGGGCAATCATATTTCCCACAAATAGCTGAATGAGTAGCACAGTAGCAAGTAGCACAAGGAGGATCTGCAAATTATTTTTGATATATTTTCCCACTATGTATCCCCAGCTATGGATTATAACCTACAACAAAAAAAAAAACCATCTGAAGATTTCTAAGTATCAAAATGATATGATCAAGTAAGACCTAATAGGATTCATTGGTTATGAATTAATCTGCCCAGCTCTTTGCCAAATGAAGCATGATCCCAGTTTGTTTTGCAGCACAGCTTGGAAAGGATGGCATAACCAGTATGTTGTTAGTAGGACAGAAGATGAAATATGGTGAGGATTATGGGCATTGTTTCAGTCTTTGTGACAATTTGTAATTTAAACCTTCCTATACAATTATATAATCTGTCCTGTGTGCTGCAGCCTTTTTTTTTTTCTTTCTCCCTGGTTTTCTTTCTCCATTTGTATTTAGAAATTAAACTTGGAATTTCAACCCCCTGTTTAGGAGAAAAAGTGAGCTGTTATTCTAATTAGCTCCTGTACAGCTTGGAAAAACTTTTTAAACCATTTACTTTTCAAATCTAGATTTTATTTATCACAGGGCAACCACAGAAAGCATTAATTATGAGTTGTTACAAAATAACATGTAGGACAACACAAAAAAGAAAAGTTGGAACCACACCAAGGACACTGTATGAGAAACAGTGCTCTAAAGGCAGATCTTTCCTCAGACTCAGCAGTGAGCATTTCACATTTGCCCATTTATAGAGGATTATGAGATTGTTTCTGTGCAGTGACTTTCACAAAAGTTTCTTTCCAAGGTTGGAATTTTTTACCTTCTTCTACAGCCTTGAAAGTAGCTTGCCCAGATGATCCTAGAAGTCATATCTCACCTAATCAGTCCCCTAGCATTAGAGCAGCCATGGCAATTAGTGGCATCTTGATCTACCTTGGTTTTACCTAAGAAATACAGTTCTCTTATTTTCCAAGGACTGAAAATAGGTTTTGCCTACCCAAAATCTGATTTTGAATAAAGGTAAGTAAGGGAAATGTAGCATTCTCTGAAATATAGGAAGTAAACTTTCTGGCCCTCAACCCCTTTCCTCAGTGTTTCAGGAAAAGTCAGAGCAAAATTTTTGTTTGTTTATTCTCAGGCACATATACTTTACAGAAGAAAAAGCAAGAGTTGTTATTTTGGGACAGGTAAAAAAGAAATAGAGCTATGGGACACCTGAAGTGTCAGCAGATTAAATCCTTCTGTTTATTGTGCAGATGGAGGAGAATACTTTTTGCTACTTGACCTTTTGAATTCTGAATTTAAGAGTCTGTTAAACAGTCATCATAAGCAGAAAGTGCCTCTGAGAGTGCATGGTGAAAACCACTGGTGAGACACAATATATTTATTTAATTGTCGTAGCTTATATTGGATATCAGGGCTGGAAACCATAGCTTGAAGAAATGCCAGAAGGAGAGAAGTATATTTATTTTAAATATTTATATATGCCAGAGGTTCACTGCAGGCATGAGATTCTTCTGTGGGAGTGCAAAGGAAAATTGTACATTATGTATTCTAACCCTGTCACTCTGAAAAACTGTAACCCCCTATTAGATCTCTGGCTTAAGAGGGAAACAGGGAAACAATGCAGACAAGTCCCTGTCTGAAGACAGCTGAGTGTCATGTTATGTAATGTCACAGTAAGGCTGCCTATCAGACACATTTGTATAAGTTCTGACTACTGGGCACATATGAAATATAGCAATGAAATAAAAAATTGTTTAATCTGAGGAATTTTTGTCCATTTATGTGATTTGGAAGTGAGCGCACTTTTTTACGCTTCCCTAGATGTTTTTACAATTTCAAGCAAAAACAAACCCCTACTTTTCTGAGAATGCAGATCTGTTTTTGAATAAAAATCCATCTAATTTTGAGGAAAAAATATCCCTTTTGGAAGGCAAAATTATAAAAAAAATTCAATTTACCTAGTTCTATAGTAATAAAATTGTAATAAAGCTTGGAAAATTTGCAAAACATAGAACATCACATAGTACACTTTGCAAGACAAGCTTCATAAAGAAAATACCATACAGCTTTGTTCATTACATTGGATAAAAAAGATCTGGAAAATGGACCTGAAGTAGACAATGTCTTGTACACTCTACAAGAAGTAAACTATGGCTGGTGGTTAATTTTATGCACTCAAAAATCCAACAAGGTCAGTGATTGCCCACTGATTCTTTATAAAGGCCCTCATTCAAAATTATATACATCTGAGGATGGTGCGCATACTTGTGATCAGAATGGGATTTACATTTTCAAGTGCTATTATTCCCTCCTCAGTTACCTGAAAATCATTCTGTGCCACTAATACTAGTATTTCCTTTCTCATGTTAGTACAAGGGTTTGTGTCTCACTGGTTTATTCTTCAAAGTTATTTCTGTATGTACCATATAAAAGACCATAGTTCTCACACAGTACAGTTAACGTTTTTAAATGCTGTATCTTACTACTCATGTTTGGTTCTCATGGGTTTAATTGTATGCATGGGGAGTTTTTTAATTTCTTTGTGGAGACCAAAGAGATGAAGCAAGAGATTTTATATTACTTGTGGAATGCTTTTTGCATCTTTTAAACAATGGTGATATGCATTACTGGAAGAGTTGTCATTTCCAGTTGTAATCGATTTGCATGGCTGCCATGGTGTAACATGCAAAATCACAACAGCAGGGAAATATGGGAACAGGCAAGTCACTACTGTGCTTAATCTGGGATTGTTTGTTCATCATATTTTAAAGTTTAAGTTGCACTTGTCAGTCGGGATCATGGACTGTCTGATCCATTAACTACCCCCAAGCTTTTCACTTTCTAGAGGCTCTTGGCATTGTTGCAGTATGGTGAATTTACCAGAGGACATTCTTGCCCTTCGGGGTTATGAAGACTGCAGGAAACCCTCACTTGGTTATTCTTGTTCAGGGTTAAAGAAAGAGTTTCAGTGTGAATCAAATACCTTAAAAGAGAAGTGGGTGTGGATCACTGGCAGTGTTGCTGCTGCAGACATGTCAGTCACCCCACAAAGTTTTCTGCCGTGTTCTAAATGTCATCCTATTTCCCACACATTATTAAATACTCAAACTGATCCTGCAACTTTCAATACTGAGTCAGACTGGCACAGTTTTTCCTGAATATGCAGTTCTAATCTGTCTGACTCCCTGCTACATTGAATATCATTCTGGCATGCTAGCAAGGGACAGTAATATCAATCTAGTCCATATCGCTAGTAGGTTCCACTTTACAGGAAGCATGGCTAACAATAATGTTGGTAACAGCAAGCTGTCAATACAAGGCAGACTAAAGATGTAAACTATTTACATGCATCTTCTGTACTTTTATGATTTCTTACCAGTTGTAAGAAATCTTAGATTTCTTACTAGTTCTTCCTAGCCAGAACTCAGGCACGCACAGTAATTCGGCAGAAAAATATGGAGGAAAAGAAGAGAGATGAGTATTGCAAAACATTCAGTTTCCCTGATTTTATTTAAATATAAAAATTCTCTGAAGGAACAATAGTAAGAACCAATGAAATAGAGTGATCCAAACAATGCTGGAAGGCTTATGACTTATTTATGACTTTAACTAATGTTTTAGAGTGGTCCCATGTCCTCTGGCAGGACACTTCCTGGGAATAACACCTAGATAGCACAGCTTCAGTGAAGCACACTTTCATTGACAGGTAGCACTGACTTTTGTTCCCCTCAAAGCTCCATGTTTGTGTTTGTTCAAGTTTTTGCCCCACAGCTGAAAACTCTGGGTGCACCATCATAGTTGGTTTTTTGTTGATGGTCCATCAAGGTGAGTTTATGCCAGCTTAGGATAACCAGGTTTTCCCTTCTCTGGACCCCAATCTTTACAAGGTGTATGATACAATCCAATAACCTCAGCTTTCCCCTTGCAGCACCCACAAATTTGATGCCTCCTAAAGCATTTTCCCAAGGCACAGAAGGAGGCAGGGCAAACGGGGGTAGTTGGAGTTTTTCAGGCACTTGGAAACATCTGGTTCTTCCATTGCCAACCTCCTGGCATCACAGCTGGAATGTGAGCACCCACCTCTGGGAGGGCCACAGGGAGGAGACAAGGAGGCCACTGGAGTTGGCTGAGAGGGGACCGAGGGAGGAGGAAACAGCAATGGATCATTCCTGATTTCCTAGCAACACGTGATTGTCCTTCCAAAACCTTACAGACATTACATTTTTTTCCATAGATGGAAACAACAAGAAAATCCAGGAGCTCTGCATTCCCATTTGCTAATTCACACTTTGCTTTTGTCTCGCTCTGTACTTGTAAACAGAAAAAAATTCAAGGTATAAATAAATTTTTATGGAGTAATGCCACATGTCTTTTTCACATGCGAGTATAATAGTTTTAATGTAAATAAATGGAAAATCATTTGATGATGACATCCTTACTATAATAAAAGTAAAAATACAGAAACACTGAAGTGAAATACAAAATATCCTTCAGGACAGGAGTGAAAGAAAGGAGAATAAAAAACTAAATAGAAAATTTTTGTTTGCTATGAGGGGAAGAAACAAACATAATATTTGAAAATATGTTATTCTGTTAATTTTACTTTTTAAAAATATTTTTAAATTACTTTGAATGCTTAAAAATTAGGTAAAAATATTAAAAATAAAAACAAATTTAAATTTCAGCCGACTATTAAACAAGCAGTTTCATTGTGCTCAGGACAGACATTAATACGATGCTAAATTCCCTGCATAGGTTGATTTTGTTGTGGTTTGGTTTTGGTTTGGTTTTGTTTGGTTTTGTTTGTGTGGTTGGTTTTTTTTTTGCTTTGTGTGTTTGTTTGTTTGTTTGTTTGTTTGTTTGTTTGTTTGTTTGTTTGTTTGTTTGTTTGTTTGTTTGTTTTAAATGAGGCACCAGGGACAAAATCAGAAAGGACTTCCTGAAGACCCGGTATAATTTACTTGTTTCCGTTTCCTTTCCCATCTCCTCCCTCCTCCAAACAATTGCCAAACTTTTTAACAATCTCCCCTCCTATGTGAGCTATGCTTCTGTTATAACTCATCTCTTTTTTTCTTTTCCTCATCCATATCCTCTGCTGTTTTTCACAATATGAGTTTTGATCCTGCCGTGAGGAGTGGGAAGTTGCACTCAGTTTCAAGGCAGTTAAGAAGAATGTTGATGATCTGAGCTAAAGCAGACATAGTAAAACAATCCAAAAATTATTTAAAATAAAAGAAGATCTGAGAAGAAAAGGGGGTGGGAAAACAGGTTAAATATAAGCTTTGACTAAATATAAGAAATATTTATTACCCAAATCCATAACCTTTCTGTTTAGTTTCATTGGTGAACCAATGTGAACCTCTCCCTCTTCTCCTTCCTTACTCCTTGCAAATAGTTGTGAAAATCAGTAACAGAGAGAGAGAGAGAGAAAACCCAGTTTTAGTTATAATTTCCTCAATTCCTTCTGTTAGAATCTATGCCAGTCTTCATGCTAGTTGGTTGCTGGGAGAAGTGGAAATGACAATCAGACAGAGAGCAGAACAGAGTGTTAAATTAAGATTTGAGAACAGAGTGTTTAGTTAAAATTTGGCACTGTTCTCCTTTGAATTTATTTGGAATGAGAATTTTGTAAAAGATACCTGTCTCTAGGATAAAATAGCACAGGAGATTAATGCTCATTTCTTTCTAACTTGTCTGTATTTGTATAAATTCATGTTGTTACCTCAAAAGCCATAATACAAAAGCACAGTGTGAGAGGGCAATGAGACAGTCAAATGATACTTACCATGCTTGCTCTCAATCAAATGGTTTCAGATATTAAGTTCACATTTTTGTCATTTGTAATGATATAACAATGTCAGGAGTGATAAGAGTATTTCAAGTTCGATGTACTGGGATATGGATAAAGGCCCACTGAAGGACAAGCTGGGTTTAAAGAGGTAAAAATACAATAAAACAAGTGTTGAATTGGCCTGGTAACACCTTGGTTGACACTGAACCCTTGAGCTGTTTTGAGCTGATGCTGAAATTTTCATAATGTATTAGTGTGGGAGGGATTGTAACATCTTTCAAGGTCAGTGCCATTTTACAATGTTTTACCTTTCATGTCATCCTTCCTCTATGCCTCCCTAGTGCTGGTGTCCCCCAGTGCCATGCATGGATAAGGTCCTCACCCTGCATTTGCATGTGTTGTGACAGTTATAACTACCTCTCTGGTGCTCACCATTCCAAAGTTATCCTTGCCATTGTAGCCTCCAAACTCTGTCACTGTAATTCACTCAATGTAGGATTACACTTGAAGGCCATTCAGAAGCCACAGCTGCTGTGCTGTGCAGAGGCCAGCTTACTTGGTGATGATAGCTATAGAGAGAATGTGAAACTTCATTGGTTCCAGATTTGCTTTCAGGATGTTGCTGTGGTCTATAAATAGCTTCTAGTTTTGAGTATGTATTGTCTGAGAACCTCTACCTTCTCTGTGCACTGCTGTCACAATTAAGGACAGCTGCCCGTCAGGACATCTTTCATGCAGCTCTCCTTTATCAGCGACCACACAGATCTTTGAACACCTTCATTTTTCACAGGTACAACCATATATGAATCTAATGCCAAGATTTATTAATGTAAGTTCTAATTATTGCTTGTGCCCATAGGAATAAATTAGAGTCATTGTTGGTTTTGGCTTTCTTTTTTAAGAAACCTGTGTTTGTTAAACTATGCCCTAGTGGTGTTTGTACTCCAGTGTTACAAAGTATAAGCTTGTCAATGCTTATAAACAGGGAAACCCATGGTAGTACTGCTGATCTTCATTAATTTTGCTATGCTGTTTAAAACCTGGTGTTCTTAGACTTACCAACAAGACTGAAAGGAAGCAGCAGTTAGTCATGCAGACAGATTGCTTTACGGATATTAGATTTGGCAATATATTTTTGCATTCATAGATTATACTGATAATTAAAAAAAAAGTCCTCAGAACCTCAATATGATCAGGCAAGCCTCCAAATTTCAAATCACATGTGGGTATTGATTTCAAGTTTCAAACTAGTCCACGTTTTGATACTAATTTAGGAACTATTACACTTGAAAAACAACAAATTGGGTAAAAGTACCCCTAGAGTCCTAGTCCACTAATTTAACTAGGCACTCATGCATTCCTGGCAAATCTGGTTTTCATGAAAGTCAATTTATTTGTTCATTATGTGACATTTGAAACCATTCAAGCAGTTGTGAGATGGGATTAAAGTCTCTGCTGAAATGTTTCACTGATTGGAATATTTTGGCCATTTTTGAAGGCAATGGTGATAGGGTGTGAAAACGCCCTGAAATATTAAAGCCACATTATTGATAACACTGGAATTTACTTATGTTGGCACATTATAGCAATTTTTTTAGCAGTAATGGCTCTGACTTATTTAGAACCTATGGATCTGGAAGACTGAAATTTAAGCCATTTTCAAAAGAAAATTATCTGATAACATTAGCTCTGTTCACTTGCCAAACAACATTCCATTAACCAGCTGAAATGGGACTTAATAACAATCACGTAAACCAATTAGTCTCAATTTATAACTCCATTAGGGGTGTTATTCATCACCACATGCCTTTATGGAATTGTGGTTCCTTCTGACATTAGGAGATTAAATAACAAATACGGCCTGGGGTGCTAAACAAAAATGTAAATGCAGATTGCCTAAGAAAGATTTATGCCTCTGAAAACGGATAATTTTGAAATCTCATATTTCTTACACATTCAAAAGAGATATTCTAAACTTGAAAACCAAAATATATCTGTGTCTAAAAGTATAGACAACAGCTGGATTAATAGTTTCATAATGTTTAAGATCAGAAGGTTACCAAAAAAATCTGAATATTGTCTAAATCACAGGCCATTCACTCAGCTACCAATATACTGATCTTAACAACAGTAGTAAGAAGAAAACTCACATCTTCAGTAGAAAAATTTTGGTTGTGTGCATAGAGACTGTTGCTACCATCAGCCCTGCCAACTGATTAATCTTATTCTGGGATGTTCCTGCTTAATGAATCATGATCCTTTTCACACTAGAATGTACAATAAAGCTTTACAGATACCTGCCAAATTAGGTTCAGACTGTCTCTGTCTTGATCTAGTGATCAGTTTGATTCTGATTCATTTAGATTTTACTAGAAAACCTGGAAAAATGGTCAAAATTGTCAAATGTCCAACTATATAAAGAGAGATCACAGACAGCCAGACACATTTCTCTGTATACTAGTTAATACTTCAGCAATGCACAAAATACCTAAAATATCTTGAACTTAATATTTTTTAACCTGTATCGTCATATGGTTTTTGTCCTTGTAACTAAAGCAATTTTGGGTTGACTAGCCAAAGGTAAAATTAGAGTGACAAGTTAATGCCTGGTGGATCCAAAGCATGCTGGATGGAAATGTGAATGTTATTTCCTATAACTAAGGCATGCAAAGATAGCTTTTTCATCTTTGTTCCTTCTTTGTGTAATATATTCTTCCTTGAATACTGCATTTAATTTTCACATTAGTATTTAGAAACAATTTGAGATGATCTTCCCAAGTAGTGCCACTTACAACTATGAAATAGAATAATGTGTTAATTTCAGGTTTTGTTTTATTGATGTGAAGATTAGTTGTCTAGGATGGAGGATAATTTCTTTGTGTTCTTTTCTGTTCTTTTTTGTCTTCACAGAAAGGATTTTAAAGTATAAGGATAATTTCCATGTTGGACTATCCTCACCTTTAGCTATAATTACCTCAAAACTAGAAAAACCTGCTGATGAATGACTTAAAATTTGACCAAATTTTTTAATACTGTTTTCATTTCTGCAGTAATTTCATACTACATGCATCTTACTTTTAGTATCCATTTGATCATGCTGCACAATCAGTTCTATAGTATTTCTGTTACAAAATATTTAACTCTTTTTCTCTTCCATGTTTCTTAAGAACTTTCTAGCAGAAGTGAAATGTGAGGATCTTCCCAAAGAGCTATGCTTTCCAGTTTCCTCTGCTACATAAATATATATTTATAGAGGTTCCCTCAACATGTCATCTTTCAAGCCAGAAATTTTGTCTTGACTTAGATTAGAGAGTATCTGTTTGTCTATAATCTCCATTAATTTGAATACATAATACAGACAAGGCTAGGATACTCACATGTCTAGAATATCAAGATACGCTGCATCTATTCTATGTGTCAGTTAAGTTTAACCTTTGGCATGTGTGATATTTACTGTGTGAGAACTGCCCCTTTGTCTGCAATATCCTACATAGTACTGAAACACCTTTCCATGTCATTTCAAGCAGCTCTACATCCAGGAGATGCACAAAAGCCAGAAAGAGCTTTCAGGAGAAAGTTCCTCTGAAAGAGTTTGGGTCAATTTTCTTTTTAGCAACTATACTTAGGAGAAACCCAGACTTCCAGGGAGAATAATATTCTTTAGGGTCTTGATAATGGAAAATAAATGAAGACATTGATGATTAATTATTTCATTTTAGTTGAGGTCCGATAACTCTTTCAACGGGACTGACTGTAAACTGTTTGCTCTGTGGAAGATGCCCTCAACTTGAACTGGTTTTGGTAGTGTTTCTACATGTGTCCCTCTTTCTAGTCTCTAGCTATAATTCATCAATCTCTTAGATGCAGTCAGCTACTCTTCAAAGGTTCTGCCACCAGTGTAATGCATATGAAATAGTTGGCTTTGACATTTAGAAGTGTGGGAAACTGATAAAGAAATTCAATGAATGCATTAATATTACTTAAACTCTTTGCACCCCCTCTAATAATTTTGTTGTAGACACTTAATGTCGGTACAAGTCTGACTTGCAAGGTGTAGATGAAAAACACAATTTCACTGTCCCACCTATCAAAATGCATGAGAACTTATTTCTCTGAACAGTCACTATGTGTTGAGATGTGGCAATGACCTCACAGCTCAACGTGGTTTAGGAGTAGTACTCCCCAGTTTAGTGTTCCCACTGAGACTCTGTAAACCATGTGCTGCTTTCTCACTCCCCCCTCCTCTGTGGCAGACTGGAGAGGAGAATTTGGGGCACAAAAATTGAAGGTCATGGATTAAGATAAGACGAATTTACTGGAAACAGAAATAAGAAAACTAACAGTAACAGCAACAATATTCATTAAAAAGTGAACAAAAGACAGAGTCATTCACATGCAAAATGCTCCCTGTGGAACTTGACCTGACCCCGTCTGACCACAGACACTTCACCCCAACTACTCCCTCCAGCTCCCAACCTGGGTTACCCAACCCCTCCCTACCACAGTTACTCAACTGGAAGGAACCCCTTCTTCCCAAAATAGACTCTTTTCCCCCTGCCTCTGGAAATGAGGTGAGGTTGTACAGAAAACCTCCAGGTCGTAGCCGTGCCCCCCTCTTGACTTCTGCAAAAATTAGCTCTGTCCTAGCCAGAATGAGGACACAGCTTTATAAAAATAGCTATTAACTCACAACACTCTATCATTACAGGTAACAAATAGACAGTTGGATGTAATAATCTAATTGTTATAAAATTAAAATATATTTAAATAATGCAAACTTATTCTTCTATTTGGGCTGGGCAAATGTCTTAAAATTAATGGGCAAATACCAGACACTGGAAGTATCCAAAATTAATGTATTCTCAAATTAAGATTGTGCCATTACTTAGGACATACTTAGTTGGTTATTATCAGCTCCAAGATTCTCTCTTGTGCTCACTTGGGAATGATCAACCCTTTCCTTTCTCAGGCAAATTAGATATATTCCTCTCTATACTGCAATGATATATTCATGAGATAATAGGGCAGTTCAATAGAAACCTGTGCTAACTTCAATGCATCATCTAAATCTCATTTTTAAGAACAAAGAAGTACTAACAAGACATAATGACATTCTTTCTCGGATTTATGGTTCAACTCTGCACTAGGAGAGAAAGGATGCCTTTATCCTTAATCTATTTCTTGTCTTCTGAGGAACAAATATTCTAACCTACCTCTTCAATTCCCTGCCAGATCATATTCAGTTTTCATTTTAGACTATGATGAATTGAGGCCATAGTTTCAATTCTGTGTAAACATCCTTCCTCTGAATGTGACCATAAGGAATAATCTAGGAATAAAATTCATATTACAATTCAAATTTGAAGTATTCACTTTATTTTTTACTATTTTCTGCAATATTAATGTTAAGGAATAATTAACACCCTTTTGAAGAAACATAACATAGGCCGGCAACTTTAATATATTTCCTGGACTATGTCAAGAAAAGCTTAGACAGTTCTGGTAAGTCACCAGTTATTGCAATCAATAATAGCTCAAGCTGAATAAACCACAACCATAATATTTTTCTGATGTTATCTAAGCTATAGATATGAATAATGATATGCTTGAGGTGAAAACTGTAGTTTGCTCATTGGATTTGATCCCAGGGTGAATGACATCAATTAAAAGCCTCTTTTCCTTTCTGTTATGTTTTGGAGCAAGCCTAATGACATCAATTCAGATACTCATTTCCTTTGTATTATGGATTGGAGCAAGTCTTAAATTATAAAAATGTACTTACTCCAGTTTTAATTTGGCAATATTGAGATAAAAATTAGACCTAACATATTAGCAAGCATTCTGCAGTTCTGGGTCACAGAAATGGGTGGGCACAAGTCAGCCTTTCATTACCACTGCTCAAAAAATAAGTAATCTATTTATTATTAGTTTTCCCAGGACAAGTAACAAAATAAAAAGACTTTACTAAGGTGAGAAATATTATTTTTTTTTTTACAGATAAATAAGAGAAGGTCAAATAAAACAATGGATTTTAATTTGGTTGGATAGTTACACTGGATCATGAACACAAACTGCATAGTTTATTGTCAATGCACTGTCACTCAGTTTTAATTGCTTAACAGCTATGAATGGTCTGAAATACACATGTATTATAATTTTAATTTCATATGATGTTACAACAATGTTTCAACAATGTTTCCATGTCTTACTATGGGAAAGATTATGGCAACATTTTTCTTTATAATATCTACAGTTTTAATTCCTACTGAAATGGATGCTTTTGTGCTGGGACGCCTCATTTCCTGCATGAGAGAGTGCATAAGCTGCCTCCTCCCAGCTTCATGCACTTTTATACTCTCTGTCCTGCCACAATATAGGGTCTTTGGATCTTTTCTGATCTTCTCTAATTGTGTCTCCCTGGCAGAAGGAAGGACCTTATTTCACACAGCAATAGGCAGCCTTCTTTAAGCTGCCTGAACCCAATGTTCCAGTCAGGAGATGCAGCTTCAAAAGTTGCCACTTTACAAGTAGAAGGTGTGCAATTTGCACTTGTTCCATGTCTTTTTACCTGACAATGTGAAATTGCTAGAACAGGCTCAATTGGAGACAGTCCCTAAAGGAAAGAGAGGATGCTCTTGTGGCTCTTGAGATGTAAAATGACAAGAAAACCCTTTTTCCTCTCTCCTCTACCCATATCAGAATGCTGAGGAAGAAATCGACAAGAAAGCATCAGACTATGTAGGGTTGAGTTGTAAGATGACAGAGTTTTATGTGAGTCCAGCAGATTGTGGAAATAGTCATAGAGGAATTCATGACCTTTACTGTACAGGCTATTGCTGTTTGTTTGCATAGCAGTTAAATTAATAAAGTTATGTCCTAAACTCATGCTTTGTCCCTTAGCTTTCTTCCTGTGCACCTAGGACAATGAGGCATCTTGTGGAGAAATACATCAGTATCTGGCTTGACCTATGGGTTGAATTTTAAATTTGGAAAAAGTACTTGTCAAAAATAGCTTGTCTGCAAAACATGTGTTTACTTCTACATTTAGTTATGTTCAGGCAATAAAGCAAAGGTAGAATGACAAACAGGAATATTTCCTTATTGTTGCAGTGAATATTCCCTTATTGTTGCAGTGAATATTCTCTGGTTCATCTAAACTATCCTTTGCTCAGACCTACCAGAGACAGCAGGAATTGAAGTGCATGGATTCCCTTCACTGGAAGATATATTTCTGGGCTCTTGGAAATTTGCCACCTAAATCCTGTGGGTCTAAATGCAAATTAAGGGGTAAGGTACGCTGAGAAATTGGGTCAATTTCTGACCCAAAGGCTGAATACTATGTAAAGGGGACAATAAAGACACTTCAACACAAGCAATAAAGACACTTCATTCTTATCTAGTTTATTCTGACAAATTCTGTGAAAATATTAGTAGGCGCTTTCATAGACACTAGTTGGATGCAGTATCATTTCTTGGCACCAATACTGCTGGAAATAGAAAGGAATAGTTTAATCTTAGGAATGACAGCTTGTTTGTGGCGAGCTTGAATTTTTAGCAACAAAGTTCAATAAACTTCTCGTTTCCTATGCTAGCCACAAAGCGTGTGAATCTGCTGAATATTTTCTTTGCTAAATGTAACTCAAACATAAAAATCAGACAACATCTAGCTACAGTGTTTTGGGCTACTCAAACTTTTGGGTCATTCTGGCTTGCTATGTCTAGATTCCCTTGGTGGGAAAAATAAAAACAAAATCCCAAAAGATGGTGTTAAGGTGTGATTTAATCCTTATTTAGTTGACTTTTTTTGTGCTCAGTGAATTTCTCACAGTTTTTATCCTCTAATAAGACGCTTAAAGAATTTTCCCATATAATTTGCTTTATTTAGAAATGAGCACCTTAAATCCCAGAAGTCCAGATCTCATTAAAAAAAATACTTACCCACTGTTGTTGACTGTTGAATGACAAGACTGAGCATATTGTTCATAGAAGGTGGCCATACTTTGCTCTCCTTATTATTTCAGTTTTATCTTTTTAATTTCCTGTATGTGCAACAAAAGTCAGAGGATTTAGTGAACACTGATAAAAAGGATTAAATTCTCAATGGCTGTTGGAGATACTGCAGTTACTTGAGAAAACTGCAGAGCACAGGCTCCTTCTCACTGACAGCACTAATATTTGATTTTCTTTTTTGGGATAAATCTGTGTGGTCTACTCAATGGGTGTTGCTGAAATTCAGGTACCAACATCTGTACAGACCTTTACCTGGTTTGATCAGTAAAGGTGAAAGTATAGTTACCAAACCCTGCATTTATCTTGTGAGGCTTTTAAGACTGTGTTCAATTTAGTTCTGCCATAAGTGTTGCAGTGACGTTATTATTTTAATCAGAAACTCCTAGCACAAGAACCAAACAAAACACTATAAGGATGATTATGCTGCTTTTTTTTGTCTTTTTTGTTTCTTTTTTTTTTTTTTTAGTTCTGAGTGCTGTTATGTGATGTCATTTGTTCACATAGCTACACCTGGCAAAGTCAATCTGTAGGAATTTCCTTCTGTTATGACTTGCAGTAGAGACAATCGAAACTAAAGATGATAGAACAAGACACATCTGTTGGGACTCATTCAAAACAAATTTATTTTACAGAAAATTAATTACTGATTTGAAACAAGCTTTGGTAAAACTAAATATTTCTCTTTAAAAAAAATTAGAAGATGACAAAAAAATAAAACCAATTTTGTTTAGGAAGGTAAACAAAGTGATTTACCTAACTTACAATATGAATCAAACATATGTCTATTCTTACTTGGTTGTCTGCAATGCATATAGTACAGTTATATTATAACCCTTCCCATGTTGTCTTTATTGAAAATGTATGATCTTATATAATACTGCTGCAGTTTTCAGTCCAGTCTTTCTGGACTTGGACTCATTCATAGTGTCATATTAATGATTTTTGTATTTATAGCAAAGAGTTAAAATAGAATACAGAAAAATTGTGATGGATTATCCTAGCATAATGATAAAATATGAATTCCTGATTAAAAATACAGCTGCAGAAAAAGTAATGAAAAAAAAGTTGAAAGAGGAAAGAAAAGAAAAAGGAAAACAAATGAAGAAAAAAAAGCACAAAAAAGGAAACAAAAAATTAAAAAAAAAGTTTTAACTGCAAAGCAAGGATCCATGTAAAATTAATTTTAAAAATATTTGCCTGATACCTGAGTTTATTTTGTTTGGCTTTTTAAAACCAGTACTTTAAATTTAATTGTAAGGTATATACACATATTAATACATACCTGTTGATCAAGCACTGGATCTTGGCATCTCCTCAGCCACTTAAGACCTTAAGTTAACTTCCTCCTCAGTTTACCTAGGTAGAACTAGCCATCATAGCTATTTCACAGGGACATGGGTAGCAGGAGATTCCAGGCAGGCAGGAGCTGTAAGATGCCAGAAACAGCAATGCTGGGCTGCTGGGGCAGCGTGGGTGCTGCCCCTTCACGTGTTTTATCAGGAGCAAGAACTGCCAGATCCTCCTCAGATCTGTTACTCCTGGGATGTTTCTTCATACATTAAACACACTTAAGCAGTGTAAAATGCTAAAGCTAAACAACAACTGGTTGAAAATAAGTTTCGTGATTGGAAAACCTGAAAAGCTTTTCATTTTGGTTGTGTAAATTGTCTTAAATATTTGCAATAAATCCAAATCTATTATCAACTTGACTTTCAGGCTAGAGTAATACAAACACTTATGAAGGTCTAAGCAAGCCATGAAGGTATTTATCATTTTAAAATCAAAGTTGCATGATCATTTAATTTTGTGTTGTTTTGACTCAAAACTAAGTGGAGCTTACTAAGTATTACAGAATTTGATAAACCCACTAAAATCAAGGACATAAGTTGTATCTGAATGCTTTTGAAAAGAACTAATTCTATTAATTCTGAAACTAATCCATGTTTAAAAGGACTTGGCACAGAAAGATTATACCTCCACTATACCTCCAATTGCCTTAAATGCTGCAAATACAAAAATCTGCTTAATCTCTTGCTTGAAGGCACAGCTTTAATTGACTGTATTCTTCTACTGCGTCATTAGAGAAATATAAATACCATCCTAGTCAAATTATCATCCTGGTTTTTACATTCCTCCTAGAGTCGTACTTCACATACCATAATATAGATTTATACAATGCTTTATTTGATTACAGTTTTTCCAGTCTAAGATATTTATCACTCTGTTTATGACATAAACACCAGAATTGATACGTAATGTATTTATTTTCACTGTACATAGAAATATATACAATACCCCTCAGAAAAGGGGTATTTTTAATTCTAAAAAAATTGCCTCAATAAACCACTGTTAAATCTACATTCACATATAAAATGCAGTAGGAAAATGTAGTTAATTTGACCATTTAGACTAAAATATCTACAGTTTTTATCTACAACCTATTAGACATTTTCTTTCAAAGGAGTTCAAGATAGAAAGTAAAATAGAACCATACAATAGATCTTTCATCCATAATTATTATGAGCAAATATGGAGAAAACCATGAAGCTGATGAGGAGGCTGGAGCATCTCTCCTATGAAGACAGGCTGAGAGAGTTGCACTGTTCAGCCTGCAAAAGAGAAGTTTCTGGGAAGATATTTTTGCAGCCTTTCAGTACCTAGAAGACACCTACAAGAAAGAGAGAGAGGGATTTTTTACCAGGAGGTAGTGACAGCCAAGGGAGAATGGCTTTCAGCTGACAGAAAGTAGGTTTATATTAGATACCAGGAAGAAATTCTTCACTGTGAGAGTGGTAAGGCCCTGGGGCAGGTTCACCAGAGAAGCTATGGATGCCCCATCCCTGGAGGTGTTAAGGACCAGTTTGGATGGGTCTTGGAACAACCTGGTCTAATAAAAGATGTTCCCATAGCAGGGAAGGTGGAGTTAGGTGATCTTTAAGTACATGGTCTGTATTTACTGCATAGGGATGGACAAACAGGACTTCACAGCCCAATCTGACTTTCAGTACATGCAAGCTTTAGTACTAAGAGCTCAGGACCCTGAAGGAAGATCAAGTTTTACAGTTTTTTTCAATGAAACTCAGCTGATTCTTTATGAGGAATTGAAAATCTGGCTCCCCAAATACAAGGATTTTCATTTATACTCATCTAGCTACCCTGTGGTTTTTTGTTCACTGACAGTGACCAGGGGATAACAATCCCATATGAATATAATAAGAAATTATTTGAACATTTCCTCACATTCAAGATTTTTGGTTTTTTTTTTTTCTGTTTTTCATGAACTACAAGACTTTGGCAGGGACTGTGTCAGAAGTACCACAAAATACATTGGTTCCCACAGTATTGCCAGGCTAGTTTTCAAGCCAGATTGGTTTGGCTAAGTTCAACTTTTGTCTGACTGTTCTAATTGGCAATTAATATGATGAATATGATGAATGAAGGAGCACTGATTAAATTTCTTTATCCATGCTATGAAGCAGTTTCATCCATCCTGTGTAGCAGTGGGCTACTTGATAAAGTAAGATACTAGAAAAGATAGTAAGACAAATAGAGCTGATGTGAGAGATGGGTATTATTTACCTGTTTGAACCTGAATTTCCAAAATGATATTGAGATATTGAGATAAATGCCTTGGATTACACAGTCCAGCAGGAATATATAGGGAGAGCAATAACTTTTCTGTGCTGTAGCTCTCTTGCAGACACATGGGAATAAATAAAGTATAAGTATGATGATGTTGTGTGCACTATATGTAGGCAGCTGGGAATAGGATGATAAACTGCAGCCTTGGCTTTTCCATTACATATTAGTGTTATGACTCCATGCTCAACAACAAAAGCTGTATGCTTTTTCCTCCACATTAAGTTGGAATGAAGACTTCAATCATACTACTTTCATGAAATGTGTCTGGGATGGCAATTTTTTACTGCTAGGTGCAATAGATTTGCTGCCATAGCAAATTTCAGTTTGTAGATGCAGTGACTAGGAAGTAATCAGTGGGTGCTTGCATGCACTCTGCATTCTGCCTACGTGAGCAAAGACTGCAGTGCAACTGGGAGAAAAAAACCTGGGCTGATACTTGCAGTCAGCTGCCATGGTTAAAGCTTCCAATTCAACAAAGCAAACACTTTTCCAAGCCACACTCTGAGCCAGTGCATTTGGCTGTTCCAGATGCTGGTTGCAGGGAAGCTTATGCACAAAGATGTGTAATGGGAATACCCAAAGTGCTATGAAAGCTGCCAGGTGGGGACAAACAACTGGAGCACACGTGGAGTGCTGAATCTCAGGGAAGGAGACCTGTTCCCTACTAGGTGGCTGCTGAATATCTGTTCAGACAGATGATTCATGCCCTTCAAGTGATTATTATGGAATTTTCAAATTCTAAAATTGCATCTGCACCACACCAGCCAAAATACCCCCTTTTTCCCTGGGCCTTGAACCATTCTGCATGTTCTCCTAATAGCAGCCTCAGTTATCACTGTTTTCACCTCCAGGTTAGTTTTCACCTCCAAGTTAGCCATGCTGGCCATTGTACTAAATGAATTTGAAGTAACCCAATTTCCATCATATTTTCAGCCTGAGCACTCTTTCTTTACTAGCACTTGGAGTTTTCCAAATTACAGATAGGAAGGAATCACAGGGTGCATTTGCAGTACTTACAAAAATGTTCATTATGGTTCTATTTTGGTGTGTTTACTTCAGTCATAAGAAAATTGAAAAAATGAAACAAAAATGAGTGTACAGTCACACACAATAAGCCAATTTAATTTTTAACAAAAAAGAAAAATGCCAAAAATGTAAGCAATCAAGCAAAGTAAAACTTCTAATGTGGTTCAGACAGGAGATGGGGAGTTGTTCTTGGCACTGTTGTATTTTTTCTGAGAATTTGGTTGGGAAACTTATATCTCAACTATGCATTTAAGTCACAGCACATTGTAGAGAGTGCAGAGGCGGGTCATTTTTTCAGTTTCAATCCCTGGATTAAAGCAACCACATAAACTGGGTTTATGAGGTCAGCTCCAATTTTTTCCTCATATCTTAGTGTCCCAGGAATGTCTGAAAACATCTTGTTTTTCATTTCATCGGTGAAAACATTTGGGTTTCGCTTAAAAACCAAACCATTTAATTGCGACTTTTGCTACTTGGGGTGTTTTCTTTGACCAAGATTATCCAAAAAAGGCTAGTGATTTCAGGTTTTTTATAGGGTCTTTTTTTCTTCTCTTCCAAAGCACATTTAGGTCTCTCCAAAGGATCTCAACTGTGAAACCAAAGATCACTAGCCAGTTTTTAAGATCTTAGCATCATTTTTACCAAGTGTAATCAGCTCTGAGGAATAAATATGTAAGGCAGTCAACACCTCTTATTCTGGGGGGAAAAATAAAAATGTCTCTCAAATCTGTGGTTTGGTTTGGTTCTGTTCAGTTTTTAACTCAGAAAATGAATGCAGGCATAATGCACTGATTCATTGCATCCTAAAAAACTCATTGCTCTTATTTGACTGCCATTTATTATTTATTTCAGTGGTGTGAAGAAGCCCTAATCAGGAATCAGCAGGAGTTATAACAGGTGGCTACTAACAGATGGGGAAAATACGAAGTAACAGCAAGACAATTGAGCTTGATGAAGTAAGCCCCCGTCTCAGTCTCAGTACAGCCCTTGCTACCTAGAAATACAGTAAGTTGCCAGTCCTCCTCTTGCTAAAATAACAAGTGGCCTCTAACAATTCAGGACACCACTCTGAATATGTTGAGCATGTGCTCAAGGCTAAAATGGTTTCAAGAAACTGGGAATTAATAGAAAGTAAAGAGTCTGCCAATGTGATTTCCTGATAAACCTACAGTAAGGATTGGCCTCACTTTCCTCTCCTTGTGAGCGTCTGCACAGCACACACAAGCTAGCCGAGGTGCTCACACATTTGTGGAATTTATTGTAGCTTAACCAGCCACAGCACTTTGGTTGAGCCACAGGAGCTGCCTGTTTGCAGCATTTTTGCCAGGAGCAAAGGCAGGACTATATGACTTCTTGTAATTTTTTTACTAAACCATCTTTGTTATTTCATAGTGGTTCTTGGGTGATGAAGCAAACACAGGGGCTACCAAGGCTACTTAACTCATAGCAATTTTGTAAACAAGTAGAAAAGTATAAAATAATTTTAAATCTTAGTTCAAATTAGTTCAGGAAAGATTGGCTCAATGTTCCTTAATACATGCTCATTGCTTTATTTTTAACAGAAAAACATCAGCTGTTAACTTGCTTATCTCATCCTACTCATCTTAGTCTGCTTTTTCTCATCCTACTCTGAGCCTCTTCTACCTAAACCCCTGCTTGCAATGTATGAACAAGGTCATTCTCTTTCTTCTCTGCTTGATGAGTGGTTTTGGTGACTATAATAGATGAAAAACTCATAAAAAGAGGAAAGGAGAATGGGTAAAATTGAAGTAGATCAGAGAGAAGGCGTCGCCAAGAGACCTGCTTCTGGGCAAGGGAAAGCAAGTATTTCCAAGGGAATACAGTGAAATTAGAAAAATGATTTAAAAATTATTACTAGTGATACATATATTGTCAACTGAGAAAAAAGCCTTTTTTAATCAGTGACTTCTACTGTAAGTAAATTTCTAAGTTTAGTAAGCATATAACAATAACCAACATCCATTTTCCAAGGTCTGAAATTTGACAAGTGTAGTTTAAATGCTGTTATAGCATTTTAGAGAAAACCTGAGAATTAATGCCAGGTCTTGGGGTTAGATCTGGAGTTTCTGTGGGAGTTGATCTATGTTAAAATAACTGAAAATGCTGAAATACACATCATGATGCTTTAATTATTGGGTTTCTCGTTTACAGATGTTCATTTTGCCTGTCATTCCTCTACTCACAAACTACTTGGAAGTCTTAAATCATGTTATATACTGTTTTTTTCTCTTCTAAAAGAGGAGTAGCAGAGACTGGTGGTAAGTTCCCTTATATTTACAACAGTAGTTTGGATGTCAGTCACAGCACCAAATGTCAAACTGTGGAAGATATTTTTGCAGGAGCATCTGGCTCTTCACAGGTTTCCAGATGCTGCTGCATTGGTGGTTTTGGAGTTGTTTCTGGGTCATTTATTTTGGGACACGGGTTGTCTGACTGTTTTGTCCTCTCAGAAATTGTTTTCTTTTTATTTAAGCTATAATACTTGAGATTTAGATGCACAGTTCCATATATAATTTTTTTTTAATATAAAAACACTTAGGGAGGTACACAGAGCAATGTAGTATACATAACTCGTGCAGAATCCTTTTTGTGCATTTTGTTTAGAGATATGACCCCTTGTACTCCTGGAACATTTCAGAAAACAGGGATCTGTAACTACTAAATAGCATCAGCAAAGTGCTTAAACAGCAATGAGACTTAAACAGGAATTAGTGTAAAAGTCATTGTGGTCATGCTGCTGGCAAAAATAATGCTATTCTTAGTAATGGGAAAACAGATGATGCTTTAAAATCCAAACCACAAAAAATGTTAAATAAGGTGTTTAAACTCATCTGTGGATTTGGTCCTCAGCGAGAGACTGTGGACAGTTGCATTTCACAAGGCAAAAGGCAAGGCATGAACCTTGAGAGTAGGATATATAGACAAGGGCAAGCTCAGACAGCAAAAGTATTTGGCAATCATGATGCCAAAATAATGCCAGTGCCAACATGAGTTTTGGTGCACAGGGTATCTAACACAATGATGCAGTTATTTCTTTTTCAAAATGCATTTCAGAAAGACCACATTTAGGTCACAATTTTCATTTCACAGCTCATCAGCGAGGCTATAGAATGTGCTACATATACTACAGAAAAACTGTCTTGGACTGTTTGGAGAGTCTTTAGAAACTACAGGATTTGTTTAATGTATCCTTCTGCTTGCAAAGCCACTTCCTTTCATTAAGAGCGAGACAAATAGACAAAGAATAAACAAGCTTTGTAACATAAAAATCTCCCAAATTATCACAAATGTGATTTCTTGTCCTTATTAATGTTACTATTTAAAATACCAAATGCCTTGGACCCTTCCAAATTTCTTGGACCCTTCCAAAAGTTAAATACAGTCCTGGTTCACATAGGTCGACTATCATCTGTTTTCTGCTAACATAACCATGTTTTAGGGCGTGGACTCTAAAGTAAGGATTTCATGTATGCAGAAAAACACACTTGTCTATGACTATCTTTCAGCCAACATCAAGTGTTCTACTATGGCAAAACAGTGTGGATTTGGAATAAAGAAATAAAGCATTATTTTGTAGTGTTAATTATTAGAAACAGTAATTTGTTCAGCAATAGTAAGAAATTTGAAACATTAAAATTCGTCTCAGAAATAAATGCTCACAGAGAATTGATGAAATGACCAAATGTTATCACGAGCTTCTAGTTCACCAAATTGTCCAGCAGCTCATCACAGAGATGACTGACAGCGTTCCATTTTTATGCTTGTAACTATCTCAAGCTATATAATCTTGAACCCTAATAAGGGCTCCAATGTGTGGGAGGTACTTGCATGTTTGTTTCTGCACATGTACATGGAGACACCATTTGATTATTCTCATGTGCAGTCTGGAGATTACTGTTTACTTCAAGATTATTTTTTCCATTCACTGAATATCACAGGTGAAAGGAGACATGGTAACTTACAGCAATTACTGTAAGAATATCCAAATTATGCAGCCACAGAGCAACATAAATGTCAATAATAGACGCATTTCTCTGTAGCCTATAACTGTACAAAAGGGCAATTTAAATAGCAGTCTTAAATGTGCCAATCACATGCTATTTCTAAGGTAATAAAGAGTTTGGGGGGAGTAAAATAAGGAATATATTTTCAGAATACCAAACAGAAATAGTTCTGTAAAACACTGTCTACTCAAAGTTTAATCAACAGCTATTATAGTTGCTGGACAGGTTCTTACAGGATTCTAATAGGGTGTGGAATAGGACATCAGTGGTAACCCAGTCAGTGTAATGTATTTTTAAGACATGATGATTAAAATCAGACTTTTTTTTCAAAGCAATAGACAAAATAAGTAACAACTTCTCTTCCTTTTTCATCCCACACCCTGTCACCCAACATCATTTGCATAATAGTGCCACCATGCAAAGAATGAACAGGTGTATATTTCATATCAGGTTGATTAATTCATTCCAAGGAATAAGGCAGCAGACTATTTTGGCTTAAAAAGAATATTTAATGACAATGTTACTAGTAAGAAAATATTATTTTGAGCACAAAACATTTCAGAAAAAATATCAAGTTATAATGTACATAAGGAGGGTGTGCTGAAAATATTCAAGAAATAGTAGACAAAAAAGTAGAAACACAGTATTTCTGTTTTAATTTATATCAGATGGCCCTGCTTTTATGATACTGTGAAATGTAAGTTCCTCATGCCTGGACCCAAAATATTATAGATATGGTATTTCTTTAGAAAAAACTTGTAAAGGTACTCACACACACAACTTTAATCTGTGAATATACTAAATTGATAATTTCAATAATTTGAGAAGCGCTGGAATATATTTAAAGAAGGAATTTGAAAGAAGAAACTAGTAACGAGATTTTTTTTTTGCAGGGCAGGGAGGAATTCTACACATAAACCCCAAATTTGCAACACTATTTTATATTCTATAAACCACCTACATATGCTTTAAGCTAAGAATGTATTTAAAACACCTCTCCTAACTGAGGCATAGGTTTACATTTACTGAACTGAGGGCAGCCAAATTGATAGCAAATTTATGTCACAAGTAGAAGAAAGCAACAGAAATAGTGGTGCTTATATAAAATTTCTAAATAATTAAAAGAAGAGTAAAAATTTACGCCATTGAGAAAAACTAGTAAAGAACATTTTTTTTCAGTACTTCTAAATTCTAAAAATCCCTCACATTAAAATTGTTGTAGGAATAAGAGATACCTGTTCATCATTTTGTTTTTTAAAATGAACAACAAGATTTGCACAAGGAAAATGAGGGGTCAGTTTGAGTCTTAAGTACCTGATACATAAAAAAGAATGTTTATGATACATTTAAAAATAATGCACTATAATTTGTACCAAAAAATTAGCAAATTTAATACAGCTTGCTAGTAGGGATGACCTAATAACAGTTGATACTTAAATATAGAAACTTTTAAAATATCTAAATTAAAACAAGTTATTATCGGAAGAGTTTCCATTTTTTCTCCTGCTCTCTCCAACACTACACTAACAAAGGAGACTTTCTTTTGACTTAATCTGACACTGACTTCATCTTTCTTTGCCTCAATTTCCCCATTTGCACGAGGAGTCCTGTGGTATTTTTAACCCTGGAAAGTCCTTTATGATCAGCTGAAAACAAGATGTTAGGTAGCTGCTAGACTCCCTCAGTACGGCTTCCCACTATGCAATACTCACGATGGAGAACATCTGTAGCCTTAATCACAATGATAAATGCAACATTTTGCATTACTGAGCGAAAGAAGTGTTACATACAATAGAATCACAGTCATTTGTATTCCAGTGACACCCACAACGTGCTAGCCACTGCTCTTGCACAGGCGTGCAGTCAGACAGGCCCCAAAGACCAGGTTTTTAGGAAGTGACAGCAGTGCTTTAATGACGTGTCAGTAATTGACAGCATCAGAGACAGCAGCATGATACATACTTTAAGGCACAATACATCCTAGCCATTCCACATCTACTCAGGGACAAGTCCAGAAAAGCCTTTTCATTTATGGGGATGCAGAATGGTAAGAGCTGTGTTTAGTTGGAAGTACTTGTAAAAATATACTTGCAGAGGCTAATAAATTCTATTTAATAATGCTGATTCCTAAAAACCGTAACCATACTAACTCACCATTATATGAGGTTAAATATAACCATGTAATAAAAGACAATCAAGAGTCTTAAAAAATTCACCTGGTAAATGAAATTAATGGTGAAGATGGGAAAATGAAGTCATAGTGGCACTGCCTTGTTTTTTCCACATTTTCTTGGTTTAGATGATTTGTGTGACTCATTTTCAGGTAGAAATCAGTTTTGCTAAGAGATACAAAAGCAAAAATTGATAGAATTAGCTCAGGCATTGTCAGCTTACAGACAGCATTTTGTGAACACCTCGGTTCTAGTGATTTTTATAGGGGACTGTAAAAGCTTCTTCTCAAAATGTACTTGCTATGTCTCACAACTATTCTTTCTTTGAATGAAGGATATGTTCTGTCTAAAGGGAAAGCACACCTTGTGTATATATTAGTTAACATTCTCTCCATTACTAGGTGGAGATTTGGTTCTCTCCAAACAATATTGAGTAGAATGAATTTTCCAAACACAGGAAGGTTTTTGGTGATTTTTCAAAAGGAAACATTAATAGAATCTGAAATGGGGGGGAAAAAAGAAAAATGCTTGCATTTCCTACAGCTTAATGAAACAATAAAAATGACACAGGAGCTCCAGTTTCTTAACACCAATTGTAAAACATTCTCTTAAAACTCATGGCTGTATGAGGAATAGAGGGACAGATGGGATTCTTAATGCTGAAAACTTTTAATTATAAAGAGAAGAGTATCTGGAGAGAACAAAAGGTTGACAAAATATATGAAAACCAGTTATTTGACAATATGTTTTGAAAAGAAAATATGTTTTATATATATTCAGTAAACTTATTTTGTTTGTTTGGGGTGGTTGTTTTGTTTTGTGGTTTGGTTTGGTTTGGTTTGGTTTTGTTTTTGTGAGAGAAAAGTGTCATTACAGAGAGCAGTGAACTCTTTCTTTTCCATTATTTCTCTATTACTCCTCTACCAGTTATTCACATGTTTATTCTCCTGCATTTTCAAAATGGCAGATTGCAGGTTAACTATGTATTTTTTAATTAGATCTGTAAATACCTTGCAAGTTTTTCTAATGCAACACTTCCTTTTCTCCCTCTTTCACCCTTCCATTTCATATTACACACTGATAGTTTCCCTATGTTTTGAGACTTAGGTGGAAACTTGGAGTACAGTAGTTGTTGAAATAATTGTCTTTATAATTAAGCTGTAATTAAATGAAGAAGACAGTGAGTGTTTAGGATTTTTTACCTGAAAAAAAAGAGGAATAAAATTTTGGCTCTTTTTTTTTTTTTCATTTTAATCTAAACTTTCAGGGATCAGAAACTTTCTATTTTCTTATTCCCAATAATTATTTAAAAAGTCAGTTATCACATGGAAAAATTGCAGAAGTTCACCACTTAACCCAAAGTAAGTGGATTTTACTATTTATGTAACCAAAATTGGCTTTAACCTTTATACTTAAACTATTGCGATCTCACAATGGTCAATTTATCCTCCTTTGTGCCTATTAACATTTCTCTGGAAAGATGTGAATTTTACCTTAGAAGTGTCCAGTTAAACCTTAACCACAACTAAGATGGTAGATGTTACATCAACCTTTTTGTAATAAGGATCTCTTTTTCTCTATGTTTGTAAAGGGAGAAGAGAAGGGTCCAGAACACACCATGACATATGTACTATAAGAAGAAATTATTACTAAGTGAGAATGCTATGAAAATATAAAGAAGAACAATGTATAAAAAGTGAACTACAATGTAGCTCTCTTATTTTCAGTCAGCAATCACATTTTGTCTTATGTTCATATTATTATCTATCCTGTGGTCCTCGAATATACAGCAAAGCAACACCTAGATTCACTAAAGTGGCCATTGTAACATGGTTATCTTGACTAGTTAAGCATGGCTTCTGGAAAAGAAAAAGTCAGTCTATTTTCATGTTAAAGAACTAGGAATATTTAAGAAAAAGGGTACACTATAACTTTTGTTGATTATATAGACATACAGAGTGCAAGAGTAGGAGGAGAAATACTTGTAAGGCTCCATTGGTTTTTTTGCTTTTGAATACAAAACATTTCAACTGCATTAATGCATAATCTTTGAGTAGCATCCAAAAATTAGTATTTTTTTATATTTTGGATGGAAATTGTGAACACTTAGGTGTGTTCCAAAGTCTGCTGAATAGGAATCTGTACACTGAATTCTGTATTTGTTATCCTGGATCAGACTACAGCAAAGTATACTGAATTCTCCACAGATTTTGGACTGCATGGAAACCTAATTCTATTTAGGAGAAAAAGCAAGGCTCTTTTGACATAAATAATAATTCAAATCAAAACAGGAAAAAGAGAAAAATATCTTGGAACCATGTTTTGGAACCACCCATTGGCCCACATTAAATTCCGTCCTGTCTTTTTTGTGTGATCCAGGATAAAATATGCAAGTCCCTCCTGCCATTTTCTGAGCAGGAATCTTTTTCTAAACTCCTGTCAGTTCTGTGATTTGGTCAAATATTTTTCTGAAGTATTTTGTCTTCTTTGAAGAAAAGTCACTGCATAGACAAGAGGCCTACCAGCACATGAAATGTGAAAGTAGCAATTTTGATGCTTCCACTATAAGCCCAGTTAAATCATCTTTATGTTGTGTTCACACTGATTGCAGCATGTTCAGGGCATAGTTGATTTTGGCTATATCCATTACTCACCTAGATCTTTATATAACCTATGATTGTTTCCTGTAACTTCTGGGAAATAAAACTGAATGGTGCTGGACTACATACAGGATCAGTGTTAGGAAGTTCTGTCGTTAGTAAGAATTACTGGCTTAAGAAATTTGGAAGGGTTACTTCCTGTTGTGTTCAGTTGGAAGCCAAGTGCTGGAATGAAACCAATGCATGTATTGTAACACATGACATGTTGGGAAGACCCATCCAAGGCTTCTCTTGCCAGAATATTGTTTTTGCTAGTAAGCAACTACCATAAATGAATCATTAAACAGGAATCAATTTGTTGAAACAAAATGAATATGAAAAAAAGAATTAAAAGTTGTAGAAGAATGCCAGTAGCAAAAGGTGCCTTTAATATCTCTCCTGTGGGGAATGAATCACTTGGCTAAAGAAGGCAGAAATTCACGTTATATCAAACTTCTCAGAAAGAGAGTGGTGCACAGCAAGGCATCATTGTCTTTTACCCTTGGCAATCTGATTTGGAACTGCTCTGTATAATGCTGGCACACTGTTGATGAAAAGAATACCCACAGCCCTAAATCTCCATTGCCTGGAGAAGCTAGCATTTCTTATTTGCATGCTGCACAGTTTCTAGGCACAAGGGTATTCCTCCTTATTTCTTTACTATATATACCTCAAATTAGGGGTTTTTTTTCACCTCAGTTTTTCAAAAAGCCTCAATTAAATTTTCCTTTTGTTGTAACTCTAGTTCCTTTTTCTCTCTGAAAAGAAAAAGAAGAAAAAGCAGATGTCACCCCAGTCTTTAAAAAGGCAAGAAGAAGAGCCCAGGGAACTACCTGCCAGTCAGCCTCACCTCAATCCGTGGAAAGGTGATGGAGTGCCTCTTCCTGGAGGCCATCTCTAGCCAGGAGGATGATAAAAACGTGAGTGATTAAGAATAGTCAGCGTAGATTCACTGGAGGTAAATCATGCTTGGCTAACCAGATTGTCTTTTATAATGGAAAAATCACCATGATGGATGAGTGGAGAATTTTGGATATAGTTTACCTCAACTTCAGCACTGTCTCCTGCAGCATCCTCAAAGGCAAACTCAGGACGTCGGGGTTGGATGAGTGGGCAGTGTGGTGAATTGAGACCTGGCTGAACTGCAGATCCCAGAGGGTCGTAATCAGGTAATCTACCTGGAGGCCTGTCATGAGTGGGGTCCCCCCAGGCGGGGACCAGTGGGCCCAGGATTGTTTAACTTCTTCATCCGTGACTGGGATGAAGGTCCAGATGCCTCCTCAGCAAGCTCACTGACAACACAAAGCTGGGAGGATCCCTCTGAGTGCTGTGCAGCCCTTCAGAAGGACCTGGGCAGGTTGGAGAGATGGGCAGAAAGGAACCCACTCGAATTCAACAAAAGCAAATGCAGGATCCTGCACCAGGAGAGGAATTAGGACCCCTAATTCTCTTAGGCTATGTAATTCCTACAACTTTGGGGGTTTTTCTGTGTGACATCATTAACATGCACAAAGCATGTTTTCCCAGTTTTTCAAGAAAACTGTTACAGAACTGATTATTAAGCAAAATTTACTTTACAGTAAACCTGCCTAGAAGCTCCTCTGCATAATTTAACAGAAATTTATAAAGTGACAGTTGTAAGGTAGTCCCCTAAGATGAAAAAGCATCAGAGGAAATAAAGTTTTTCAAGAAGAAAATCTTATGCACTGGTGTGACTTGCATTATTAACAAGATTATCACGTAAGATAGCCTTGTTAATAATAAACATAGCCACATTTTTCACACTGCATTGGAATGGTGATTCTTAGCTTCAGTCACGCAAAGAAAAATTATTAACAGACATGAAACTAGCCTCTTTGGGAAAGGCCTTAAAAGGATATTGCAGCACAGACAAAATACAAACCCACAGACCTCACAAATTTTAAGGCTGGAAAGCCTGACCATTCAAGAGGAAGTTTCTACTTAAGTAAACAAATGTTTAAAAGCAAGGAAATATAAAATTAATGGCATGCAGACAACATACATCTGCTATCATACTCCTTCCACAGCCAGAGGGTTTGAGGAAACATTTCAACACTGAAACTCTGAGTTTTTTAACCTTATGGACTGCTTAACCAAGGAATTTTGACTTTTTTTCCAGCTTAAATGCTGCATATTGACTGTCTATTATCTTGGTTGCAGACTATATTAGGAAGAAACTTCAAGAAAGCATAACACAATTATATTTATAGCAAGTTCCCAGGAGCAGAACTAAAGATCTAAGATTTTCTGCACTTTAGAGGAGATGTGTCACTTAACAATATGCAGAGGACATAGTCAAAACAGGACAAATGGAAGTTAGGGCCTAGTTGCATACAGATATCTTATCTAAGATCTGGAATTCTAACAAAACTATTCAGAGCAATTCAACACCCACAGTCTAGGGGACAAAAAGATCTTATTAGGTAATAATTGAGCTTTCTCATGTAATTTTTAAAATAAAGTTGTTCAAAATGAGGAAAATGAATAAAGAACATATTGTCTTTCATAGTCTGCAAAATTGTACATCCTGTTAGATTTAGCTTATGATGCAAGTTATACTTCAAAGCCTTTGTAATAAAGAACACTTGTTTATGTCACATGTGTTTGATTTACTATTAAGCTATTATCCCAAGTGGAACTTGTGCTTTGGAATTGGTTAATAACCAATATGGTTTTCCATACCAGTTGAATACATGAAGTTTCTCACTTTTACAGAGCTAATTAAGTACTGAACAAGAGAGAGTACCTTCCCCCAATTTCTCCATTAAACCGATTCTAAGGATGGTAAATATTGATGGCGTGTTGTATTGTGTACAATGAAATTCTCCAACTTTTCAAAGAAGTTACATTTTCTGTTTCTCTTATCACTAGTAATAGGAAATTCATATGGACATTAAAAATCTCAAATTTCATATTGCCAATCAGGCACAAAGACAAAAAAGATAAACAAAGTAGAACAATACAAGAACCCATCCCTTCCCATACATACACACTTTCTGAGCTGAGTTTCAATTTGAAATATCATTGTCCCAGTCTGCTTAGAAGAACTCTGCACAGTATCTACACTAACAAAGAGGCTGGACCTGGTGTTGGGTTTGACTTGTTTCCAAGAGGTATTTTATGTATTCTTTCTACTAATAGTGGGTTGATATCAGCCTTTTGCCTAATAACACATTTTTGCATAGATGATTGATTTGGCATAGGTCTTCAGGAAAGCAGCCCTGTGTTGCTAGCTGCACGTCTTTTGAGTGAATTTATGTCTTCCATAGTATCAATTTAACATGAAGATGGAACAGAATATGCACAGATTTTTATACTGAAGATGCAAGAGGTGGGAGACAGAAAGATGAAAGATGAAAATCTGAAAAGCTGAAAAGTACAGAATTGTATACTACAACTAAATATTTGATGTGTACAATCCTTCTCCCTATATTTCAGCCCTCAACAAAAACCATGATATTTAAAACGTGCATTTTAGAAAAAATGCTTAACCTTCCATGACGACTTAATTAATGACGTGCTCCCTCTGCATACTTGTCATGTCCTCTCCATCTTGCTTTATGCGTTATAGTTGTTTCCTCGCCGAGAGAAAAGAGTTTTTAAAAAAACCTTTACAAACACAGTTGGAAATGCATTTAAAGTCAGGCCTATCCATCTTCTTCACATGCCAAATGAATCCTTTTGGATTCAACACAAGATGTCCATTCTTCACTGCATGTGTACATACCACATCCTTTTAATCCTAGTGACTTACTATCTCTGTAAGAACACTATCTCCAGTGAAAGAACAAAAGACAGAAACTAACAAAAAAATGCTCCCTTATACAAGAGTAGAATGGCTCAACATATTTGAAGTGAGCTATTTATAGAAATCATTGTGAGGTTGTAATCATTTAAATAAATCTTTTATTTTTCTGCTTTGTTCATGGCAATGACATACAGAAGCAAAAATTCTGGAGACACTGGGAAGCAAATACATCATCAAAAAGAAATTCTTCCATACACTCTGTGGATTGTTATGCTAATCTGATGCAGGAAAGGCCCTTGAATGGCCACATAAGCACTCCAAAGATAAGAAGAGAGAAGTAGGTATAAAATCATCTAGGCAGGAGCTCACAACATCCTCTACAAATATCTGTATTAAGATCTAATTAGTTGTTCATATCCATTAATGCAAGACGGGAAGCAATGAGTTGAATTGTTGAAGGAAGGATGTTGTCCAAGAGTAGAAGGAAATGCCCAAACTGTAATGGCAGCTCCATCTATTTGATTGCCTAATGCTTTGCTGCTGCTTTCAGGTCAGAGAAACACCATATTAGAAAGAATGCCTACTATTTATAAAACTTTTTTCTATTGAACTATTCAAACTTCCTCCTTGAGCCATCAAGAATCTTTCTGTATCAGATTTCTCACTGATCAGCACCAATCAGTGTTCATAGATAATTTTTAGATGACAACAGGCAAAGAAATAGTTCATGTACTAAAGCAGGTTTCCATACTAATAGAATTAGTATGAGTATTACTGCTTATGATACTGCTGCTATGACTGATACCACTACTACTATTTTTTTAGGCTTTTTATTTTTTTAGGCCAGCCAGTATAAATATTTTCTTTTGTCTAGCTGATTTTAGGATTTTAGTTTCAAATACCAGCAGGAAAACAAAAGGTAGACAAAACCTAACGCTCAATCAGTTCATTAATCAACAGAGAATCATAATCAGAATACAAATTACATAGTGTGATCCTCAAAACCTCATCCTGGTGAGTTTAGTACACCTTCTCTGTTTCTGTCACAGAACGAAGAGATAGCAATGTAACAGTATATGCCTATAACAGTTTAACATGCAGCACTGTAGTTATACTTTGCTTCACATACATAATGTTAATTACAAAAGTTCTTCATTAGATTTACCCATGAAGTATTGCAAGATTTAGGGAATGACCCCTATTTTTGAAGCAGGTTATAGTCTCAGTACCAGAAATTTATTTGAGTTACAGGATACTTGTATAGAGACACGTTAATGTAATATGTAATCCTTAATAGCACTGAAATCAACTGAAAGTGTACATTCATCCATATTGCTTTAAAAACATGAATATTGCCCTTAAAGTATAGATATAATCTTTTTTTAGCAGAGCATTATTAACTGCATTAAGCACAAAAATCTCATTTTATTCTACAAATTATGGCATATGAAAACACTGGGAAGGTAAGCAAATGGGGTCTTTGAAGTTGTAAACAAAGGAAAGTTATAAAACTTCCATGGGAAAATAAGCAACTATTTACTGTAGGGTATTGCTCAAACCTGCATTATTTTTACAGGCGAGAAGGCAACTGTAATATTTTAAAGCTCTTGTTGCAGTAGCAGGACATGCTTTTGCTTTCATAGCCTACTTTCTCAGGTGGTTGCCACATGTTTGGCTTCTGTGCAGAGGTATATTATTTCATGGCTTACCTCTCTGGCACACAGTTTGGTTGAGAATGGGGAGATTTCTTTTAGAATTAGAATGTTTAGACATTCTGCAGAATAAATATAAACCAGCACAGCAGAGGCTAAACTGTGGATTACAGAAGAGAGAGGAAACTATTGAAGAATGAATCCAAATATAGATTCTGGCCACTGCTCAGAGAAGTCTGGAAGCATAGAAGCAGCTATCCACTTGAATTGAGGGACTGTCCCAAAATTACTTATTATAGAATCATAGGATCATTTGGGTTGGAAGGGACCTTAAAAACCATCAAGTTCTGACCCTCCTGCTGTGGGGGTGGGTTTTCTTTTCTAGAAGGGAATTTTTAGTTGTAAAGATGTCTGTTAAAAAAATCAGAAACTCATGCAAGTAATGTACAAGATCCAGTAACAGCTATCCAAAAACCTTCAGAACCAGCCTTGAGACTCCAAAGTCCATAAACTCCCCTTTCTTACTAGTAAATATTAGAGCCAAAACAGCAACTTACCCTCCACACACCAAATACATCTTCCAAATTAATCTCATGGAAATGTTCCCTGATGTCTAAAAACTTTAGTCAGTTTGCTTATTTATTTTGCTCTTTTGGTATTTCTCTGGGACCACAAGTAAGTCAGGGCAGAAAAACACTGTGAGAGGCTGATTTTATGGTATTTACCATCTGACCAGAAAGAATTACAGAAATCTCCCAGAGGTGTTTACAATCAAGAGGTTTGCACAGCAAAAGAACTTATGAATTCTTTCACTGAAACAGCTCATTTGCTAACCTTTTTAAGTTTTACCCTCAACAGAACTGAATTTTCCTCAATTCAAAACCAAAAACACCAGTGCAAAAGTAAATGCCTATTGCTGTATGGTAATATCATGATGTGAGACATCCTTTACTTTCAGTGGGTGAGCATGTAGTGGCTGGGGTAATATTTTCTTCAGTAACATAAGCACAGTTCCTAATTACTTTTTCTAGCCCTGTATTTTTAGCACTTTTCTTGTTTCAGCCACAACTAACTCGAACTCAATATATTAAAATTATGTAAAATTTTCTGTGTTGCTCTTTGCTTCTGCATTTCCTAACCATGCTGCTGTTTAAAATAATTTTCATTGTGCCATTCAGAGGGAAGGAATCGGAACAGTGAGAGAAGACTGAGACTATGCACCATGTTCTCTTTTGGGTTTGATTCTTGCTGTTCTGACTCCTTTCTTTGATGGCTTCACCACTGAGAACTTTGAGCCACACACATGCAGAGGTCAGTTGTGCTAACCTCCATGGGACAGATTTTATCTGGTATGGCAGTTCAGACTCCAAAGCAGCTGTTAGTTCATGTCATCAGCACATCTGGCTCCATATATCCTGAATTTTCCTATTAACAGTGTAGCTAGATGTATACAAAAGACTAAGGGTCTTTGCACATGAGGTGTTAGCCTTACTGTGAGCTTCAGAAATAGTTTCCCTATTTTCTTGCCTCGAGGACAGGACTTAAATCTGCCTCGGATGCAGTTTTTCATCCAGGGTGAAATCCTGCCTCCACAGCTAGCAATTAGCATTTTGCTATTGATTTCCATAAAGGCAGGAATTTTTCTTAGACACACAGTATAGGGAGCTGAGGAACTCTGAGAAAATTAAGCTAGTGGCCAATGGAAGCATAATACTTCTGGGAAGAAATATGTAACTCAATAATATTTTATTAATATTGTAATTAATAGTTATATAATATATCATATAACAAATTGTATACAATTTAATATAATTATTTAGTTACATAATTTATTCTTAATTAATTTTTATCCAAGCTCTTCTGACAATATTATCTGGAATTGTCAGGATAATCTTGCAGATTATTTTCTGCCTTTCCCATTAACAATTTTTTCCATTGAATATTGCCAGGAATATACAGTCATTCTTTGTAGAATTAACTGTAATACGTAAAGAGAAGAACAGTCTCTTTTTGTTCACATTTTAACTCCTTGTGTGGATTTACATCTTCATCCTTGAAATATGCTTAAACAAGTAATTTCTTATTCTTATTAGATGCACAGTTTTATTGATTTGCAAAAGGTACTCATTTAAGGATGTATTCTTGACTAACTGTTTATGAAAGAAGGGCCATAGGACTTAATACAAATAGTCTGAAAAGAAAATCTTTTTCAAAACTGGCTATCAGAACTTCTTTCTTCAAAAATGTCAAAAGTAAACAGATTAAATTATTACTTATCACCTTGTTCAATAAACAGGATTTTGCATTATGCTGTTCTTACTGTAGCTCAGTAAAGAATTTAAAAAAGTTAAATTCATGCTGAAATACTTTGCTGAGTCAAGGCCTAGATGGATAATTGATATTTCACAGATATAGTGGAAGGTTAGGTCTTAGAGGTCAGCTTGATCCCTTGACTTTAGAATTTAATGCAAAAAGATTTACCTACAAAACTTAAAGGAGTGTGTTAAGTATTCAAAAGAGTACTTCTTTATGCAGTTTATTATAAATTCAGTTCTCTGTGTACTTGTATTCACTAGAGATGCATATTCTACTCATAAACCCTGTTATAAATTTTTTATTTCTGATTTCAAATACTGCAATACTTTTTCTAATAGTTAATGTTATCCCAAAGGGACCGTGAATATGCTGGTTACAAAAAATCATCTCATGAGAGCTTCCATAACAATGAGATGAAGACCCTCTGGCTTCTCACAAGAAAATGAGAAGAATCTCTCTTTAATATCTGTATCTACTGATGATTTTTCATACAACATAGTGACATAGTTGTCTTCATGAAAGACCATATTTTTCTCTTATATACAAAAAAATTCAACTTTCTCTGTGTATGGTTTAGTGGCAGATAATATATTAATGAATTACACAATGTAGTTGCTTATTATTTTGAAATACAGTGCAAGGTTTCTTCTAAAGGTTCTTCTTTCAACTCCTCTCTCAGATAAAAAATCTTGAATGATGAAAACATAGTTCTAGGTATGATTTTAAGTCAGTGTCACACTGATGTATCTCCTCTGATTTTTGACCAAATATATTTGACCAAATATATCTTATATATTTCAGATCTGTATTACCCAGCTAGACTCAGCTGCACTGCTAAATGTAGCTTAGAAATAGATATCTGCAGGTTGGATTTCACTTCAAGCTCTGTTGATGGATCCCTTTTTTCCTCCTGTGTGTTTAAGTTACTCATATTGGTGCTGCTATTACAGTACCTGTCTTCCTAATAATCTTCAGCTTATTTATCCTCACAGTCCTGAAAAGAGATTTTCTTTTCCAAAGAAATGCAGCAAAAAGAAATAAAAGAATTAATCCAAGGCCATGGTAGTGACCCTTCAATACAGGAGAGGGAAATGACATCAAACTCTGCTCTCCTGCATTACTGAAGGCTGCCCTTACCATTACACTGTTTTGGCATTCTCCCTTTGCTTTCTGTATCCCAGTCTTAATATAACTACTGAAATTTTACATTCCTTATTTTTCCTTTCTTCATCTCAATTACACACTCCACCTGACAATCTGCCCTGCCCCTGAAATCAGAACTGTTCTTGCCTCGCTTGCCTTCTTGTTACACTTGCCTCCAAGTGTGCACTCGGCTTAATCCTTTCCTATAACTAAAAGCACCTGCCATTCCTTTCCTGTGTTCTGGTTAGGTTTTTTTTTTTAAGATCTAAATACAGCTCCACTCTGTCCCAAAGTGTTGCTTGCTATTCACAAGATACCATTTCCAAATCACAATCTTGCTTTGTTGTCTACATAAAGATTTAAGGTTACTGTTTTTCGGTTCCCACATCTAGAGATTTCCCTAAAGGATTTTTGAGTTTGGTTAATAATAATTGGGGTATTTATTCTAATAATATGTGAGCTTACAGTTTTATGAATAATTCTCACCCCTGCAAACCTCAGGACAGCATTGATTTGACTGTCTGCACTTTTCAAAGTTGTTTAATTTTCCAAATAATATAAAGGGACAGTCATGAATTTAATTTTCTACCTGTTTGAAAGCTTCATTTATATGTTTGGGATTTTTTTCACAAATGGCCCATTTTAAGCAGCACATCTCAGCTTGATAAGAGTGCAGAAAGTAAACTTACATGAATTGACCTACAGGGCATTAATTAAGCTCAGATTATTTTAATAAACATAAAAATCCCTTCAGCTTAGTTTGGCCTAAGCAAAACAGTTCAACATAGACCCACCTATCCAGGAGCATGTGAGAGATGCATTCAGGACTGTAGAGCTGTTCTTTCCATTTCCCTTGCCTTTCTGCCTCAGTTGATAGCGCTTGCAGGATATGCTAATGTCATCATTACACAGCCCCTGACTCTGCCTTCAGGGAAGAAAAAACACAAGCTAGAGTGAAAGATTTGTCTCTGAAAGCCCATTTGAAAGGTCACCTGAGAGTAACAAACAGAACTTCTCTGTGTTTTCTGACTTGGAGAATTTGCAAACTTATGAAAGGACCACGGAGATGTACGGCAGGGTATTGCCAAGCAATAGCATTTCCATTAGAAAACATAGAGGGGTCTCAGGAGTTAAAATTCAAGGGCTGAATAGAAGTCAGTCAAAGCTGTGAGAGAAGAGCAAGGAAAGCAAAAGACAGCTGGAGCTGGGCTGGCTTCCAAGGGCAAAGCAGTAGTGATTGATAATTACAAAGAAGACCTTATCGTATCCTTGCATTTGTCTGAGAATTTTTTAATAGGATATTAATTAATTCTTTATTGTATATGGACCCTACATGTTAAAAAAATGCCTGGGAAGCATTGAGTTATTGACTGTCCTGATTATTCATTACCCATTAGGCCTCTTCCCAGATATGATGACTCTTCAGCATTCTCCCAAACACCAGATGTACTCCTAGAATGCAAGATGTCAGTAACATTGACAAAATGCCCTGCACAGGAGTTGTCAGCTCTGGGCAGCAGGGATCCCTCCTGCAGCGCAGCGTGCCGGTGCCTGGAGCCAGCTACCTGCCCTGTCGTTAGCACAAGGGCGCGTGCTGGGGCTGTCACCAGCAGTGGAGGTGACAGGGGCCTGCCTGCGGGACGCACGCCATCGACAAGGTGCCCTTCCCCACCAAACAGGCTGCAACCACCGGGTGATGGAGTGAGTGTGGTAGGGGCAACCTCTGCCTTCAGACTGCCTGGAGCTGCTCTTGTTTCTGTTTTGGAACACCTTGGGTGTGGGGTCTCAAGACATTGCCTTGCATATGCTGCATCTTCTTACAAATGCAGCACTGGCACTAAAACATTAATTAACTATCTCTCAGTAGTGATTAATGAAAGGCTCTGCCACAGTAACTCAATGTGTTTTATTCATTTTGTAAGCACATCATCTCCTTATATCTTCATTTGACATTTTCAAAAGTGTATTTGCTAAAAGGATTGCATTGCAAGCAACAGCACCTTTCCAATTAGATGCACATTTTGAGACCAGAATAGAACTAATACAAAAGTATTCATAACATAATGTCATTGCAATGGATTTGTAAACACCGTCCTAGCATTACAATTATGGCAGCTCAATAGATTTGTAAAGTACTGAAAAGTGAAATACCAGCACAAACACTTCGAGCATGCAGATAGGTTTCAAACAATTCAAATTTGAGGCTCTTTGTCAAATTCTTTCCCACTTTACCTGTACTCTCCTATTTTAGATTCAGCTACAAAAAGGGCTTCTGTATATTCTTGACATCCTCCTCTGCTTCAAAACAGACATAGGCTAAAACATTTGTTGAATTTTTTCCAGTGTTTTGTGGAAGAGAAAGTTTTGTCTCATGGTTACTCATCCATCCCAAAGCAGAGTTTTCAGTTTTTAGGCTTTCTTTTAAGTTTTATTCTGGGAGAATGAAAACAAACACAAAAAGATATCCCATGTTTGCAATCTTGGCTCCGTCACCAACTCAATGTGTGGCCTTTTGGATGTCACTTTGCAAAGAGCTACTGGTGGTTTTCCTAGGCTTGGGGAGAAGGGCTGGCCCTGCAGGAATCTTGTTTTGGAGGAAGGCCCTCCGCAAAGCATCTTTCCCAGGAAAATAAACCTTCAAGCAAATCACTTTATTTTACAGGATGAACTTTATACACAAGTCTCAAGTGGATTTGGAACTTGCTTGAAGCAAACAGTTCAAAACGTCAGGGTATAATTAAATGTCTTTACTTGGGATGAATGTGTTCTCATGATAATTCTCCTATTAATAAATTTTACTAGTCCCTGAAGATCGTCACGGAGCTGGGTGAGCTTATCTAGATGTGATGATTTCTTTTTACTTCTTTTTTCTTATTTGTTTTGTCAGGTGTAAGACACTATACAGAAAACATTATATGCCTATTATGGAAATTGTTAAAAACCTGAACACTTTCCAAATTTAATCAGTCTCTCAACAAATTTATATTCATTCACAATGTCTTTTAAGGGTACTGTGTTCATAACAGCACAAAATTGAAAAGATCTCTTGCTAGTGAGGAATCATATCACATGATGCACATTCAGAAAATACTCATTAAGAAAGGAAACAGCAGAACAGAAGTGCTATACTGTATCTTGCTTTTCATACTTTTTTGTAGTCTTTTACTAAAAAATTGTATTTTCAAGGTAGGACAAAGCAAAGGAAAATATTAGAAAGCCGCTTTCATCTACAAATTTGCACTATGAAGTAGATCAAACACTAATAGAGCACTGAGAGATGTGGTGTCAAAATGGCATGAAGAAGTGAAGCATTTGGACTGAGGATGTACAGTAGGTCAATTGTAAGTGTGAAAAGAAGACCCAATACAAAATGAAGTGCCTAGCAGTTTCACAGTTGCCCTCTTTTTTCTGGAATTTCACTTTAGCAATCTAAAATTAAAGTTAGATTTGGATGACTTAATTTCTTGCTAGTTTTCAGCAAGAGATAGTCAGAAAACCTAAAATTTCTGCCTTTGAGCACCAGCTGTCTTTAGAGAATTGATTATAGAGGGTAACCTGGAATGAGAATTTAATCCATAATCACACCTCCTGAGCCCTGTTATGTTCAGGGAGTTTTACACCACCTCTGTGTGAACAGTGGTGACACTCACGTAGATAACCTCCCATCTTCTTTGCAACTCAGGGAAGCCAAGTTCTACTTTAAGTCAGTTTAATTCTATTACTTCTCTTCTGCCAGGATGAGAACTTCCTAAACCTTTTAATATATATATATAGTAATAGGAAGTTTTGGTAATACATTTTGGCAATTTGTACATTTCTTTATTAGAAAAACTGCAATTTGTACATTTCTTTATTAGAAAAACTGCATCTGGTTCTGTCCTTGGGTTGCTAAAAGGATAATGTGAATTAGTTTCATAAAATGAGAACATATATTTTATATGTGCAGATTTATACTTCAATTCTGTTTACTCATTGAAACTCATTTCCATGTGTTTGAGATAGCTAAACTGGAAGTTTAGCCTCAATCTTGGAGTGAACTTTCCAGTCTCCCTTGAAAATTTCTGGACATTTTTGACAAATATTTGTTTCCAACTTCTCCCCTTATGGCCAAGATTTGGGACTGCAGATCTCACCCAGTGTACAGGACATTTGTAGTTGCCTGTCCAGTCTGGTTACATTAAGGTTTCTAGGATCAAAATTTCTTTCTTAATTGAAAGTAATTGATTTGTGGAAACTGGAGAAGTCTTAAGAATGTATGCAATGCAGACTACTTCCTAAACTATCAAAAATAATCACAAATTATTTTCTGTCATGACTATGAAAAAATTTAGTTATGATGCTTTCCCAAATGTCAGTATGTGTGTTGTATGAGCACCTGTGTGAGTAGACATTGCACACTGACTGCACGAAATTGCTCTCAGAGATAAAGCAGGTGCAGCTTCACTAATTTATGTGATACCATGCTTTTCCCATACACATGGCAGCTCTACTGCTTTTTAGCTGCTGCAGAGCTAAGGAGAAAATTTTTGTGTTTGTGTTTGTCTCTGTGTCAGCTTGTGTGTGTTTATAACACAACAGAGGTTTAAGACAATACTGTAAAAATCAAGGACAGTGTATGTTATTAATTAGCAAGAAAAATAATTTTTTTAAAAATTGACCACATAAAGCATTTTTGTACACTGGAAAAGAGGAGAAACTGGCCAAGTCCTCTAGGGCTTCTTTTTGTAGTGCCACAGAGCAGTGCAGTTTTGGGGACATCCAGGGAAATCCCTTGTGTGCAGGCACAAAGTACTGTCCATTCAGGGCTGAGCTGTGTTGTAGGTGCACCCATTTTTAGTATTGATATGAATCACACTAAAATTGAAATGTGTGGAATAATATTGTAAACAATAATTATTGTGTTGTCATGACAGACTTGCAATTATATAAAAACTGTACTTCTCCAAGGAAAAGTAAACTGGATATACCTGGTTTACCTGGTTGACCATTGAGCTTTTTTTCCTTTTCTGAAAGATTTGGGATTCTGAAATCAGTATTTTTGTGAGAAAAGGCTCTAGCCTTTCAATAAGCTCTTTGATTTCATAGTGAGGTACCATGCACAGACTATTTCAAGCAGCATATCAGGTCCATTAAGAAACAAAGGCACTGAGCCTGTTGCTTTAGAAGACTCACTTCAAGTTGCTGCTGTGTGACCTTAGATAAGTCACCAATCCTCTGAGTCCTGTTTTCTCATCTCATAAAGTAGGAATAAGTGGGTTTATTCTGTCTCACAGGGTAATTGGGCAGTTAAATACGTAGGAAATGGTTGAGAGAGCTATAATAATAGGGGCCACGTAAGTCCATAATGCTTCAGTAAGGAAATAGAAATGCTAGCACTGAGAAGTACTGTGCTAAAGTAATGATTGTTTGGAGTTAATGTACCTACTTCATGGCTTTTTCAGTGAAGAAAGAACTGAATGTGTAATGTTATAGTGATGTTCTGTTTTAAATTCCATATGCCCAAGGCTTAAACTGTGAAATTCCTGCAGCCACATATGTAGTGCATTTAACCTAAAAAAGTCACTGCATATCTGCTGTTCTAATATAATGTTTTCAGAATTTACATGGATGGAAAAGGATTTACGTAACGCCATTGATGTCCAATTTCTAATACCTGATTTTCGTTCAACAAACATTAATATACTCTTACTTTTGGTTTATTTACACTAGATTGGATAGCACTAAAAAATGCTTGAATGTGTGTACATTAGTTTCAGCTCATGTTTCTGGGCTTTGCTATTTGCTTCACTCTTTTTTAACCTTCTCCCAACTTTTTAAATTTTAAATATTTTTCTGAAGAACCCATTTTGTCAGTTTTTATCATGTGAGAATCTGACCATTGTCTCATTGCCTCAGCTCTCTAAATCTTCCTACATCTTTTCAGGTCTTCTGTTGATGTCAACACCCTGAGTCCAGAGGCATGTCTTATTCTGGTTCCTGTTTTGCAAAGCTTTTAAATAAAGCTATGTCATCTAAAAGAAGCAGCCAGATTGAACATTAAAAATACTCAATGAATCAAAATGAACAAAACATGGTCATTTTGACCAAAAACAAGCCATGGATTTTTCTTCTCTCTCACTCTTTAAGTACTATAAAAGCTGCATTTAAAAACCATTTTACTCTGACACTACAGATATATTTGTGGGAATGCAAATTTTATAGACAGAAAATATTACAGGCCTTGGATGCTCTAATAATATCTCCAGAGAGCAATGGGTTAACAGGAATTGTTCTTCACAACCTTTTTCTTAATGTGTGACATAATGCAGCTATTGCATGGAAAGTGACAATTTATTTTTTTATTTTCACTATTTCTTTAGTTATAGAAGGCACCAAAACTGAAACGAAGAGAGAAAATTAGAAAACACAGGATACTGACATATTGTAGTACAACTTATGTGGCAAGTAAATACCTTTCAATTCCAAAGAGAATCTGTTGATTTTCCAAACAAAAGTTTTTATTGAGAAGGGGAATTCTTAAAGAGAACTATTTTCATGAAAAAATACATTTTGTTCTAAAAAATCAAAAAAATTTAAAACGGCAAAAAGCTTTTGTTTTTCTTTAAGAGTATTACTTCTCCGTTTGCTAAAAAGATGGAGAAAATATTTTCTGAAGTAAGAATTTAATTTTTTACTGCATTTTAACTTGGTTTTTTATTGCCAATAAAAAGAAAATATGAATATAGGGAGAGAAGTTTTCTGCGCTGTCCTAAATTTGAGATGTGAGGGCACAGAATATTCTGTATTTGTACGTAACCAGCAGTACAAGAGATTGAAAAGTAATTTTAAAATGCAAAAACTTTTTAACAAGGCTATAGAATTACCTTCCAAAGAAGTGGACCCATTACTCTGAAATACTGCAAGATGAGAAAGGAAACAAATGATTTTCAGATTGTAGTGCTTTCCTTCCCTCTGTGACAAGACAGATAGAATGACCTAATATGCATTTTGCATCTCTAAATTTAATTACACTGACATAAACTGTCCCCCTAGAGTAGATGACTCTCTCCCTGTAGCCATGATACTTTCCAAATATGTTCTCTGAGACACCCTGGAAAGGTCTCAAAGCCTCTGAAGCAGAGACATCAGGACTGCAAATCCAACAAACTTTTGTTTTCTGGGCAGCAGCCAGATTTCATTCCTGGTAATTTTTCAGCCACTCTGGCTCTTGAGAATTGTTTTTACCAAATCAACTTGTGTTGCTAACAGCTTTCTGTTCTGTACCACAGTCAGCATGTTGTCTAAACAGACCATTATCCCTAGCCCTTGCACACAGAAGGCTGCTACCATGGAGCTGACAAGAGGCCAAATGGTAGGCTGGACATCTGCCAAGGTTCTCCTTCCCAGCAAAGCCTGGAGGAACCTTTGACATTTTTTCACTAACAGGACAGTGAGACATCGTTCAGGTCTAATCTCACCACAAAAATGATCAGAGCAAGGCTGGAGCACCTCTGAAGACAGGCTGAGACAGTTGGCCTTGTTCAGGCTGGAGAAGGGAAGGCCCCAGGAAGACCTTACAGCACCTTCCAGTGCCTGAAGGTGCCCTGCAAGAGACCCTGAGAGGAGCTTTTTGCAAGGGCATGTAGTGATATGACAAGGGGGAATGGCTTTAGACAGAAAGAGATTAGGTTTAGATCACATATTCGGAAGAAATTATTCGTTATGAGAGTGGTAAGACACCAGAACAAGTTGTCCAGAGAAGTTGTGGAAGCTCCATCCATGGAAGTATTCAAAGCCAAGTTCTATGGTGCTATGAGCAACCTAGGCTAATGGATGGTGTCCTTGCCCATAGCTGGAGCTGGGTGAAATTTAAGGTCTTTTCTAAGACCTTAGGACAAGCTATTTTACCATTCTAGGAATCCAAATTTTGAGGGGCTACCTCAAATTTAGACTACATGGAATAAATTTAAATAAAGAAATTTCCTAGGGTAACCAGAAAGCCCAGTGCTACATTGGCCAGAACATCCAATTTATGAGCCTCTGACTTTGGCACAGAGCAGAATACTCACCCTAGTGGCATGAGAGAGCGACCATCCTCTTGGCTGAAAATCTTATGCTATTCAGTTCAATGAAAAATCTGCCTGTATGTTTTTCACTTTACTGAAGCTGAAGGGATGAAAAGGAAAGGAAAGGTTTAGGAAACCAATTTTCTGTGCCATTAAAAAAAAAAGTGATTTACAGAAAAGTGTCCAAAATAAGGACAAATGTATATGTTTATATACAATATCTTGCAAACAACCCAGTTGTTTGGGATGAGTTTGACTGTTCCATGTAAGCTTTGAGTCTGCTTTCTGTTATAAAAGTAGGTAGTTATATACATTTTTTGGACAGGAAATTTGAAGGCAGTTCCAAAAACACAGTCTGAAATTTGATTGATAGAAAGTATTAATCAGGAATATTTTCCAAGGTGATATGGACTTCACAAAGAGTTTCTGTTAAATTTTGATGTGAAGTGATTTGATAGATCCCATAGTAGACTTAGTTGTGTCTGTAAGAGCTGAGCACATTTTCCATTTACATAGAATACTGAGCATTTTCATAAATTTGTCAGTTTATAATTTATTAAGCTTGCTGGCCTTAGGGGTGCCACCATCCTCATTTCAAGATTTTTTGCCCACCTTACATGAGGGGAGGTTCATGACAAGGTGAAAATCCATCATTGTTTATTTTTACTTTCCAGAGGGTCTGAACTGAGCTATCAATCTTGCATTAATGGATATTTGAGAAAAACAATATTTTGCAGCTTGATGTTACTATCTGCTGTTTTCCTTACCTCCCACACTTCAAATGCAGACATACTTTCATATGTGTTATCTGTCCAGCTTTTAATTCCATGTACCAGATGATACAGAAAATCATTTCCTCTCTCCTGTTCACTGAAATAACAGTGCAGGACTGCCATTTGCAGCAGCAATCTTTTGAACTTGTTTTTATCTTTTGCACAAAGTGGTTCTGATGCAGTTTGTGCAAAAATCAACAGCAAAAAATTTGATCATCTAATTGAAGTGGACCGCAAACACAGGCACCTTACCATGCTAAGTATTTATATGTGCAGTTTATGAATGTCTGAAATTGTACATGCAAACTTTTGTAATTAGACTGAAGGCATCCTGATATGCACATGAATCTGATTAGACGTAGTGTTTAATAACAGAAGATTATTTTTAGTCCTGCTTTCAAGTCCCGTTGTTCTTTCTGATCACAGTGCATTTGATGACCCCTCTGTTTTCTTTGACATCCTGCTAGAAATAAACATGATCTTTGCTTATTTGTAGAATGTTTCGTGGTTTTTATCTGTCCAGTACATCTGCTTTTTTTTTTCAGCTCTGGAAAAAAAAGAAATCATATTGTAATTTCTCCATGACTCTCTTCTCTGTTGCATTGTTTGAACCATCATTTTTTATCACAGCTTCTATTCAATAAATCTACTGCATTAGCCATTCTCAAATCTGGATGTTTTTGGACATAACCTTCATTCTTGTATATTTCCCAACAAAGAACTCTGAAAAATATGAGAAGTGTACCTAACAGAATTGATTAGTCAGATGTCTGCTTTTTAAGCACAGCTGCAGTTACCAGTACTGTTTGAAACATATTTTGACAATGGCAGAGCAGACTCTGAACTTACAGTACCTGGTTACCACATATGCAAATTCCAATCTCCATCAAGGAATTTCTGTTGATAAAATGATTATTTTCCTGTCCTTTGCATGATTTTACATTCTATTGATAGGACCAACCTTGTCTAGTTTGAAGAGGAAGTATGTCTTCATAAAGATAGAATTACACATGGCTTCCTTTTATTTTTTAATTTTTCTTTTTATTGCCTATATATTTCGTGGCCTTTCCAAAGGTTACATCTACTACATGTAAAAAGTTGTTCCCTCTACATTTATCTTTCTTGGGACAAAAATCTAATTGTACAGTAATCAGAAGTAATTTTGTTCCTCCCCTCCTGCTCATGTCTCCTGTACTCACAAGCTGCTTGCCTGTTTGGAAACTAAATTAAGCTTACTGCTCAGAATACCAGAACAGCCTCCACCTGTACCAGGTAGAGGGCTCACTGTCTCCAATACAGAACCAGAAGACACGGAATACCTCCTCCCATAGGCAGCTCTATTTTGGAGGCAGATCAGTTATGTTATGTAGCTCTTTACCCAATCTACTTATATGGCTCTATACCACATTCCCAAAAGGGGAAAAAAGAAATTCAGTAAAAAATAGTTTGTGAAAGTAATTGTTGTGTAGGATAAGAATCTTTGAACATTATAAGGAGATGTTTTAAAGTAGGGACTCTTCTCAAGGAATGGAAAAATTACTCTTCTAAGTATTGGTGCTGCTGCTCTCTCTCTAAATCTGGGTGTGGTGGCGTTTGAGGGGTGGCCCCAATACAGCCCAGGCTCTATGCAAGCTTTTTCCTCTCCTTGCTGTGATCCAAGGCCCTTGGCCCACATTCCTAGACAGAGGATGTGCCTGCTCCCCAGGATGGCCCTTCTGCTCACTAACATTACCCAGGTCCCAGCAAACAGACAAGTTTGTTCATACTTGTCTTTGCTGAGATAGATCATCAGGGACTATCCACATATTTTTAATTGAAATCTTTAACTCAGGTAATAATGGCTTCGTTTCCTTCAGAGAACCATGGCAAACTCTTGCTTTCTCTGCTATGACTGTATTAGAAACCCAGACTTTTGCTTAAAATTTCTCTATTAGATATGTGATGCTACTGGATTTCTGGAAAAAACATCTTAAAAATTACTGAATTTCAGAAAAAAACATAATATATTTTAAATGCTTACCTATCAACTAATAAATAAATCTCACACTTTCATAAGGCTTTTGTTTTATTTACTTGATGTAAAATTTGTCTCAAGTAAATTTTACTCTTCATTACTTATCATGGTATATGATTCAGAAAAATATCATAGATTACCTGTGAAAGATAAAATATAAAATTTAACTCCTGATATTACTCTCTATTTTGTGTAACTCTTAAAATCAAAGACCCACATCTTAAAAGATTACATCAAAGTCACTTGGCATATACTTCATCTGTTCATTTTAATAAATAAGAAATATATATTTTAAAAGCACATTGTACTTTATATTATACCTTAGATTATACCTTAGATTATACCTTAGAAAATACTTGATCCCCCTGCAGATTCATTACTGGCAAATCAGTATGGTTTATGTTAGCCAAACTTTATTAATAGAGTTAAAAAGGAAAGTGAGTCTGAATTAGTGAATCCAACTCTAGAATTCACTGTTTAATTTCTAATTATTCTTCAAGACAGAAAGCACTCTAAGCAGAAACCTTAGGAATTAAAGCAGGGTCTAGTGTTGACTGCATATGTCCAGATCCAGAAAATAGCTCTATTTCACATGGCCACATTGTGTAGATTTTCTATATTGTGTGACCTTGTAGCAACTTCATTTTTCCTATATGGATGCAGTTAAAATTTTTTTGCTCTACCTTAATGAGTAAATAAATACAACTTAAACAATATTTTCCTCCAGAAAAGAGCAAGTATGAATCAAATTATTTTTAATATAAGAGCCTCTAAATGTGCTACATATAGTTTTCCTTAATTCTGGAAAGGGAAAAGGAGTAAAGAACTTCTGCTGACATGCACAACAGTTTGAAATTAATTATGCATCTTATTTATCTCTTTTATTTTTTCCAGTTCATGTAGCACCCTGCAGAAGGATTTACCTTAGTTTTGGTCTGATTACCACAGCACAAATGCTTTTACCACAGCACAAATGAACGGGCAAATGGTGAAGTTTAAAGAAAGGATTATGTCAAACTTAGATGAAGGCAAAAGCAGGGCCATAGAATTATGAATCATAGAATCATAGAATTGCTTGGTTTGGAAGGAACCTTAAAGATCATTTAGTTCCAAACCCTTTTCCATGGCCACAGACACCTTCTACTGCACCAGGTTGCTCAAGCTCCTTTCAACCTGGCATTAAACACTGATAGGGATGCCCAGTGCTTCACCACAGTAAAGAATTTCTTCCTAATATCGAATTTGAACCTACTCTCTTTCAGCTTAAAGCCATTGCCCCATGTCCTATCACTACATCCCCTTATGAAAAGTCTCTTGTAGGCAGCCTTCAGGTACTGGAAGACCAAATTAGGTTATCCAAAGCCTTTATTTCTCCAGGCTTAGCCATTGGATCTGGGACAACTGTGCGATGCATCTCCTGAGGTCGCTCCCGGTCTCGTGGTGAGAGAGCAGAGCTCTGTCTCTGCCATGGAAGAGATGTTTTGTCCTTAGAAAAAGAGCATCCCAGAGCACAAGCTCTTTTTATGGGTTCCTGAAACATGTCCTCTTCATGTTTCCAGCTCTGTGACAGATCTAGGAAATCAAAAGGTGGAATTTAGCTAATTGTTACAAAGATACAAACATAGAGAATAGATGCTTGGCCAGAGTTCAGCCAGAAGAAGAGGAGACTGAGGAGAAACCTCATCACAGTCTATAACTTCCTTGTGAAGGGAAGAGGAAGGGCAGACACTGATCTCTTCTCTGTGGGTACCGGGGACAGGACCTGAGGGAATGGTCTGAAGCTGTGTCATGGGAGGTTTATGTCGGCTATTAGACAAAGGTTCTTCACCCAGAGGGTGGTTTGGCACTGAAACAGGCCTCCCAGGGAAACCTGTCTGTTCTTTAGGGTTTTTGACAAATATAAAAGTAAGAAAATCTGTAGAGACAACAGATTTTGTAGAGACAAACAAGCATGGCCTACAATGATGTTTCAATCTCCGAATGAGATTTACAGCATAACCATAGTGCTGCAAGCTGTAACTAGCATTGCAAACCAAACATGTTGCCTTTGATTAGCCATTATATTTTTCTTTAATTACGGGCCATATAAGAGATCATATGTCAGCAGTGAGTGAAAAGATATGTAACAATCATTACTACATCATATTTGGCAGCTGCCCCTTTTGTTCCTGAACCAATTTATACCACTCTGAGGGCCTCTCTGGGGTGCACTGGTGAATCTATATTTCTGCAGGAAGAGATCTCAAGTATGTACTAACCTTTTCACACTTCAATCCCATTTCCAAGGTAAGAGCCAGTACATGACAGAACAGAGTCTTTCTGAGTACCAATTTCAGGCAATGGGGGTAGGGAAGAGAACAATGTCACTCAACAAAATGGTTTGAAGACTCACATGGTAGTATAAATTGATAATTAATGTGAGGTTTCATCTTACTGTCTTCTCAGCAAATTTTCATTACTTGGAATCCAAATCTGTCAGTACAGTCACATTTACTTCCATCAGTGGCTTTTATCCCACAGATAGTAGGACTGCTTACACATTTGAAATTAAGCACATATGTATGATCATGATTTTTCTCTTCACAATATGTGAAATAACTTGATATTATTTGCTCAGTTCTTAAAGACCTCAGGATTACACAGCTGGAAACAGGTGTCCCTGCACTTGTTCCTGATGATAGGCTGATATTGACTTCATGGATATGACCCCAAATTCCTAGAGACACATAATGCCAGTGTCACAGCAGAGCATAAATTCTTTTTAAAGAGAAGAAACATTTGTTAGAAATAGAGTATATGTAAACATGAGAGGTACAATTTTTCAGGTAGAAATGAATGCTGAGAGTTCACATCCAGTGACGTATTTATTGTCAAAGGTGTTATCTGGATTCCAGAATGATTTCTAGTTCTATTTTCATAATAAATAGCTCCCCTGTGCCACTTAAAAAGGCCATGGAATTCATTTCATTTCATGGAGAATGAGCAGCTTGTTACTTGGATGGAGTAGAATTTATTCCCCAGTGCCAATTTTGAAATATTTTAAGATGCTTGAGAAAATAACTTTTATGCAAAATCTTAGATGAGTTTTAAATGGGTTGGACAAACTTTTTTTCTAAAGGAAAAGAGAATTGTTAATCATTAACTCATTATTTCCAGATTTCTTTTTGCTGTTATAAAAACCATGTTTAATATTCTTTTTCTTGAGAAACGTTCTCCTTTGCGATACGGCTCTTTTGCAAGTATTTGGATGTATTTATTCAAACCTTGGAATGGGTCAGACTCTAGCACTGTAGAGAAGCATGTAAGACTGGATCTAGATCCCTCTTCTTTATCACTAGTAGCACATCCTTCAATAACCAACATACAGTGAGCAAACGAAGGTTAAATGTTTGTTCCAACATCTTCCTGCTTTTAAATTTCAATAATTTGCATATTTTTTCATATTTTGAATAGAAATCTAGCATTTTTTTCTAAGCCTGCCACTGGAAAAATAAAAAATCTAGGCAAGTCATTATGTAGCTGAATGTACTTGTCTGAGACACCCTAGAGCAGATACCTGCTTTCAGATCTGTGAAAGAAGTTATAAAGAAGAATAAAGCTTCTCAGTATCTCATACTTTTCAGATGTACTTAAGTTTGACAGTCACTGCAATCACACAGTTCTGAACCTAAGGAAGCAAAAGGAAGCCTACAATAAGCTAGGTTATTACAATACCATTGAATAGTATGGGTTTTTTCTCCCTTCTGTAATTAGCAGGATGCTCAAGATAAAATACATATTTTTGTGCATGGATTTAGGGTTGCTATGAGACATTGATAAGCCTACCACTACAAGAGTCAGAGAGAACACTGATGTTTGATAATTTACAGGTGACATCTGTGAAAGAAGATGAAATCAATATTAAAGCTCTGACTGTGTGCATGATGATAAAATACATCAGAAAAAGAGAAATCCCTCTTCCTCACCAAGAATTTTTATAGATAGCTGTTGCTAGGAAGTTTTGAAACAGATAAATGGATATTTATTTTTCTCTGGTCTCATCAGGGCAGTTATGTCTACATAACTGGGTTTTTTTCAAATCTCTACTTTATACAAAGTAACTGTATGAGGTCCTACTAAATATTAATCTCTCCAATGGCAAGCAGTGAGAGATGCCTGGGGAAGAGCAATGAAAAGAGGATGAGCAGTCTGCAAGTCTTCACTGAGGTGATTCTACAACCTTCTTCCCCAGGTGGTGACGCTGCAGTGGCTGCAGCGTCAAAATGCAAGGACAAAAGGCTGTCCGCGATGAACTAACATGCTAGCTTGCTTTCATATGAGCAGTGCTAGAATGAAATTTTAAGGATACCATTTTTGAAAGTGCAAGAATCCACTAGAAAATGCCACTACTCTTTGGGCATGTGTCTGTCTTAAGAAACTAGACTTTGTGGATGACCTCATGGGACAAGAGGCTAGACAAATGGATTGCAAGGCCTAATCTAAATAATAGGTGCCAATTTGAAACTACATAACTTCATTTGCACCCTGTCCTCCACAGTGAGGACAAGTGACAGGATCACAAGACAATGCTGGCCAATGACATGATGCAGTAGGGTGATGGAGCTGGAAGGCCACTTCCACATCCCAGCAGATGGTGTCGAGGTCAGAGGCATTTTACAGTGGAAAATGGGAACTTAACAATGGCTTATCCTCACACCTGCAGTGGCAACACTGTGGTTGCTTCACTTACATGGAAAGCTGAAGGTGGCAGCTCTCCCAAATCCTTTTTCTATAGGAATGTAAGAAATATGGAACAGACCACAGCAAAAGAGAGCAGCCAATCTACAGCTGTGGGTCTGGGTTTTAATGGGGAGACTGGGAAGACGTTGGGTGGTTTGAAGGATACAGAATAAAAGTTTGAGATTCTCCTTGGGAGGACTTCAGTCAGTTGAGCACTGTGATTAGAAATGAAAGGAACATGTGGAAAAGAGTGTGAATGAGTCTCTTTCCCCATGTGAGTATTGTTTGAAGGGGAAAAGAAAAACAAAAGACTGGAGAGGTTAAACTGGCTGTTAAATAGAAGCACATTTCTTGCACATAAAGTTTTATTGTGAGGGTTGTGTTTATGGGCTTAGTGAGAAGGGCTGATTAAATGGCAGGTTAATAAAGGGACAGCATGTGGTTTCTGAACTAGGTGGAGAAAAGTTATAAGGTGGAAGAGAAAAAAGGCTGACTGAGAGCCAAGTAGGGAAAGAGGAAATCTTACATTGACACAGCTCATAATCAGTGCACCTTATTCATTATGAAGGAAGCTGTTGCAGAGAGGAAAAATAAATGTGGCATGTTCCATTGCTTTACCACCAAGGCTAGTAAATTCGTGGCTAGGATCTGTTACTGCTGGTGACTGCAACTTGTGTGACCCTAAGTTTCAAAATTTCTAGCCCAGAACAAAGTAAATGTGGCATGAGAACATCAAAGTCAAATATAATAAAGGCACAAAGAACTGAAAGTTTTGTACATAATCTTGTATGTTAAAATGAATTTTATACATAGGTAAGTGACCAAAAATTGAAGAAAGAAAAGAGTAAAAAATTTACTGGGATGCTTTTTGTATAAATCTGCACAATGATACAATTATAATATCACTGATTAATAGAACAATAGATGATATCATCTGGATGCGATAGTCATTGTAGAATTTGGTCAAAACATGGTTACATCTTTAAGCATCTGAGAACTGACATTTTATGTGTAATTGTCATACATCTACGCTTACCAAAGTACAGGAAAATTGATGTAGTTTTTCTTGATGAATTGTTTCTTTTATTGCATTATCTCAGCCTGCTGTCTTTTCCAGTTTGAAACCCTTGTTATCATTCTCACTAAAGCTAAAATATACATGATTTATCAAAAAAGAGAGGTAAATTCACTTGTTTTCTATGCATGCAAGCATGTGTTCACCTGTCTAACTTTTGTAACTGAATTTTGTGAAAGCTTCTACACATCTATGAAGTCTACATTGGTGCTTGCCAGGCAAATTCTATCTACTTGCATCTGTGGCACTTATCCTTCTTTGTTGACTCAGCATTTCCTGAAATACAATCCACTTTGATCTATGGTCTTGGAAATGCCTATTTAGTGTGGCAAATTATCATTTCAAATGTTTGATCAGCACTTTTGAAAAATACCACTGTTTTGGCATAAATCTATTATTTTTATGAACATTTAGATATGAGTCTTTATAATGGAACATTATGACAGGATGCCCTCAAGTGGCAAAATATAGACTCCACCCAGCAAAAATTAAAGTGGTTAATATATAGACATTTCCTTCTAGAAGACATGCTGCTGGTTCAGATATTGACACTCTAAATGAACCTAAATATCTCCTGGTTCTAAAAGAGTATCAGGAAATTAATTAAAATCATATAATATAATTTTTGCAAGATAAAAACTGGGAGGGAAAAGAAGTTGTCAAAGATAAAATATTATCTAGCCTTTGGCCTGCATGAATTAAATAATTTCTTGCTGACAATATCAACTTCTAGTTCTTACACAAGACTAGCAAAATCTTCATATAATTCCTGGTGTTACTAGAAAGGAACTATCAACAGTCAGTGTAACTGCATGAATTCTGATTTATTTGCAATAATTCAGTCATGAGTCTTCTATTTCAAAGCCATACTGTATCAAGCCCCATAGAAGTGAAGTACATTCATGTATTCATAAATGATCACAGATGATGTTTTATAGGTTCACTGTTCTTTGGCAATACAGCACACATTGATACAAATAATTTTCTGAATTCATAGGAAGTTGGCTTGCACTGAGTGACAAACCTGGCAACAACAACAAAAAAGAAATATTCAGCAGTTGTCATGAATTTCTTTTTTAAAAGTTCTTCAACTCTTAGCAAGAATTTTCATTCTCTTTCCCCTTAAAAAAAAAAGAAACCCAAAAGACTTGACTAACCCAATTTCCTTTTTTTCCCAGTATCTCAACAGAGTTTTTTGCAAGGGATACCATTACTACTTTGCTAATATAGTTTATCTTATATGAGATTTTAAAAAAGACTAAGTTTTGTATGTAAACCAGAATACGTAAATTTGAAATATTCATTAATAATTCAAATGCCAGTATGATTACTCTGCTAAATAAAACAGAGCAGAACTTTAGTGGCTGCTGTTTCTTTCCCTTTAAAACTGCTTTTTAACTAAACAGATCTCATCTAAAAAAGTATTTTAAAATAAGTGGTAAGTGGTTCAGCTAATCCTGAAGACTTTCTGTTTAAAGTCACTGTTTTATCTAACGTCTGAAGTTTCTCTTCATTAGGTCTACAATCTTCCTAAAACCTCCCTTTTCCATGAGAGCCACAAGTATTTCCACATAAGTTTTTTTAAGTAGGTAATTCTACATACATTCATGAGGCTGATGTGACATCATCTGCACTGCTCAAGGACAAAGGACGTGTCCTTATTAAAACATCATGCTTTTCAGTCGTCTCTTACTAGGATAAGACCCATATTATTTCTAAAAGTACTACACTGAAGATTTTGCGTGAAGCCCGAGAGGTTTTAAAACAATGCAGATAACCTTATTCTGATTTCAGGCAAGAAAACCCCAACAACCCAACCCCAAAACAAAACAATAAAACAAACAAAGAGAAAAGCTGTGAAAAATCATTAATGTTACCACAGGTGTGGGAAATGATGCTAGAATAATTCCCTTTTTGCACAACACTCTTTCTCTGACTCTCTGCTCAGGCAGCTACGTGCCCACATAATGGGGTCCTTGCCCTCTTACTCTCCCCTTCTGACTGCCTGGGTCAGTCTTTACATAAAAGAACCCAAGTTCCACCTACAAAGCCGTCTCTCTGTCTTTATTTTCATGGCAGACACTTTTATATCAGAGTACTTTCATCACAGTGGCACCCATACCAGAGTTACAATACTGTAGTTAAGGGTCTGTTCTTTGGCATTTCTATTCTAAAGCACTATTGTATGAGGTTGCTCAGCAGCTAAAATTCCTTCCATGCTGAGACTTGGCATACAAGTGCTTAGCTCAAAAGCAATTTAATTTTTTAAAAATTTTGTTTTTAACCCTCTGGCATCCCTTTGCAAAATGTAAAGGTGAAAAACAATAAATTCTGTCTGTCTTTGAGTGATTGCCGGGTTTGTGATGGTGTGAGCGTATTTTATGATGAAATATTGCATGCTGTTTGTCAGAAATGTAGTTTTCAGGAACTATCTGAAATCCTTGAATTACCCTCTGTGAAATAAGTAAAACAAGATCCAGTAGTAATTCTGTCTGAGTGGGTGCTGCATTTGCTAGAGTGTGAAGGTGCACTCCTATAATGATCATTTTTAGATATTATCTTGATGGCTATTTTACAGGTATAGATAAAGATGAGTATATTAAAATCAGAGGACTTTTAAAGTCAGAATAGCTTTAACTGGGAGATTTAGGAGATAAAACTGTTGCCACATGGACTGAAACAGAATTTCTGTCTTCTCATCCCCCTCATGAAACAGTCTGTGTAGCAAGGTTCACTCTGAGGATTTCACACCATCCTTTGAAGCCATTGTTAGGGGTCGCTCATAGTGGCAAGGTGCCAGACTGATGGACTTTAGGTCTGTTCTCCTGTGGTTAAGAATGGAAAGGGTGCTGAGCAGCTTAACGTGGATTAATGGTGACACTTTAAATTATATCACTGTTATTTCAGAAAAGGCAGGAAAACACTGAACCATGCTACATCAGCACGTTGATTTACAGGTCTTATATGCCCACAGACACTACTAAAAAAAAAAAAAAAATTAATGCACAAAGGGTTTTGGGGTTGGTTTTTTAATTTTTTAAGTGACGAAAACCTGAGGGTTTTGTCTTAAGAATTGCTGGCTGATTATATAGATTTCCAGGAAGAGACACAGAACTAACTGACAATAATAACTTTCTATTTAAATAAATGATGAAATTTGAGTATTTAATTCCATATTAGAGACAAGGTGAAGGTCTAACATCCCAGCTGTAACATCCTTGTGTACAAAACAGCACTGACGGCAGAACTCACCCACTGTCGGAAGGGGCAACGTGTTGAGCCAAATAATTTTGTTTGGATATTAGAGCGATGCTTGAAATCTGACAGTAGGACATAATTTGCCAAAGGTACACTGGCCAGAATCCTTTATTTATTCTTAAGTGTAAATGACAAAGGTAAATGATGTACATATTTTCCTCAAGTTACCTCACTAGTCATATCTGAACTATCTAAACTGGCTTTTAAGATGTCTGTTGACCTGTGTGGAAGAATGATATACAAGGGCATATGGCCCTCAATTCCTTAGGCCTGCCATGGGGGTTTCCCAGTAAACTAAGCAGTCCTCAAAAACCTAGTCATGCTCTGAAACTACTTTTTCACATGTTTTCTTCTGAATAATGATTTACTTTTCCTTAAACCTTTGTTTATATAATTCAGCATACCTCTAAAGACAGAAAGAATAGGCATCAAATGTTGTCTAGTCTGTAAAATATTTGTATTTATCACATTTTTCTTTCCCAATTTTTCAGTAAAAGGCCAAGAAATGTTTATAGCTTCAAAGGCATCTGCATCTCTTGCTGGAAATGGAAAACCAGACAAATTCAAATGCTGTGTCCTCCCTGATGCTGCAGTTCCTTTGTGAGGATTACGTGTAGGTGGAAAAATTGTGTATATGCGCAAGATGAAAATTGAAGACTGGATTATTCCCAGAATCAGACTGTTATCACCAGCAAGCTGATTCTTCTAACCTTCCCCCTTTGGTAATATCTAAAGTCAATAACACCCCCAAAAATATGCAGACAAGGTACTGGTGGTCCAAGAAAGAAACCCAAACATATGATAGATAAAGTCCAAAACCCATATATGTGTATATTGGTGTAATTATACTCAGTTCTGTTACCTTCCATTTCACTGGAAAATCAAACACAGAAATGTAATTGGAATAGCAGCAGAACTCTCATTGCAAATCAATTGTCTGCTGGAACAGAAAAGGAAACCTTTTTTAAGTATTAGCCAGCTATGCTTTTCTTTTTGTATAAATATCCTCTTTTTCAAGCTTAGTCGAGTGTAATAATCATCTCTCTTTTATTTAACAAAATGTACAAAATATCTGAAGCAATTAGACTGCATTACTGTCTAATTACAAAAAATGGTAATTTTCACAGAGCTACTGTCTTTTCTGTAGCTATACAATCACAAATTAGTAAGCTCTTAGGTTAGTGGGCTTCTGCTGGAATCACTGGCAAGGACTTTAAGTACAGTACAGCAGAGTGAACACACTGCTGTAATACACCCAATTAGTAAATAATTCTGTCACTTATTACCCAATTAAAGATTGCTTTCCTTTTTTACATGTTTTTACACGTGTATGAATTTGGGTGTTTATGAACATGTATAGCCTACAGAATTAAAACAAGATGGACTCAGAGAGTATTATTTATGAATTATCAAACTAAAAAGCTCTTCCTCATGGAGTGGCTATTTGTAATGTTCCTAATTGATTTGCAAATGTAGGTGATGGATGTATAAATATTAAAACCAGATGTCAATCCGTTGATCTTTAAATTGTCAGTTACTTGTACTATTTTTTTAACTAAGTCAGTTTACTAATTTCTTCTTTTAAAAGTATGTTCTGTGTTTTGCTTCAATGATGGACACACTTTCTTGCCTTGCAAGTTGTGGAGATTGATGAGAAATTCTAACAAATTAGAAAAGAGATAAAGAAAATTTTGATTAGACACCCTAATTTTTCAAAGAAGAGTAAGTGAATAAATTAAACACAAAATGACAGGATAGGGCCACTGTGTAAACAGATGAAAACACCCCCTCAGATTTTTGTAAAGAACTAATTACACTGAGTGAATCACTAAATTATTTGAATTGTAGAGAAAAATAAAGAAGCAAATTCTCATAAGAAATTTGATGTAATGCATGTTTTTAATCTCTGGATATGTTTCATGTGAATAAAACTCTGATTTCAATTTTAGCTTCAGTAACATTACTATAAAGTCATAGCAAATACATAGAATACACAGAACTAGATCTTGATTTAGTTTCTTTACAAATAAAGAAATTATACTCTTTTGCATAAATTATGTATACTAATTACTTATCTTCCCATTCCAAAAATCAAACTTTTCTCCTGAAATGTCTAAGCTGATTTCTTCATGCTCTAGACATAGGAGACACATGCAAAAATGTAAAGGTCTCATCAGATGACAACAGGGAGGAGTATTTGGAATATGAACTGATTGTAAGACTATTTGTGACAGTAACTGGATGTTTCTAAAAAAAAAAAAAAAGGTATTTTAATCTTTGCAAAGATGCCTTCTGAAATACCATACAATAGTAGTGATTCCTCAACTGGAATTCTGTGGGCAGTGGCAATGGATGCTACTTAACAAATATAAATTCAAACCTGAGTGTATTCAGAAAAGTGTCATTAAGATAACCAGGTGAATAAATCCTTTACCTTATGAGATGAGAAAAACTCTTAACCTAGCACCAGCTGCCTTGGAAAACACCTCCTATTTTTTTTTCCCAAAGAGTATGCCCATGAAGATGTTTCAGCTCTGAATCCTCTATAGATAACTACTGTCTCAATTTCAAATAAAAGATCACCAAAAGAGACCATGTGTTTTCAAAATTTTTCAATGCCTTTGGTGTATAAATTGGACTGAAAAAAGAATGAGAATATAGTATCCCTTTCTTGGGCACCTTCTCTTATTTGCTGCTTAATCTCCAGTCAGGTGCAGCCTCACTCCTGCAACACCAGGACTCTGAGGCTGATCTACTCACAGCCAAAGTGAGTATATAAAGAGCCAAACTAAAGCAGTACAGGAGCTGAAACTGCTGGAGTTTTGCACATTCATCATAAAGTGATCAACAGGTTTCTTTTGTGTTTGCATTCCAAACACAGCAACCTGAATTTTCCAGAGTTTAAATGTCTGCTAAATATATATATATATATGCACTGTTTTTTTTCCCTCTGTGAAATAAGGGGAAGACCATTTAATGGTAATAATAATTTACCTCTAGCATGGATGTATTTCTGATTCTTTTATCTCCAGTCCCTATAGAAAGAAAAAAAAATACCATTTGCTGATGGATTTGAAATCTGAGTCCCTTTAATGTGAGCAATCTAGATGAGAGTCATTACTTGAATTGCTCACAGCTCATGTATGATTTAACAGACAACAGCAAGGATATAAGCATGCCTGAATCTCCAGAGCAGGACAAAGGAGTGGATGGATAGCACCACATTCCTGAAATCTCACTCCAGATCGAAAACTGAGTCCTCTTGGGTGACGGTGTGTATTGGGCTCATAAAAGATAATAAAGTGTCTGCACTTCTCTAAGTACGTGTATGAGAACCAATTGTACACCTGAAGTTTAGGAGTGCTAGATTTCAGACACAGCATTTACAGCTAGGGCTCTTACCTGTTACAAGTTGCCTCACAGCAGCTAATAAGCAGAAAGTTTTGGGTCACTTTTACAGTCAAGTCATCCGCCTAATGTTTGGCAAGAAACCTCAGTGGAAAAGGACGATATTGCAAATAAATTTGTGGGAATCATCTAATTATGCATCAAGATAGCACTGGATTTTTTTATATGTCACCACAGCTTTTATGGGGTAAGTCTTTAGTGGCTGAGCTTTGAAACACTGGCAGAAGAGCAAGAGAAACCATGTGAAAACGTTAGCCAAAAATGTCAGCTTTAACTTTAGAGAAATAGCTTGTTCACGCAGAACAGAAAATCCATAAAACAGATATAGGACTAAAATGAAACCAGCAGGACAGCAAGAAACCCTACATTGTGTACAGAGTGCATAAATAAAAATTTTCCTGTTTCATGGTCACTTATTAACTGGAAATTAAAGCAAACTGATTTGTTTTCTGCTGATGCTTTATGATGCTGAGAAATCCGTCCACCTCTTTAGGTGCCTGAGTATGAATAGTAAAACTTTGCATTACACACTTCTGTTTTGCATGTTTTTCCTGAATTAAGAAGTCACAAAGCAACAGACACAACGGAACCGAGATGTTTTGTATCTGCTTGTTCAAAGATGGGGTGACCACGAAAGGAAATATCAAGTATTTTGCAATTTAAATCAGGAACTGTGGCTGCAACTCTTAGTGTGTTCTGTCAGATGGACATGCAAACTACTGAGCTGTGCAGACCCCGTGTTCTTCAAAGATGCTCCCCGTAAGGAAGACAACAAATTTTTTTTTTAATATCAGCACAATGATGTGGAATGATGTTCAAACATGCCAACTATATAAAACATATTTATTTTCCTACCTTCTATTCTTCATGTTGCTTTCCATAAGGTCTTCACCTTATTTGTATCCTTCTGAAGCAAGAATAAAAAAATATTTTTTAAATTTGCTTCTTATTCATACCCACTAAGTTATATTAGAGAAGGACTCCTTCCTTTATAGTTGAATCTATTCGCACCATGGTCAGAGCACCAGGTGTGATTAGACAAGTCATTAAAAGAAAATAATACAAACCTTGTGTTATTTGATGCAATGTACAATTTTACTGTATTAAAATACAGCTGAAGCATATATTGTACTATTATAAATCTATAATTTTATGACTATGCTCTCTAATTTAAAAATACACCATGCTGCTTTTGAGTTGGACACCAGAAGTACTACTTTCTGTCAGTCTTTAATATCACAAGGGCTAAAGACTTGAGAGAAACCTACTTCATGTATTTTCTTATGGCCTTGAAAATGGCAGCAAAGTCCAGGACAAAGAGTGTTAGCTGATTTATTATCTGAGTGTTAGGTATTTAGGTACAATGAGATTTTCCTCTTCATTCAAGCTCTTCAAGGGTTTCTGCAAATGGCTGCAGATGGCAGAACCCAGGATTTCTGAAAAGCTCTATGATGCCTCACAAACTCAGTTCAGGTGGAAAATAAGTCTGGGATGTTTGTAAGTGTCCCTTAGGACAGTGATAACCATGTTTAGCTACCCCTCATCCAGACAGGACTAGTGTGGTGCCCTGTCCCCCGTCCTTGCTTCAGCACCTGCCTGGAAATGTCCAAGATCAGGTTGGATGGGCCTCTGAGCAACCTGACCTAGTTGAAGATGTCCCTGCTCACTGCAGGGGGTTGAACTGGGTGACACTTAAAGGTCCTATCTGAACCAAACTATTCTGTGACTCTATGACTCCATAAAGTATGAGATGAAATTTTCTTCATTTTATAAGTGAAGTCTTACTAAATGGTACTGCAAAGCCACAGTGCATGTCATTTTGGTATTGAACAAAATAGCAAGTATCTATTAAGTGGAAAAATTTTGATTTCCTGTTACTTTAGATCACATTTTTGCATAATTTTTGAAGTATTTAAAGAAGAAATATTTATACCTCTAAGTTTTTTCCAACAGGATCAGCATCCTGTTGCTGATAGATTTCTCTATCAGCAGGTGCTATAGATTTCACCTTAAAAATACCATATGTACCTAGTATGGAGTCTAAAATTGCAAAAGATTTAGTTTAAAATAAATGCCAGCTTAAAATTTAGTCACTGAAAAATAGCCAAAAACAGTCATTTCTGACATATCACTGCTTATTGAATTACTCTACTATTGCATGATGGTTTTGCAGCCATACATATTTTTTACATTTTTTTTAGTTCTTTGTAAAAATAACTCTAAAATTATAATGTAAGATAGAGTCAGCTGTCCAGAAAGACAGGAAAAGGTGCTGACAAATAAACTAAAAGTATTTTAGTTCAAACCTAAAGTAAATAATAGGTTTGAATTTCATTCCACCGCACTTCTGGGATTTACTTATTGCTTTTTTTTTTTTTTAATCTGTAATCTATATAAGGGTTGTTTCATCCTTTTTACAACCTCATCTGAAACAAAATTGACAACAATATTAATCTCTGACACTTCAATTATTTTCATGTTGTAGCTTTCAAGGTGGAGCCACAAAGGAATTAAAACTTACTTCAAGTAGTTATCTTTCTTGTTAATGATTTTGGATTTTAAACTATTGTCAAATAATAATAGGGTAGAGGGACACTCATTCAGAGAAGCGAAGATTGTGACTTATAGAAGTGGAAGATGACATTACAAAATTCGGGTCTAAACTGAGTCATGCTTTATGGAGCAGACTTTGTGTTGCACTAACTCTAAAAAATTGATGGCTTGTTTTTTGGGATATTCTTGATTTTTTTTTTTTTGTTTGTTTTCCCTGTCTACCTATAAGAATTATTTTAGAAATATCTTTATCTTGTGCAATTTCAGTAAGAAATTCAGGTATGGAAAAAACCTGGCTTTTAAACTGATAGAACCCAGAAGTGATTGTGTCCAACCCTTCCAAGGATTGTTTATTGAGCAAAGGCTGACTGTGTCCCCAAGGCTTCCCATGCTCCCAGGAGCTCTGACATGGCAGAGGAGCAGGTGAATCTTAGCATTTTGGCCACTGTGAATATAAATAACTGTGATGCAACAGCTTAACAATTATCATCCCAACTGCTTGTACGTAAAAGTACTGGTTTAGGATAAAAATAATTATGACCTGACTAAAACATCCTTGGGGAGAAGTGAAAGGGTATGGTCAGAACCAGCCATTCAAGCAACATGTGATTTTGCAGTGCTACAAATCGGACAAGTCTAATCTTTCTGAAAGATTCAGTTAAAAAAATTATTGTTGAAGTGTCAAATTTAAGAAAACCTTTTCTTCTTAGCTTTTGTTCATCTTGCCCTATTTACAGTCTCTGAGCACTTCAGATAATACTAAGGATCAACTAATATTACCATCATTGAGCAGCAGCAAGGGTGGTACTTCATTAGCTAACTCTTAACCATTTTCAATGGGAAGAATTGTCTAACATAAAGTAGGGTTTTCAGTTTAAGATGAGACTTAGGTGATTGTGTCCTGGCTCTTCAACAGAGGAAAGGTGTACCGGCATGATGTTAACTTTGAAGGTAAAGACAATTAGATGAAAGCCATCAGCCTTTGGTTTTCACAATGTAGGTTTCAAGTTTAGATAAAAGGTCCCCACAACAGCTGTGGGAATACTTCTATTGTGTCAGGATTATTTTGCAGCAGTGCCTAAGAATACCAGAGCCATAAGCCAGGTGCGACTGCTATTGCGTTGGTACTACAGCCACAGCAGCAGAGAGTTTTGTTAGAGGAAAATAAATTAGGTTTTGTGAAGCTCTGTCGTTCTCTGGCTGGACTATGCCCAATTCCCACACTAGCTATATTACTATGTTGACTGCTCTCACAAACAGCTTGCAGATAAAGGACAACAGACTGCAGTTTAGCATGACTGGTAGAAGTGTAATCACTTTAGAAAACTTAGAAGATTCTCTCAGGCGGTCTTGAGTCCATTAAAAATTATCTTTAAGAAGGTACTTGTGGAGATAGAAACTTTTAAAGGCAAAAATGATTACTTATTCATTAACCTAAGTTCTATTCCTGAAACAAATATTTAATCAAACACCTTATTTTGACTACCTGGAAGATAACATGGAAATAAGAACAACCAAACATTTTTTATAATCAAACGTCATCTATTGTTCTTTTAAGATATTTAATGACCTCTGTATAGTGTCATATATATTGACTTCACTAAAATTTCTAACATCTTGCATGATTAGGTGAAACTGCCATGACATCAGCATAAAGATGGATAGAAGAAGTTCACTGTCAACTTAAAAGAATGGTCTGAATAGGATTCCACAAAGATCTGGATGGAAGCTATTCAAGAACATTACTGCAGGCAGTTTCATGGAACACAGATCCTGCTTACACAGTGGGAGTGACTGCAGGCATACTTTACAGTGCTGGGACTCAGTGTGACCCTAACATTGCAGAAATAACCCTTGAAAAGACAAAGTACTGTTCAACAAGGACAAATGCAGAGTCTGACAAGTAAATTTTAGCAGATCAAAGGCTGAGTGTGAACCATGGATGCACCACTGTTAAGAAAAGGCAAATAACACCCATGGGTATAAATACTGTGACTGCAGAGCAAATTAAGTGGCCTTCTAAAATTAGTGCTGGACAGTATTTTTCCTGTCTTGGACCTAATGGTTTGAAAAAGATTTTCACTAGCAGGGGAAAATCTAAAGGAGAGCAAAGAAAGGATTCAAAGTTCATAGTTAATGGCCTTGTTTGAATCTTTGTGTTGTCAGATAAAATGCAAAGAGGAAAAAAAAAAGGATCATTTTCATGTCCACTCTGGATGAAGTTACACAGTATAACAGAATCAGAGATGAAAGAGACTTTCACATGTCCTTTCAGGCAACATCACCCCTTCTAAATACATTCTATGTTAACCTTGAGTCATTAGTCCAGGTGGAGATCTCTTGTTAACAGCCTCTACTCTAATATTTAGAAACCTCCTTCTCAAGGAATCAGATTACAGAAAACTGAAATGAAAAAATAAATTCTTATTCAAAGTGAGTATAGCCTAAAGCCTGCTGTGTGAGAATTATTATCATCTCTTGTTTTGAAGACGCCTTGTATGTAATGTCTGACACTTGGATATTGGCAGGCTAAGAGCATAGGTTAATAAAACTTCTGAGAAAATGTCAACAAATTCAATTTCTCCCTTCATTGTTCCTCATTAAAAAAGATACATATAAGCACTGTCTCTATTATAGAAAGCATTTCACATTTTTCAAAATATAATTTTCTTTCAATTTTAATTTTTTTTTTAATCTTGAAATTTATTAGAATTTACAACCTCTTAAGATTTTACCCTTCCTCCTGAAACTTAGCTAGTTTAGCATCTTCTCAGAGGATAAATGCAGCATTCTTGTAAGATTCAGTAATAAGTTTAATTTAAAAGCAATGTGAGAAAACAAAACTGAGCAAAACATAACATGCCTGGTAACCTAAACATATATTGCTAAGTCTACTCTGTGCTCTTTTGAACTTTTATAAGAAGTAATCTTGAACTGAGAGATGCACAAAGCTTTTTCTTAAAGATCTGAACTGCAGAGAAACAGTCCCTTTAGAAAAAAATTCTTTTGAACTTTATATATTTGAATCAGCTGTTTTGGATAGAAAACTTCTGAGAGCACTTTTGCTACATAAATTTAGAATAAAAATAGCATATTTAATTTAGTGCATATGCATTGTTGGAGGAGGATTTCTGAAACTACTTTTCTAAAGCTCTCTCTAATCTATCAAAGCTTATAGGAATTTAAAAAATATTTCATGTTCCCACAGTTTTAATTGAGCTGCATGTACAGTTTTATGGAAAAGGAGAATTTTGAGAAGACATTCAACAGTTCAACATATCAAAGGTAGTTTGATAAAATATTGCTTAAGGTTAACAAGCAATACCTCACATATTATTCAAACTAGAGAGAGAAGCCAACAGATTACATTTCTGCTGTTGAGGAAATGGTTCTCTATCATATTTAAATTTAAACCCCATTGAGACATTTCTTTGCATCTGTGTTATATCCAATGATTTTTACCAGACTGATTTTTAAATTATGCACTGGATCAAATTATTCAGCCAGAAAACACTCAGAGCATGTAGTCCACCTGCCTTCCTGTCTCTCCCCTAACTAATTAGTGTTTTAACAAGTGGATGACTTCTAGAAGTAAAACATTTTAAGGGATGGAGAACTCAAAATACTCCTGGTAGACTGTTCCAATGGCTACTAACTTTTACTACTTAAAATTCTTTACATATTTTTAGTTTAAATTTTTCTAGCTATAACTCCTATCAGCTCCCTTTTGTTACATTTTTGTGTGAAATACTTAAGAGCTCTTTGTTAAGAAATTTTTCAGTCCCTTAAGATCTAATGTGATCAGATCTCTCCAGAAGCTTTGCTTCTCTAGAGGGATAGATTTTGAGTCTTTGACTATAAGCCATGCTTTCTGGTACTGTGAATATCCTCCTGGCTCCATTTTCAATAATTTTCCTGTGTTGTACTTAAATTCACTTTAAAGAATTGCATCCACTCTAAAACAAGCATGTCTGACACTTGTATTTACACTACAAATTATGCCTATGATGACAGTACAGTGCTCTTCGTCCTGGCTGCGCTACTGAATGTCATTTGTAAGACTGATGATAGTGCTAATCTTGAGTTTAATAGAAAAAAAGTCTGCTGGAGATCTCTTTTCAGAACATTTGTTCCAGTATCCTTTTACTATTTTTCTGTCCAGTCTTTCTCAATTAATCTCATAATTTCCCTTCCTTAACTAAACTATATTCCAATATTTCTGGTACATTCTTCGAAAGTATCACACCTTGACGTGATGCTCCTTTCAAAGTAATGGTAAACTCCTGTTGACTTCCAGGAGCAGAAAGGAGGAAGCTCAACTTCTTGCCTCTCGATATTTCATAATATATTTATTGAAATCTTACTTTAAAATATGATGTCACCAAAGTATTGGTATATTTTTAAATAAGTCTGCAAAGCATTCATTGAGTTAATAGATCAGAAAGTAACAATGATAAATAGATACATATTTTGATATAGCTACAGATCTAGATATAGATATAGGTAGATATATGTGATTAAAATAGCAGCCTTTAAATTCTTAAAGTCACTCTATAATTTAAATCACTGTGACATCAAGCCCTCCATCTTTCTAGGGACAAATGAAGTTTCTAATTTGCCTTCAAAGCTTTAAAAGTTATATCTATGGGAGATTGGGTAATGTTAAGGATTTTACAATAGAGTTCAAATTTGCTATTAATTCAAAGCAGTTTTTCATAGGTTGTGTCAGTTATACACAGTTCATGGTTATGCCTTTAAATTTCCTCTAGCCTCTTCATTAAAGAGAGGCATAATTATTCACCGTGTAGAATGGAGAGGATACATTTTCTTTTAAATGCTCTAATCTCACACTAGGCATCAGGTCACTGTAAATTCACCTTTCTCATGGAAACAAGTAAAACATTAAAAGTTTCTACAGAGGTTACCATGATTTCAATTTCAGTTTCTCTGGAGGATGATTTACCAGGTTAGGGAACAGGAAACAAACGCGTTATCTGAAAAGTCTAGAAGATTTTCCTGTGCGTCATGGTATGATTTATAAGTCTTACGCGATTTTGCAGGGAAAATATTCAGGGGATGTAATGATAATGAGGAACAATCTGTCATTTTGTTAATTGCCTTTCAAACAGATGTAGGTTGCTATTGGGCTGCCCTTAGGCTCCTCTTAATCCAGCTAAATGACTCCAGCTCTCCTACAATATCTCCATCAGTCCTGTGCTGCAGGCTCCTGACCGGCTAGTCTTATGCTGCTGGATGCTCTTGAGTTGCTTAACATCCTCCTTGAGGTAGGGGCCCAAACACAGATGCAGCAATTTACACCAGTGAGGGCTTACTCCGTGTCTTACTCACAATGACAACATAGCTGGTGTCCATCATAACCTCCAGGGGCTCTCAGAAGGGCACAAAACAGCCAGGCTCTTGACTATTTCTTTCTAGAAGTTTGAGATATTAATTTGACTTGCATGAATTGCAAATGTTTATTTTTTGATGCTCCTTTTTTCCATTCATACATTCCAGCACAGAAATAATTAAAATAGAAATCCTAAACAACTGACTATTGTTTTCTTAAATAAATAAATTAATTAAAAGCAAATAAATAAAGCAAATAAATAAATTAATTAAAAAATAAATATTCCTGTGCCAGTCATTGTCGAAAAAACTGTATTGACTACAATGCTATTAAGGGAGATGGTGTCTGTACATAGCACAGAAAATAGCATTTCATAAAATTCTTCATTTTCTAATTTGGCATTGTATAACAAGATGAGAATTGAAGAGGGGAAATGAATGACTGCAGGAGCTTCTAGGAAGTCTAGGATATAAGCAGGGATTGTTTTTTCCCAATATAGGGTCTCTGTGCAGGCATGGACATGCCTTACTAAGAATATTGACTATAATATTTTTACCTAACTAGCAAGTTTTAGGTGAGATGCCAGATTTCATAGCTGAATATTTTTAGTGCCTCTTGAGACAGAGTTTAATATCATATACTACGTTTTTGAGACACTGGAGTAGATTTCCACTGCTAGTTTGGAACTATACCTATCCAGCCCTGTGATGAGGTCTAGACAAGCAGGGGAGCTGTGCTATTTAGTGACTGAAGAAGCTTCTAAGAAGCCCAAGTGGACTTTGACAGGAAGACTGGGGGCAGGATAAAATAACTGCCTCTGGTTTTGTATCTAATTCCTGGGAAAGTGACACCAGTAAGCCAGGAGAGGTCTCCAATATGCAACATGTACCTTTTACAGGCTGCAGCAGTGGAACCCCTTGAAAGCCTTTTCTATCCATCACCTATAAATGTTCCCTAGCCAAAGATTCCCAAAGTATGTGTTATGAATTTGGGGACTATTGGTTATATGAGGATTTTGATATGCAACTCAGAAGGTCAAAAAGTCCTTTTTTCAGAAAAACTTTAGTATATATACTCTGTATTTTTTCAGAGGAAAGAAAACCATTAGAACAGACATTAACAGGTAAGAGGGTTTTGTCATGTTGCACATGATCCCAGTCTTATAGAGGAGATCTAAGAGAACTGTAGTCTTTTCTTGGTGTTTTGTGGTCATTGTTTTGTAGCAGACTCCTTTCCTTTTATTTTTAATTTCTAAGGTTCCTTGATGTCAGTTATGCATGTTCCCACTTCTCTGCATCAGCAATAGTATCTGTCGGTTTTCTTCTGTATTTCAAGGGTTTCTATTCTGAAGTGTTACTTCTTCTTTTGTTATTGCATCTTACTTCAGCACAGTAATTTAATTGATTATCCACATTTCAGATTACACTTCTTTGGATTCTTAACCCAAACTTTTTCAAGATATGTTTAACATTGTATATTTTATATATATGTTTAACATCATAAACATATATGTTTAACATAAACATATATGTTTAACATAATAATTTTTAACATCCATTTTTATTATTTCTGTCTGCTTGTTGTTTCTCTTTAAGTTACAGCATGTTATTAAGAGTCAGGACAGATGCCAAATCTACATTTGAAATAGTCTCAGTTGAGAGCCGGTGCATCATAATTTATTATTATTCAGCTTTCCCACTTTCTGTCATGTAGCTTTTCTTAGAACATTCATTCCAGGATTCTTCTTAGCCTATGGATCATGAAATTTCTAAAAAATTTACAGACACCCAGAGTCAAAAATGACTGAAGTAGTCACATTCAAACCACAGGATTCAAATCTCCAGAGTTCCCCCACTTTTATGTTGGTGGCACTTCATTTGAACCAATGGTGTGATATCCTGAAGAATCAGAACACAAAGGGTTAGTGCAGAATCAAGCTTTATTTAATCTTCATTAGCGATCTGGAAGTGGAAGCAAACAGCTCATTAACAGAATTTGCAGATGCTAATAAATTGAGAGAAGTTATGTACCCGAGGGAAGATTGCAAAATAATAAAAGGGCATCCAACAGGGGTTTAACATGTGGACAGAAAAAAAACAATTTAACTCAGGAGAACTAGTATTAATACGACTCAGAAAATAATTAAAAGCACAAATAAGAATGCAAATTAATTCCATACCTCACAGTAGAGTATAAGACATTGCATCAGCAGAAGAATATCTATTCTTTTAGCTATTTGGAAAGGAAAACACAAAATTTGCTTTGATTTAGAAATAGAGCCCATCATTGATGATAGGAAAAATAGGCAGGCAAAATGGATACTTAGAGGCATAATGCAAGATGCTTCTGCTTTAGGATTCTCAGTGAACTAATGAAGTCTCTAATTTATTATACATGATCAGTGAATTCCTGCAGGGGATTTTTCATACATTTGGTTGTCCAAATATTCTCATTTTCTAATCAATCTCTTAGGAAGTTGACTAGACTTAAACACAATGAAAATTTATATAATAATATATAATTTGTAATTTGAAAATGTAAAGATTGTTTATGCCTTTTGACTTTTATTATTTTTTATGAATTAGTAAAGATTAAGATGTTTGTTAAAATAAGTAAATTCAGGAATTGCTGCTATTAAATAAAAAGTAAGTACTACAACCCTTTGACCTGGCAGGAAATATTCACAAAGCTATATCATTATTTTATAAAGTTTATTTACAGAGTTAAATAACAATTCAGTTATGGTTTAAACTATACATTGTTGGACTTAACCATTAATTTAAATTTCTCTCTTTGGACCTTTATAGCTGAAGACAGTGACATGTTAAAAAATCAGTAAAAGCTATAATTATAAGAAAATCATAGTTTTTTATACCTCTCTTTTATTCCTACATTAGATTTCTTCACTGTGGGAAATAACATCTCAGATATACAGAGAAATAAGAATTGTGCTGTTTGCTTTGGCTAACTTTAAAGTTAGTCATGAGCACATGAGGACATAATGCCATTCAGATGTGAGCCTGAGGTTTTGCTAAACATTTCCAAGGATTTTGACAACTAATCCCTATTTCTTTTGTATTTAGAAAGTTAAAAGTATAATTAAAAAGTTCAGTTTGTGTAGTTCATTGTCCAAACATAATACAGGTCACTGTATACTTAACGTCTTTGCTCCGGTAATTTCCTAGCCACAGCATTTTTGTCCTTACCTTTTATCCTTATTTATTTGTTTAATGTTCATATCAAACCAGAAAATGTTCCCTTTCTATTCCCAATACAACCATTCTTCTCGCTCTTCTGCCTTCCTTTTATTAGAGTGATATTTACTGCAGTAGCACTTCCTCTGCTTTTCCTTCCCTTCTCTAATTGCATTGCAGACTATTTGGAATGATTCCCTCTGTCTCTAAAGACTCTTTAAGATCAGATTAGTTGATCATCTCATCATTTTTGTAGTCCCTTAGTTGGTGGTGGCCTAGAGCTTCTCATTTTGAGCTTCACTTAATATTGTGTTCTCTTGTCATTGCCACTCAAGCATATGTATCACAGCTGTGAAGCTGCAGAACATGCAAGTTTTGGCAGTTACCACACTTGCTTTGTGTTTGAAGGAGATGAGATAAAAAAGAGCTGTAGCATCCTGACACACAAATGATCGCATATGGGGGAGAAGGAAAGAAAATAAAGATTATGTAGGCTTTGACCTCAAGTGCACATTTTTGTGTGACTAGTTGCCTAACGATACACATCTGTGAAATCAACATTGTATGACCTCAAAAAAAGGGCAGCTCAATTTGTTGATGTTATTGTGGACTGACAGAGCATGATCTGATCAGTATTTGTAAAGTACAATTGAAGTCAAGAAAAATGAGGAATACTGGCTATATGTAGGCTTTGCAGACAGGCAGAGGAGGATGAGCAATGAAATGGAATTCCAGTTAATATGTGTGGTATGTCTGGAATCCCTATCTGAGATATAGTATTAAAATTGAATTTCCCAGAAGAAATATAGGACTGTCAGAGAAACACCACTGGCAGCACGAGGAAAAAAAAATAGTCATTGCTTTCAATCTGTTATTTATCTGCTTTACAAGTGTAAATCAGTCATTATGCTTTAACACAAATAGTTAACATGTCACTTTCCCCTATGCAATTCCTCAGGTATCCAGTGAGACAGTCCTCTTGGCTGTCAAACACACGTACCTTGGAATTGCACTCCCACACATTTAGGGCCAGGTTGGCTGTCTTTCACCAACTGGAGCCCTCTCATTCATCACACCAGGTCAGGTCACCAGACTAGTGCTGGTGGGCTTGCTTGGCAGGCTTCCCTGCGTGGCAGCTGCAGGATGCTGACTGTGATTAATCATGTTGCACTTACAGTGCTATATTAATTGTTTTGCTTCACAGACAAAAATAAAAACTTTCAGTTGTTAGGTCTCTAACAAGACACAAGTTGCCACTTTAGCTTCTTCGAATCAGCGTTAAAACACTAAGAAACAGTATTAGTCTCTTATTTTCTCTTATGATTATGATTCAGGCTACTGAGCATCATGAAGTATCTTCCAGTCAAATAAGCTAGCATTGTTTTGAAGATTGCAAAATAAATTAATAATTAGGATATATTAAGATTTATTTTTAATTTAAGGTTTCATGTTTTCTCTAAAAATATTTATCTTTTGAACTCTTGTGAGCAATAGCAGTTTGTACAAAACTTAAAGCCCAGTTGTCTGAAAACACTTTTTCCCTCCTCTCTTCTGCCTGTAATTGAAAAGAATATCCATACTTTTTACATTTTTCAATAAAAATTAAATCCCAAATTTAATTTGGGATTTAATTAGGAATCTACAGGATTTATTTCATTTTTGTCCCAGGAGTGAAGTCCAATACTCTTCACAGCTAAACTCAGGGTCATGTCTTTGGCTGGTTTATGGCCAGGGTGCTTAGTACCATTCTGTTGTACCAAGTTCTATCTTCTTCATTCTTTTCAAAATCCATCCTAAAGCTTTATTTTGTGATTTCAAATCAGAGTTTAGTAAGCCTCATACATTTTCCCTACCAAAAAAAAGTCAACCATTTCTTGGATCCCCATCCTCAACCACAGAGCCCTCACGTCTTCTGCACTGTTCATCTGACACATGGTGGGTGAGCTGGTGATCAGAAATTATCCACTTGAGTGGTGGAGGGAGGGAATGGGGCTTCTTTACTGATATCTTAATTAGTCCACTGTGGAGAAAAAGAAATGCCCTCATTGACAGAAAGCCAACAGATATGTATGGTGAGAAGGAGTTGCATAGGGGAAGACAGAAATCTACTCTGACAGCAGAAAGCATGAAACTCACCTTTAGCATCTGGTCCACAGTTTGCTGGGTTGAATAAAATTGTTCCCACTAGGTTGGAATTCCAGTAAATTCTGAATAGTTTATTGATTTTTATGGTGCCCACATAGTTTTACTTATAATACTCCTAACTGAAAGCTCCACGTAAGTGTGAAAATCCAACAATACACTTTATTTTAATGCTTATTCTATTTTTATTTAGGCATTGTCCAGGCAAATCATCACTGAATCTCATTCTTGCCTGTAAAATCATAAGTATCTCTGTTGAAGACAAGCAAATTACGGTGCTATAGAAGTGGACAGAGGAAAACATCAGAGTGGTGGTTCTTGGTTGGATAATATCCCCCTTGGATCTAGCTGAGGATGGGGTGACACGGTAACAAAGAGCTATCCAGCTCCTTCTTCCTTCCTGTTTGGAAGCTTCTAGAGCAAACAAGTTTCCTGTAACCCAAAAAAGTTATTCTCTACTCAATGTCTCTATTCAAAACAAAAAAAACCCCAAAAACCAAAACAAAAACAAAACAAACAAAAAAAAAATTAAAGGCGTATGTTGTCCTTTCTATCCACTGTAAAAGGTTATCTATTCTTTGAGGAGCAAACTGCAGAAAAGCTAAAGGTTCCACTAGATTTATCTGTGGTGGGTTATGACATTAATACCTTTGGCTGTGTGCCTTGCCCCTCTGCTCATGCTGAATATACTATAACAGATGCATTCCCCTCATCAAAATTCCTTCACAGGTTTGTTTTTTGTCATTATTCTGCTGTCTTTCATTACTTTAATTAATATGTTGATCTATGAACCTGAGTGACCCAGGTAACAAAGCATGCTTCCCTCCTCCTATAAGCAAGTATATTCTGATAAAACAGATAAAAAGTGGATATCGTGTTTTATCATGTAGCTATTAAATCCATTGGCAAACATCTGTCAGAGTGCTAAGAAAAAGAGCAAGAAACCATACGCTCAGCATGGTTTGGAGGAAAGAGGAAATTCTGAGGCCAAATCTTAGTCTTAGAATGCTGAAAAAAAGAAACTATTTCAGATATTTTATTATATCTCTTTCACTTCAAGGTTCCCTCCAAAAAAGTTTTTTTTTTTAATGTAGAACACTACATACTGGAAGAATTCAGTCTGTTATCAACTTGTCTACATAAGGCCATGAACTTTAGCTTTTAGGTCAAAAAAAGTAATCAAAACTTTGTTCCCACAAAAGTCACCAAGAGACTACCAGCCACACTGACAAAGGATTTCTTTTTGATTCAGTACCAGCTAATTGTATGTGAAGATATACATTTTAATGCATCATACAAAACCAAGCAGAACAAAAGTCTTACAGTGAGGCAATCATAATATAAAATGCAGTACCTTTTGTCATGCAAAATTCACTTTTTTTATGCAGAAGGAGAACAGAGGAGAACAGGGCTAAAAACTCAATACTGAATTTCAAAATTTCTTTACATACAGAGAACCCTTTAATCCAGTCACGGTCATAATCAAATATCTGCCCCCATAAATCTTTATTGCTCTTAATGAGCTAGAGTTTCAACAATTACTGAGCTGTAAGTGCATGTTAAAGACTCCCAACCCCCATCTATATATCTAAGATTAGTCAGAGAATTATACGAAAAGTTTCTGGTGTCTAAAATAATTTATTTAATTTTATGGATAATAGTTTGTGGTATTTCTAAAACAATAACAGATTTTTTTTTCTAACTTTTTTTTAATTAAAGTTATATTCAGCAGACACTGGAATGTGGTGCATCTCACAGGAAAATCAGAAAATTCATGAAAATATTTGTTATCCTGTCTTCATTGAAATTTGCATTGGCAACATAACCCAGTGGTGGAAACATGAAATGAAGGTAACAATAGGTAATAAAGGCAATGAGGGACAAACTTTCCTACTTTTTTTCTTTGCAATGCTTGAAGATATTACAGACTGTTACAAAGCCTTCTGCTGAGACCTTCACCAGATAAAATGTTAGAGCTGCCTTGATCCTTCAGTTTAATTTTCTAAATCCTTGAGTGGATGTGCCAGCTACTCTGCTTCACCTGGATCACAGGGGATATGTGGGTGACTATAACCAGAAGAGTTCTCTAATTCTGTAGCTAAGGTTATTTCAGCTTAGAGAAGCTGAACTACATTTTCCAACTGAACTCACTCCTGAACTCTTGCACTGCAGGTAAGTTTTAGCATGGACAAACACTTTTTCCTTTGGCTTTTCCATATTTGACTACATTTACAGTGTTACAAGGGAAGGGCACAGAAGAGGGTGCAGAAGCAGTTATTCCATCTCTGCCTGCTGCTACCCCTCTGTAGCTCCCAGGCTGAACCATGCCTCCTGTTTTCAGGAGCAAGGCAAAAAAAGCCTCCCCCTATAAACAATTGGTAAAGAACTGGCATGGATTTTCCTCCTCGACATACTATGCATGCTTTCCTATGTGTTTCCATTCTTACATATTTTCTCAACAAAGAGATTGCCTGCATAAATAGTGAGGCAATCACACTTCCTCTTAAGAAGGTCTGGAGTTTAATTCAAATTACTGTTCTGGTTTTGTTATGTGTGTCTATTTTAGGAGACCTAGGTGGCAGTCATGAAAGGAAACTAATCCACAACTGCCTATCTTCCCAATTCCCATTCAATTATTTAATTTCACTGGTATCTCAATGCCTAATTTTTCTCAATATTTACAAAAAAACCACTATACAACTTCAGGTACTCCATACACCAGTATTATTTTAGGTCATCTTAGCTACAGAAATTTGGTTTCAAAATAAGACACTCTTTAACATCTTGCACCTTCTCCCTGTTCACTTATATTTTATTTAGGTCAGCAGTTTTAGAATAACTATAGACTTGTTTGTGAATGTTTCTGTTGTCATTTTGACTACACTAAACTTGGCATTGAATTGTTCATCAACATGCAAAAAGCTTGCTCTGGTGGTAGGAGAACAATCAAATTGTCAACAAAGACCAGTAAATTAATGTTAACATTTCGTGTTTGAATTGTCTAGTTCCTCAAATACTGTTCACAGAACAAGGAGAAACACTTAATGGAAAATGTCATAAGAGCCTGATTAAAAGTTATATATTGTAGCAGGCTTAGAAAAGTTATTGCAAAACTGAATCCCTAAATGTGTTTACGTATTCATCTACCCGCTAACTAACATGTAACCCAAGATTCAGCCATTCCAAAAAAATGTCTTGTGTCTCACTGGCATGATGTCTTCTTTTTCTTGCCTTTCTTTGCCTTTTCTTGTTGAAGAGTCTGCAGGCCTCTGTATGAGCCCCGCAGGAGCTCAGGCTCTGCTGGAGAGCTGTTGCTGTGAAGCAGAGGTTGGCTGAATCTTGCAACTGAAGAGGCAGAAGCGAATGGAGAGGCACCACTGCATTAGTATTTGCAACTAATCCTAATATGTTAGGGCTGATGAACCTGTAATGCTGCATGCACAAGGTCTCTGAAGATATCTTCCCAGCATCTAACATGCTTGACATACAATTGCCATCTCTGGACACATGCCATCAAAAAAAGCCTGGGGTGGATGGGAAGCTGGCAGCATGTCTTCTTACCAGGTATTTCTCTACCTGATGAGGATATGGTTCTTCTGACTATGATGGATGGTATTTTCCAAAAGCTACCTCCACATGTGTCTTGGAGGTATCAAAATTTTTGTGTGCCAAGAAACTATGTGGTTTGGGTTCATTCATGCTGAATGGGAACAAATAAAACTCACTCCTGTGACTATAACTGTTTCATTTTATGCTTATTTAATTCAGGAAGAAGTCTGAACATCCCCTGAAAAAAAGACTATTCTAGGATTAGGGATTATTATGCAAGGAAGGAAGAAAGAAGTGAGTGGCATCTAAAGGCAGTATGGAAATCAGCGTCTGTTAGAGCTCTGTTTCAAGCAGAATTGTCTACAGAAAACCTGATGTTAGCAGAATCTCAACAGTTAATACTACAGATCCTTATTCATTAGAAATTCTGGAAGAATAGAGTAAATTACCCGTTTATAAAGCAGGGAAATATATTTTAATTTTTTCCAGGTTTCTCTGTCAAACAGTTCTATTTAGACTGAAGTACTGTGACCTTGAATTCTCATTCAAACATTGGGTGCATAATGCTTTTCTCAGGTACCAAGATGCTTAATGCCCAACTTTTTCAGTAAGATGATCAATTCTACTTCAGGTATATATTTTCTTTCTGTCAAACAGTATTCAGTGTGCAATATTTTTTACAAAACTGGAGGGAAAAAGTAGTTGGTGATCATCAAATTTCTGTATACCAGAGATTTTGGAAAAACAATTACATAAAAGTGGAGCATTAAATATGGGTATGTCCCACATAAAACAAACAGTATTGTTATTATATTTAAAAAGTGGCTATAAGCTATAATAAACATACAACAGCCTAATTGGAAAAGAAAAAAAAAAAAAAAAAAGAAATACAGGAGTACCTGATTTTCCACAGGCTTATTCCAGATTCATATCAACATAATTCCTACCAAAACCTAATATAAGGTTAAAGGGAATTTGTCTGTTAAAAGCACATCAAGAAAAGTGAGAGGGAAAAGTGCTCTTTTGATAATAGCCAGACATTGTCATGTTTAGCTTATTGAATGTGTGCTGACAATACCAAATCAATATTTTAATCAAGTATTAATCAAAAAATGCCTGATGTTACTGATAAGCATAATAATATCTAGTGTATTAAAATTCAGTAGAAGTTGAGCTCAGTTTTCAATCTGTAAGGGACATGATGAATATTGCAAAGTGTATTTGTTTGTTTCTTTCACACTGTCCAGCATTCAGCAGAAATTCACCATCTCAGGCCAATGTGATGCATGTGATTCATAGATCTGTGGATCACAGCAGAATGTTTTCTTTCAGGTTAATGGATTTTTTTGGTTGATAAATTAATTTTTTTTCTGTGTGATAGAAGATGTGTGCCTACACTAAGCAAAAGAAGGTGAATAAGTAATTTGCTGACTTTCTAACCTGCTAATGCATGCAAATTTCTAGATTTAGAGAAATTCTGTAGGCAATATGTAACAAAGAACCAATTCTAGTTCCTCATTTGAGTAACTGAAAGTGTAAATGTAGAAGTATTGTTCTTAACATACACATCTTTGAGTTAACAGCTAGGCTATGTTATACATGCTGACCTCTTTATTAAATACATTTAATTGAAGGAAATATGAATCTTTGGCTGAATATTATTCAAGTTTCAAATTCCAACACTTGAAGGGAAGGACACGCTGTGATTTTAAGAAGATGTTGAGACAGTTCACTCTGGCTAACTGCAAGGTTCAGTCTGACATTTCAATCAGTTTCTAATATACTCCAACAACAATTATTTCAATAGACTTAAATGAAAGACTTTGATGAATGCTATATCATTTTCACTCTTTACTTAGTATACAGATACCTCCAATTTACCTTTATTTAAAAAAAAAACCCAAAAAAGGAGGGAAAAATTTCAATCTATACAGAAGGGCTTGTGATGAGTAATGTGGCTTAAATCCAGCAAGTTTTAAAGTATGTTTGTTTTACTTACTGTCAAAAAATGTGGTGGTGTTAAGAAGTGCAAGTGCTGTCTCCCAAGATGCCTTGGGTGAGATCTTGAATCTACCAGGATGAACAGGAATTTTGTCCTTAACATCAGTGATTTAAGCTTATTTTCTGTGTTTGTGTGTCAGAAGAGCGACTAAAAGCATAAAATCTCAGTCCCACTTGGGAGCTATCTCTGACAGTACAAATCTAAGAAATAAGTTGAGAAAATAGAGGCAAGAAGTTCTTTACCACAAGATATGTAGCCACAAGGTATAGAAATCTAAACACTATAATTTTGCTTAGATATTTTCTGTCTCTACATCATATTCAAGTAGCAGAGATAGAAGTAATTTATTTCTAAATGTATCCAGTGGGAATATTAGCCTCTTATAACTATGATTCCAGTAGATTTTTATTGCCTGCATTGATACCATGCTAATATTTTCTTTGCAACATTCAAAAATATATTCCAGTAATGTTAACTAAGGTCTCATCACAGCCATTGTAACAAACATGGGTCCATGTAAGAAAGATGGGTCCATGAAAGCACAAGCTTAATTTACATAGGGATTGAAGATTATGACTTGAACTTAGGATATCTGAACATCCCCAGCAGTAATGCCTCCTGAATTCTGTGGAAATAAATATTTAGTTAGGCCTGTATAGGTTTTAACACCTATGTTATATTTTGTTCTGTTTAATGATTAAACTTCATGTCCTATAAAAGTATAATAATGTTTAAAATTGGGAAAAAAAATTGAGCTCCATGTGAAACACATTTTTCTGCCGCAATAGACATACCATAAGTAATGGATTTATGTTTGACGCCTTGCACTATGAAGCAACACTTGACAGAGATAAATCAGCCTGAGAAAACTGAAAAAAGCATGAATCGAAAGAAAGGGGGAAAAGAGAAGGTATTAAGACCAGACAAGTATAAAAATAACTAAGTTAACTGAATAAACATTATGAAAACAAAATATAGCCAAGGGAATAGTAAGGAAGTAGCATAAATACTTCAAAGCAAGTCTTATTTTCATGAAAAACAATATTATGATTCGTCTCAGTTTTCTAGCCTAAAGGTATTTTTTCTAAAATTCTTTTGTACATTATTCATATTCTTAGTATAAAGAGCCGTGTTGGCTCTGTGATGATTGGTAGCAGGATAACAACAGAAAGAGCTGCTTTGCTTTCTGCTTTGCTTTCTTATTTGGGCTCAAATGGTAAAGTGGCAATGGAATTTGGCACTCAAGTGTCTACCTTCAGTCTCACAGCGAGAATTTGATTCCCAGCATTCACAGCATCCTTTGAAAATGATGAGTCAGACAGATGCTGGCAGACTTCCAGGTCTTGGTTACATGTGCGAAAGGACACTGCTCTTCTTTTAAAGAAGGAAAAGAAAGAAAAAAAATCTAAGATGAGAAGTCAAAGTTTTGTGCCCAGGGAGAAGAGGGATGGACTGAATTTGCATTAGAAGACCCTGCACCCAATTAGGGAGTAGAGGAATGTCCAGTACCCATAAGAATACATCTGTTACATTTCAGATTCTCAAGAGCAGGGGAGGAAACAAATTTTATAATAATGATTTTTGTTTTAAAGACATATATTGTAAGATTGAAGGCAATCTTTTAAAAAATGAATATAAAATTTAAAAAAAATCTATATCTTGAAATTCACTTCTCACCAAGTACCAATTAACATAACCAAATTGATCTCAGACACCTTTTTCTTCATTGAAACCCACGTGAGCTGGACATACCATGTGAATCTCATCTCAGGAAGGAAAAAGTGAAGACCTTCAGGCAATGGCTGAGGTTGAAAATTACCTATACCACCAGCAGAAACACCTTGCTCAGAAAACAAAGGATTGAGGTGTGGAACCTGGGCCCAACCTGGATTCCAAGACTTCCTCAAATTCAAGAAAAGTTGGATATTATATCTTCCATTTAAACCAAAACCCCTAATCTCTAATGAGCTCGAGAAAGGGGTAAAGGGGTTCAGATTCACTTTATGCTGCACACAAGGGTGACCTCTTCTGGCCAAGGACAAAACTGTCGACCATTCTCAACTGATTGTTAACCTCTTTTTTTCAGCTTAAGTGAAATTACTTACCTCTGAAAGGAAGTACTCAAAACTTCCCTGACATTGTGACTTTATTCATCAGAAAAAGGATAAGTCCAAATGTGCCTGCTGTATCAATCTGAAGTTTGTGATGATTTATAGGTATTTACGGTACATTCTAAGCTACCCCAACAATAGATTATCCAATTCTACGATTGCCACTTTTAAATCTGTGAAAGTTCAGAGTGCAAATCTGCAAGAAAAAAAGAAAAAAGAGTGCTGATTTGTCAGCTGTATTTGCAAATTGAATGGATGCAATTGCATATACAAATATAAATTCCTTGCTTTATTTCCAAAGGAGGTGGCTTTGTCAGTAACTGCTGCTGAATGTGGCTGGAAAGAACTTTAGGACCTTCCCCAAAGGGCACCATAGGCCAAAATGTGTTGGATGAGAGCCCAGAAGACTGAAGTGAAATCCTGACCAGCAGAGGTATCAATGAGTGTTTTGTAATCAGGCTCAGCAACACCACAGCACATCCTTAAGTCATAAAAAAATTTATTCATATTTTAAACTTTCATAAATGCATAATACCACATGTGCTGGAAAACTATTTCATTTAAACATTAAAAGAATAATGTTTAGTATTTTAATAGTAATAATTTACTGAGATTTTCTCAGCAGAAATATTTAATTTTTTCTGTAAAAAAATGAACCAAATAAACTTGTAAATGATCGGTTTCAAATGATTTTGAAATCTGACTATCTTCTTTTGCTATTCGGATGAAAATGCAGACATTAAGTCTTTGTTGTGGTTGGTGGTTACCATAAGACATAGATAAAATATATGAAAGGCTGCTTAAATATTTTCAGTGCAATGACTGAGTCTTCTTCAATATTGTAGCTGTTACAACAGATGAAGTTCCATCTGTGGTTGGTAGTAATGCAAGTTTAATTCAATATTGTGTTAAAGTCATTCTTTTGTTGATGGAATTTCAATTTCCCAGGCACTAAAAGGGCCCTATTCCAAGAGAAGGTTAGAAATTTTTTGGGGGAGTGATGAAACCTGTGAATGTCACTGCTGCCCTTTCAATAATGGATATTTTATGACATGAGTTCTCAAATTCTGAATTTTTGAGACATAAAAGCAGCAGGAAGCTAAATTAATTCTTTACTCTCAATTGCTTTTGGAAATATTCTTTGCAAAAGACGTCTGTCCTTATCTCTGAAGAGCATCCATCATCCAATCCAGCATCCATGAACTTTATGTATAAACACCCTGATTATTTCTAAAATTGTATTTAACACCTCATTGTTTTAGACTTAAAAAATAATTTAATAGGAAATATGAATGCTGTGATAACTGGGAGCCTAAAATCGTACTTGAAGAAAAATACTTGATCTTCCCCTCAGCTGAAAACTGCTTTTAGAAGTCACCTACAGATGAACATATCTGCATTTCCAAGAGGTACAAAGAGGACAGGTTTCAGTGTAGATCCCATCCAGGAAAAGGTTTGATCTTAACAAACATATATTGTTCAGTGCTGTGAACTTCAGCCCAGCTTGGACACAGATAACAGAATTGTATAACTGTAATTTTATTGATTTAATTCATCTAGGATTTTTCTTTGTGGTTGGAAAGGAGCTTTATATATATAAGGGAAGATTTGGTCACTGGGAGCTAAAATGCTTTACTTTATTGAGGAAACATCTGGAAAACTTAGATACTTTCATATACGATTTTGGCAACATCAAAGCAGAACTCCAAGCATATTCAGATATAATTGGGAAGTCATTGAAAATCTTTCCATTATAACTTCTAAACTGCCCCAGCTGCTAAGAAAAACACTGCCACACTGCCACTGGCAGTCACACACAGACCTGTTTGAGAGCTCTGACTCATACAATTCAAGTGGCTGGGAATCTCACCGCTGCCACAGGAAACAGGCAATTTCCAGGATACCTCTATTCAAGGCAAAAGCCTTTGTCAGACTCTTGGCTTTTTGATTGAAAATATGGAGCATGGTGGGATTAAAGAAAATCTATTCAGCCAACCAAACGAACTCTTATAAATTTGCAGCTCATTGCCTAGTTCCTCCTGTTTCTCCAGGGGCAAGAGAGACAGGGAAGAATTGCCATTGTTGTCAGCTTTTGGTTTAATTTTCTCACGTGAAATAATTCATCACATTTAACACTAAGAAATAACTAATGGGTAAGATGACTGTGGCTGTATGTGTGGCTGTGAAAAGGAAATAGTTTGAAATACTGCCTTGAACTACTGCTTTCTTTTTTGGTACTCAACTACAGAAATCTAAGGAACAGTCTGAGAAATGCCTCTTCACACTGAAGGGCTAAACTTTTGGTATGTGCTGTTGAGAACATTTATTAGTGCTATTGTAATGTTTGTTGTCTGGTTTTGATGTGTAGGTGCAGATCCACTTCTTATGAGGATTTCCACTTATTTTTGAAATTTCAGTTGATCACTTGGCAATAGAAAATAGAACAGCGTGGACAACTTCTGTGGAGGAAATATAATAAGAAGTCAGAGATGCTGCAGAATTCATGAATATTCTAACAATCTTACTTTACTTCAGATCTTATTATCCTGCATCTGAATTTGTGTTAAGTAACGCAAGCAAAAAGTCACAATCAAGAACTTTTTTTTGTTGTTATAAAACAAATACATATATAAAATGGGGCAGCACGTAAAAGTATTTTCAAAGCTCAAGGTTTGTATCACAGCTGGATACCTCAACAGTGATAATTCATCAGTTTAGAATTCACTGAGAGTTCTATATGTTATTTTATAAGAAAAGGAATCAGTAACTTTTCATCATATCAGACAGTCATATTACTGGGGCCAGGGTTTCTGTTTCAGACAAGGTGGGACTGACGAGCTTTAGAGTTCCTCCATGAACAGACTGTTTTATCATAAGCTCAATATATCAGATGGGTCAGTCAATGCTATGCAGGTAAGAGTGCCTACTCATAGTGGCTTCCAGGAAACTGCAAGCTCTGTCTGAACTTTCCAAGTTAGTTATATACTAGAATGAAGAGAACCGTGGGTTTAGTTCACCACCTGACATTCTGGGAAACATTTCAGGTCAGAAACCAGGTCAGCATCCACTCCTCAGATTTGCATTTCCACAGATACTTAGATATCACATGTCACAAATGAGATAAAATACCAAATTCTAATACATACAGGAAACCAAGAGTCATACTTAAAAGTCTTTTGCCATCTTGACCAGGAATTCCCTTACCAAAAGACCTAGCTTCTGACATCAGACCTGGAACGTACATCGTCAATTTAATATCTACAACTTCAGTGATCTGTTCATGGCTTAAGGTTAGCTTGCCATAGCCATTTTCAAGATATATAGATGTACACAAAGCTATTACCTGTAAAGATTATCCTCAAATATCCTTTTAGAAGCAAACCTTCTAGTTTTTATACTCTTCCTTTGATTCTTACAAAGAATTTTGATCTTGCTTCTTTTTCTGCCATTTGTTAACAAGGCCAGTCACGGACACTATTTGCTGATACAGCTAGAAAATGGACATCTTGAATGCCAAATTTCAGATATGGCAGTAATCTTACTATAAAAGATCCATGATAACTGGTAACTACTTCCCGAAGTTCAGATGCTGCTACTGTGTCATGGGAAGCGAGCCTCTCTCATCTACTGCCATCCCCAGTCCCTGTCTTTATCACTACTCAGCTGCTTCAACCCTCTCCCTCCCAGAGGAAAGGAAAAAAACTTAAAGCCTTCCCCAGTCACAAACATATACATAAGTTTCTGTGACTTTTGGGGCTGGAAACCCACCAGCCCTGGATGATTCCCAGCACCTGTGCATGATTTCCTTACAAAATGGGACCAGCTGCCTTTTAAAGGGCCCCAGAACTCCCATGCTCTGTAATACTGGAGTGGGGGAGAAAAAAAATTCTTAAATTTTACTTAAGTAAGCACTGGAGTGGAAGATAAATTAGAGCTTATGGACTCATGAACAGGAGGTTAAGCTGAAGGCAGAAATTGAGTAAGGACAAAGTTGGGAGGGAGTAAGAGGATCTGCTGTAAATCAGGAAAGAACAGTGAAAAAGAACAACAAGGCTGAAGGAAAACAAGTATTTTGAAGAAGATGTAAAGCACAGGCAAGGAAGGAAAACAAGACTGTGCATGCATAAGGGAAGAGGCATGAGGTACAGTAGAAAAATGAAGACTAGAATTAATATGAATGTGGGCAAGGATATTAAGCTGAAAAAATCACTCCTGCTTATAAACAAGGAAGAAAAAAACCCAGCTGTTGAATTACTATATTTACTTGGTATATAGTGAAAACTGGAAGAACTTACTTGTAAGGAGGAGCCAACTTTAGAAATTATTTCAAAAGTAGGATTTGGACACGGTAGACCAGAACATCTGTTCAGAAGCCATTATGGTCCATTGTGCAAATTTTTCTTAGTTCAGTGCTTATTGGCTTAATAGAGTGCTCAGCAGGAATCCTTATGGTCCCCTCTATTAATCTTACTGTCAGCCCTGCACAGATTCCATACTTAAAAAAATATCCCCACCCTTTAGCCCCCCTACCCTTACAGCATGACAAGAATGCAGGAGTAAGACCCACTCTTCAAAAAACAGAAGGAGGCTGCACAGCAAAGATACTGTGCATTGCAGGGGTAACAGGGGAGAAAGAGACACATTGCTGTGCTTGGCTTCCTCTCATTCCCTTTTCCTTTATCTAAACACCTTATTTTTTTCTGACTCTCTGTTGTTCTTCACAGAACCAGAGTTTTTATCTCTTCTAAAGTATAAGACATCTGCCCCTCATCACCTTCCAAAACACGAGGGACACAGAGTTCTGCTCTTCACTCATCCCTGTTTGCATCTTCGACTCAAAATGATCATATAAGTAGAGCTTCTAGCCCAAGGACTGACAGATATCTTCTTGATGTTTGTTTGCATGAAAGGCATTTTTAAAAGGATTACTGCAGGAGGGAATATAATTTTTCCCTCTGCAGTCAAAGCAGAGTGTATTAAATTTTTTTAATGGAATGATACTTCCTAGGCAATGTCCATCTACAAGGCAGTAAAGTACAGTTGCCTCAAATAGCTATAGGAAAGGTTGCACTGAAATTGCATGGGATTTTTTTCTAAAAATATCTTCATTATCCAGTATATGCAAAATAGATCCTGAACCATCATTAATTTTATGTTTTCCCTTCATTCCTGTGCATGAAAAATTGTCAGAGAGTTTTTCTCTTCCAAATTAAGTAAGCTTTGATTTATCTTTGAACTAGATGCCAGGCTGGGGTAAATTTTTCCTAATTGAACTGCAGTTCCTAGAAAAACTGCAGAGAGGTGTTGACATAACCTTAATCACTGTGTTTCTAAAGGTTTGTTTAGCATAGCTGTTTGTTTTGAAATTCAGAGAAAGGCTACATGCAGTAGTTATTGCAAAATACATCTACTACAAAATTTCATCTGGACTCGATCAGTCCTCTGTGTGTAATACATATTGAAGATTGCAATCTAGGTCATCTTTCTGTACAAGCAGAATTCTGGTATCACTGCAGAGCTTTCTCATAGATCCTGCTCTGAAGTTCAACCTCTTTTGAGATTACCCTATGAAGAATGGTTGCAATTGCATTAATTTTCTTTCTCTCTCTTTTGAAAATGCTTTTACTTACCAGAATCCTTGATGGTGCATCTAAGTTTTGCATGTGAAGATGAGGCTGAGTTTTCCAAGTAGTAAGCAGAGTGAATAAAGCAACAGATTACAGAATGCTATGTAAATTATTCACAGGATTTAGGATGTTTGGTTATGTCTTGAATTAATCAGTATGGTTTTAATTACACTTGTTACAAACGAAACACATTTTTTACTAGAGGATCAAGGAGCCAAATTTGAAAATAACAGACTTTTCACAAGTTTTGTACCTTCTGTCATGACAGATCAAGCTATCATTCACTGCATGATGTGTATTACTCTTTTAACTGTAATGTTAGTTTTCTTCAGGGCAATGTCATAACAAATAAATATAAAGCACAAATGTGATGTCTTTATATCCTTAGCATCTGAAGTGTGAGATCACCTACATTAGCAACTGCCCTTGAGCTAAACAAGATAGCCTGAGAATTCAGATATCTAGATTTTACTGCTGTTCTAATGGTTAAGAATTTATAGATAAACTGGTGCCAACTTTTACTATACGTAGCTTGGATTTTTTTTTGGATTTTGTTCAACTTCTAAAAGCCTGTTTTGACAGCACAGATTTGTCTATGGGTAAAATACCTTAAAAACAGGCAGAATGCAGCATCCCTTGTAGCTGAAAATAACAAATTGAAAAGAACTCTGAAAGAATTATAAAAAAAATTAAGGGACAAACATGGAGCTACTTGGAGTAAATCAGCATAACTCTTTGAAATTCAAAGAAGCCACACTGATTTATACCAGATGAGGATCTGCCCATAATAAAATAAGTTTAAAATTTAAATATTTACACAACTGAGGTATTACAGAAAGTTTAAATGTAAAATAGTTTTTTTTAATCTTTCCAGTCAAAGTTCCATGACTTTTTGTGGTTACTAGGATGTTTCCACCATGTATTTTTATCAAGTTACTGGCTGGTTGCCGCAGACCATCATATACCTGTATCTGCATGTAAATCTGAGCTGAAAAAAAATCTGAGCTGAAAAAAATTAAGCTGAATAAAAACAATGTAATTTCTTTTTCTAAAAGAGACTTACAATTAGCAAGAGATAATTGCCCTTGAATTACAAATACAAGGTGATAACTAGAAAAATGAGGTTTGCTAACACGTAACATCTGAGCAGTTGCCCTGGTTTAAGCTAGGGTAGAGTAAAAGTATTCTCCACAAAAAAAAACCTAAGGAAATTTCAGTGCACTTCTGTTCAACTGAAGGCTCTCCATAAATCTGATCTTCTAGCCCTTTGAGTTCTTCCTCTGAATAGTTCTCAGGTTTCAAGTCCTATGGATTTCTTTTTCCAGACATTCTTGTATTTTCTTGTATTTATCAGCTTCCCTGAAGGTGATGGCTTAGTCTGTGTTGGAGTCCTTGTATGTAAACTGAAGATGTTTTAATAAAAACCTCTAGATTAAAGGTGTTCTGTTGAGGTTTTCTCACTACAGTCTCGTGTCCTTGTCCAAGTATACCTCATGGTATCCTCAAGGTATACTCAAGGAACATGTGATTCAGTAGTGTTAATGTTTTGTATAGTTCTTTGTGCCGATCCATAGCCCAGATGTTCCAGCAGAAATTAGCTGAAAGCCAGTACTCTGCTTGGGACCGTTTCTTTTTTTAAATACAAAAAAGTGAGTCAAGTTATCCACCTGGAATAATGAAAATAATTCCCCTCCTCCAGGAAAACGTCTCATCTTAGTTCACTGATCTTGCAGAAAAAAAATTGAAAACCTCTGAACTTTCACTATGCCCTCTGATTTTGGAAGCACTTAGTGCATACTACCTGTTCAGTTAGTTGTCCAAGTGTTATTAAAGTGTCTGGTGTTTCTTTACACAGGTAAGTATATTAGGGATGAGCTTCAGAAAGTTAAAAGGTGGTTTATCATTGCTGGAATGTCAGCTGTTTAATCTTTGCTTACCAGAAGCATACATAATGAATTCTCCATTGCAGACCCATTTCCAGCACTCAGTTTTTCATACAAATATGCCTGTACTTTAGCTGCACATCTGGAGCTGTTGATTATTTGATTTTTATATGAGTTGAACAAGTTACTTAAATGAGCATGCACTTTTCAGTGGTCTTTTGGGTCAATATGTAGGCTAACCACCTCAGTTGCACAATAATAGAACCCTTCTATATTTTAGTTTAAATTTCCCTTTGTTATTCAAACTATGACCATTGTTATTCTGAATTTCCAGATGTTTTACTTGGCACATATTTATTTTAAGATGTTTTCAGTACAAATATCACTAATTATCCAAATATGCTTAAGTAGAAATATATGTAGATGAAAAATTAGGGGTTGATCTATAAATATAAAAACTGAAATAGCTGTAGAAACCCCCTACCCCCTAAAAAGTAAAAGTGCTTTTGTCCGCTTTAAATATTAGCTTCAGAGTTATTATTCAGGGCAAGACGCATGAGGAAATAAACTATGTCTATATGTTGATACTTTTATTATATAAAACATTCCTTGAATTCTGTAAAATGCAGTAGAGTTCAAAATTTCTGTTACATGTAGAATGAAAATGTTTGAAGTGTTGAGTACAGCAGCATTTTTGGTGGAGGTATTTTGATCATATCAAAAGATTATGGACTGAAGTTTAACACCTCAAGCATACAAGTCAAATGTCTATTTTACATTAAATACATATTTTGCCACTCACAGTTTTTCATATATTTGTTCTCACTTGCAAAATACTATCTGATATTATTAGATATTATTATTATCCTATCAGATATTTATTAGTCTATTAATTTATTTTGCATAAATAAGGAAAGAATAAGCAATGTGCTAATGGAATTCGTAGATTTTACCAATTTGGTAGAAAATTATTTTAGATTACTGTGACAGTAGTTTATGAGTTTTTATGATTCTTTCTGTTTTACTCGCTTGTGCCCTGAAAGGCCTAATCNAACTGCTAAGTTACATTTATTGGCACTGAGAGCCCCTAAGTGTGACACCTGAAGATGAGACAGGATAATATATTAAAAAAGCTGAATATGCCTCCACCAAATGACTCAGTAACATCTAGTAGTGTAACAGACTGCCACATGCAGCCAGACCAAACACAGTTAGGAAAACAACAAAACTTATGAATGAAAGAGGGACCTGGGCTTTGTCCTGAGAGATACTGCAGCTAAACTTTGATAGAAAGTATTTGGGAAAGAATATCAATGATGCTCACCTCAAGATGAAAAGCCCTCACCAGCCACACTGTCAGGGTTGCCTTCCAGGGTACTCAATAATCCATTTTATCTGACTCCAGCTGTCGTGATCAGAGACCAAGCAACAGGTGTCCCTCCCTGGAAGAAAGGGTCAGGGCTCATGGGAAAAGGGGAACAAGGAGATTTTATAAAGCACACACATGGAGTCCAGCTAACAGCTGATGAAGAGAGGATGTTGCAGGTAGGAAGAGCTCACAAGAAAGTGAATAGAAGACATAAGAATGTTTTCAAAAGAGTGATGTTAAATATATATGTCGCTAGAAAAATATATCATTTTTCAAGATATCTCAATAGAACTATTTGTGTGTCCTGCATATGACTAAGAGACTGTCATGCAGTGGGAAGGGAACCTGAGGAAAAAACAAAAATATTTTCTAGAATGCTTCTATCATGGAGTGTTTCTGTTTCAAACATTCAGGTTTAAGTCAGGATTGTGCTGAGGCTATAATTAGAGAAAAAGGTCGAACCTTGCTAAAATTCACTTCAAAATATGTGAACATTTGCAGCTCAAAATAACTTTCCTAACATTTGCAGTACCATTATATCTTGGGAGTTTTTATTCAGTTTTTTTTTTCTCTTTTTGAGCTGAACTTCTGTAGTTTTGCTTTGGTTTTGGTTTCTTTAATAATTTTTTCCTTATCATCTACTTGCCAACATTTATGACCTTAAATGTAGAATAGCTTCAGGCAGAATTAATTCAGTCATGATACTTCTATGTTGGAGCAAATCACCAGGAAAATTAACACTCATTAAAACCAAAAGTGTTTAAAATCTAATATCTCATTGCAAAACTGTCCATTTACTAAAACCCAATTAAAATGCAATTAGCTTTATAAATGATGTATATAATATCTAAGAAGGTCAATTGTTCTGCACTTCATAACTCCAATTTGTTTTCAGATTATCTAGTGAAAGAAAATTTAGAATGGCTTTTAAACTTTTCACTCTTAGGATATGTTACTAAATGTTGACTTTACATAAACATTTTTACTAAAAAGAAAAATAATTATGACTCATTGTGAATAACTGCACTTATTTTTCTGTTCTTTATGATAGCCACTAATGGTAGGATTTCTAGTAATAAACAACGTTCTTTCATGAAATCCCTTACTTACAAAAATGCTGAAGTAGTTATTTTAATCTAAATAGATCAGCATGTTCTAACTTTCAAAGACATATAGTCAAACTGTAAATAGCTATCAATGGGAGGATAGACACCTCTTTGATGATATGATGAATTACTTCTCTCTAGGTACTCTTTACTCTTTATTGACCTGTGAAAGAGCTGGACACTTAGCTGGGATGGATTCCTACATCCCACATCTCTTACATGATTGGATGACACGAAGCATGGCTAATTTTAGGTAGTAATTTGATTTGGAGAAAATTGGCTATATTATAAATCTTTTGTACTAAATCCTGATAGCAAAAATATCAATTTCAAACACTTGTTATGTTGTTCAAATATGAAAGAAATCTGTATCAAAAGCCAGCGCAACCAACTTGCTTCTCATATATATTTTAAAAATTATGAACCACCTTGAGGAGGAAACTAAATTCTTAGCTACCTCTTCAATGAGATTCTAGTGTAAAGTATTTAGCATCCTTATTTCCTTCCTGCTCATGTTAACAGGGTTTGTTCCTTCCTAATGGCTGGTGGGCTGAAAAGATATTCTCCCTTCATTTGATATTCATATTTGAGCTTGCTACTTCTAAAGTATGTGAGAAAAAAATGTTTCCATTCTTCTTTCTGTCTCTGATAAAATGTCCCCTGTTCCATCCACAAATAGTTCTATCAATTTAGAATTTGTCTTGCTCTTATTGTGTTTAAGCTACTTTAGTTAATTACCTACAAATCAGTGCCTCATGCATTCCATTCTCTTCATTTGTATGAACACGTTTATTGCTCTTTTTTCCCCCCTATCAATTGTTTTGTTTTTTTTTTTCTATCCATTTTCCTATCAAGTGAGCAAAATTTTACCAAAAGTAGTCTCTGTTTTTGAATTTGGTTAGGTTTTGGCTTGGAGATTTTTAAGTTATTTTTAGCTATTCTAGTGATTTAAAAATTGAATCAAAATATTTTTGTTGGTACTAAGTCCTCTTGTTTCTTAGGCAGTGATTTTTCTTAGGCAGTGATTTTAGATATGCTATTTTATATACACTCAGAAATTCCATCAAGGAGATGATTCCTAGCAGGTTTCGGCTTTTTAATAAAGTGAAAAATTAGTGTATTTTCTGAGTTCACTGCTCATTTTTATCAGGGAAACATAAGGGAAAAATTACCCTCTGGCTTTTTGTCTGCTAAATTATAACTACAGAGCAAGCTCTAGTTGTCAGGCTTGGAAGAATTTAAATTCGTCTTTTTTCAAAACATTTCTTTTTCTCTAAAAATATTGGACAAGTTATTTGGTAGTTTCAGAGATAAGTATGATTTTTAATGTGAATGTATTTTGTTATAGAATGATCGAACCAGCGTGAAACCATCTTGGATGCTCGGGTTTTTAATGTTTGAGTACCATTATGATGATTGAGATAAAAGTGTCTTAGGAAGTGGGGTTAGGTAGGTTTATATATATATATATATATATCTGTACACACATATATATATACATATATATATATAATTTTATCTTAACCTAAGTCATACACTTGCGGCTAGACTTGCCCTATATCCAACACACCTGGGTGCCAGCCCAGGCTCAGCCACAGGTTCTGGCTGTGCTCTGGAGCACGATGGAGGAGGAGGTGTGGACCCTCCTGCCCTGGGTAGCATGAACCTGCACAAGAAGGGAGCAGCAGCTCCTCAGGGAATGTTCTCCATCACCTCTCACAGTGTGTCACTCATCTGCCCACCCCACAAGCAGCCTGTACCTCTGGGGCCTGTCACCTGGGCACAGGGCAAGCCAGAGTTGTGTCATTCCAGGGTAGGTTTGGGGCAGGATTCCTTCTTCTTACTCTTCCTCAAGGACAGGACATATTCGTAATCCATGTATATTCTATGAAATGGAAAACATTACTGAAAAGTATAACTTGTTTCTCTTTAATGAATTTGATTTTCTAATGAGATAGTTGTTTTTTTTTTTTTTCTCCACCCTGGTTTCTCATGGAAAACTTAAGGGGGGAAAAAAAAAGAGAGAAAAACAGAACCTTATTTAAAAGTAGATGGGTTGAAATTAATTAATACCTTTGTGCTTAATCTTTTAACCAGAAAAGTATTGCTTGTGAAAAAATACCCAGCAATCAGAAAATTAAGACATAAAGACATAAGTAAACAAAAAACCCTATAAGTGATTATTACTTTCTAATCTGCATAGATAAATGTAAGTACTCTCATGGAGAGTCACAAATAATGAAGAATTTCAAGATTATTTTTCTAGTCTTTTATTTATTTTGTCATTAATATTTTTAATGGTCTGGACAAATAGAAGTAGCTATCAAACAGATTTTTGTAATCTTTAATTAATATCAAAGCAAGCCCAGGGAGTGAATAGTTTTTAAGGGAAAAACCCATTATAAGTAAGTCTAGATCTATTTGTGCACTTGTGACTGTAGTCAAAGTTGACAGTTTATTGCAGTGGTGGTATGTACATAAAATTTATATTCACAACCCCAGAAGAAGAGTTTGGCTTAAACAGATCAGAAGTTCATTTTTTATTTCAGTTGACTAATACCCTTGGAAGATAGCTTCATGGTTGTTCTATTTGATGATAAATTTGTAAGAGTTGTTGCCTGTAGGAATGTGGTAGATGAGAGGAATATGGACAGAAATAAAATCCAAGCAGAACAAAAGGTCCACAGAGGGACCTCTCTGACAGTTAAACCCCCTTATTGATTGATGTAGCATTCAGTATCTTCTGTTAGGAGATTTGTACTTGGACACTCTGTTTTTACTGTTATCTTGTTACACCAGCTTCTTAAAGTAGGGAAGAAGAAATAGTCTCCTTACTGTGTAACTTAGGCAAGAGAAAGGAAATGGGTAAAGCCATGTGCTCACAATATCTGCATGAAAATTCTAGTGATTTTCATGAAGAGTGAACCTTACATCTTCATAGTACTTCTCCAATAATAAAGTGCTTCATAAAGTAGATAAATATGAGAAGATCTCACATGTTTTTCTATTATTATTATTACTATTGTGACTGGTGATTATCACACACTAATATAGAAATGGGGTTTGGATGTCATTGCAGAAGTTCAGAAAGAAAAAGCTTTCCAAACAATAGGGTATATGACCTTTGGATTTTAGCTAAGTGGGAATACAGAACTTACCATATTTCCTCTGTAATTGTATATTTGATAGAAACTATGCATGGAATTAAAAAGGACATCAGCTAAAAGTGTATTCATGTGCTCATGAAGGGTAATTAAAACTGATAATATGACCTGACTGGAAAAGGGAGGACAGGGTGCATGCAAGAAAATTTAATGGAATATTTAATAGGGATTTTTAAAGTGCTGAAATAGATTCTACTTTTTAAATAATTTTTAATCTATTCTATAAAATTCTTTATTGGTACCAAACTCATTTTATGATTTTTTTTAAAAGCTGGGTTGGTCATGGGTAGCAGGAATAGGATTGTAAGACTGTTTTTATTTTTCTATTATTTTAATTTAGTATTTAAGGACCGAAAAATATTTGAATAAAGGAAAACAGGCATTTAGTCTGAGGTGTGATTGCTGAGGGGACAGAGAGCACCTGAGCCTTTAAGCATCACAAATGTTTTGGAGAGGTTGGAAGAAACTATGTAAAGTGTCCTGAGTATTTTCATTTTCTTCATTTAGTGAGTATTTTGTAGAATAAAAAATGTCAAGATATGATGTGTGTGCACTGTGGTGAAGGACACCACCATTGAGGAAGGGCAGAGAGAGGCAATGCGCCAGATCAAAACAGACATTTGGAATAAAACATTGTCATGTCTTTGGATACAAATAGAAAATTCTAAGAACTCTGGTTTCTGACTCTCTTTATCCCCTTGCAAGATAAACCTTGGAAAAAAAGTGAAAAGGAGATCCCATGATCTCCCATGCTCAGAGCTCATGGCAGTTTCCAACAAACTCATACAAAGACACAAAAAACATAAAGGAAGAAAGACACCTTACATTTTAAAAAGGCTTTTAAGCCTTTAACATGATTTTTGATTATTCTTTTTTTTTATATGGGGGAGGATAGCCAGATACTGGTACCATGAAGATATGAATAAATACATAGTGATTATCTGTTTTATTGGTTTTGAAACATATTTGACTTGGGAAATCAGGATAGTAGTTGAATCACAGGGAAATACATAGAGTTTAAAATGGAATTTGGAATTCACTAATAATGTCCCTCCTACTTACACAGAGTTTAAAATCCGTGAGAATAAAAGCAAAAGTCTGGTAAAAATTAAATTTACCCTCAATCCTTTTTGTGTCAGGAAAAATCTTGACTCCTTGCTCACCATGAGAATGACCGCAAGGCAGGCAATGCCCTTTTAAAATCCAAAGCCTCTTTGCCTTTGAGTCTTATTTTGTGCCAAAAAAATTTAAAAGCATCCTTGATTCCTTTTTGTACTTTACTGTCGAACTTCTTCCATTCTGTCAGAGCTCTTTCCTTACAGTTTCAGGGCTTTAAAACCTCATAATGACCTTTCTAGTTGACCCTGACCCATTCTTCATGTTACCTTGATGTAGTGTCATAATGCTTCCATGAAGTACAGTCCCTGAAGGGGTTAATGCTCCCCTGCCATTCAGCTGTTAGTTTCTCCTGAATTTCCCACTGGACTGTCACAAAGGATAACAGAGATGTAATAAAAAGGTCACGCAGGTGCTCCCACAGAATGTGTTATCAAGTCCTAGCAGCGAAGGAATGTGAGTAGGCCTATTTGAATGAACAATGAAGATGCAATAAAAGGGAAGCTGAATTACAGGCAGCAGGCAGGTTTGCACTAAAAGAGTAAACAGGATTTACTGTATTCAAGGAGTCTGAAAAATTACACTCATTAGCCATGTATCAAGTAAATCGATAATACCATTATGTGTTACAATGAGAATTAGCTTTAACAGCTATTTCGTACAACTCAGCAGGGACTCACAGCTAATTCAATTTTTACCACATTGTATTCACACCAATATTCCTTCAAAATGGTATTATTTTTGGTTCGTCATTCATCTATTTCCTCAATACATCTAGGAAAATAAAATACAGCCCTCAAGAGGTGTAGCTGTAACATAAGGTTCATTGCTCCTGCACCTTGTGTCAAAACACTGAAGACCAAACCTTTGTCTTGCATGTACTGCCACTAATGCCTTCATTAGCCAGTCAGCTTTCTATTCCACAATAGATCAATGCCAGCTCCCAATGATTCCTTAAAACAGGTCATCCATGAGGACTGCTGCAGTAAGGATCCTTCTGTCTACCTCTCTCCCTGATTTTGCTTTATCAGAGGCTTCCTGGAAGGCTATTATTCTCAAGTGCAGCAGCTGCAGTCTTAATTGGGAGCCAGCAAATGAAAACAACTTGGTGTTCGCACCTTTGCTGTGCTGCATGGCCTAACCTAGTAAATAAAGGCAGGAAGGAGGGAGAGAGATAATGGGTGCTTTGTTAAAAAGTATCCAATAAATATGGCTGATGTGGATAGAAAACTCACATCCTACAGAGAAAGCAAAATAAAATGAAAATAGTAAATTGTGGCAAGGCAATACAAGTATGACATTTAAGAATTTCAGTGTGCAGAGACTTGTGGCAGAAGTCTTAGCCTTTGTGTAAGAGAAATCAGGACAAATATTCAACAGAGCATAACCAAAAGAGCCTGTAATAACATGCCAACAGTCTTCCACAGGGTCATTTCCCTTGGTAAAGGCATCATAATCAATTTAATTTATGATCTAATTTTGCTTCTTTTATTCTGTGAAGATCTTATTAACAGAAAGTGATAGGCACACAAAGATTTTTTTGTGTCAAAAAAACTTCAAACGATTTCCAGAGAGAAAATAAGGAAACTAGAGAGATTGAGAGAGGAGAATCATATATTGTTTGTTGCATCACAACTGTTGCTCTTCTAAACTTTATCCTAAATCTGACCATCTATTCCTCTAGACAGGTATACAAGGTACTAAATCCTGAGATATATGAGATTACTAAGTCTTATACAATAGTCATTGAAATTCACACCCTCAAGTCATTTCCAGCATCCTAGTATATGTTGCAAATGAGACACACATGCCAAACATGCAGCCCAGATTAAAAACATTGCTTCATAATGTATTTAGACTATGACAATGCTAGTGAACCCCAGTGAGTTGCTTCTTTTTCTAAAATTTGAGGTTCCCTTCATTTCTTGTGTGATTTTTACCTAAAATGCACTTTATACCACTCTAACTAAATAACTGAAAAAACTGATATTTCCTTTTGATCCCAAGCGGAAGTCTGTAATGGATCAAAACGATCAGTGTTTTAAATTGACCATTAGAGTTTATTCATTTAACTTTATATTTGTGTCAAATAACAAGCTGATTGAGGAAACTATTCCTGTATGAGAACAAAAACAGGATAATAACTGCTGGTGATTATTTGGTCATTGCTGTGCATTGCAAAATAATCCTTTTTTCACCCTTAAAAAAATAGTGAAATAATTACTTGTCATCTGCCATACAGTGCACACAGGTTTTATTTGGAACTCAGTTGTCCTCTCAGTTTTTCACCCATACAGTTATTCTAGGGGATCCAGGCAAACACCTGGATTCTCAAGTTGCCTCTTGCAGATTCTTTGCACATGATTGTGTGTTTAAAGTTTGACTGAATAATAATAAAGTAGTTATTAGGTAGTATTGGGTAGTTAAAATATAGGAGCACATGTGCAGTTTTTAATGGGGGTTTTTGTTGTGGGTTTGGGTGTTTTTTCCCTGAGGAAATACCTAGCTGGATGGGGAGGCACTCGATTGCATGCTTGAACTGGTGACTGTTTCAATTGAAAACAAAGTTGCCGAAGGTCAGAATGGGTCACTTGTACCATATTGAGTGTTTCTAAATTGGCTGTTTTCTTGGTGGTTTATTAAGAGCTTGGTTTAATGTTTGCCAGTCTTCTCCATGTAGAATGTTGTTGTAAGGGACACAATATCAAAATGTGTAAGAAACTGTCCTACCTAGGCAAGGCCCAGAGTTGTTTATATTTTATCTTTAATTTTCACTGAACAACATTGCTTGTTAGCAGAAGACTGAGTAGATCATGAAATACAATTTATTTAGTTTTTGAGAACTGGTGACGTCTGTACAAATTACATGTCCCTTCAACTGAGAGTACTAATAAAATTAAATTAAGTTTTTTAAAGTTTTTAAAAGTAGAAAGAAATTGTAAGACAGTAATTTTGAGAGGAATCATGAAGCAAAAGCCTAGAAGCAGATGAACAGAAGGAAGGAGAAAGAAAGAAAGAAAATAACAAGATCAGAGTTTTCAATATGTATTGTAAACAAACCCCTCTGCCACCTTGCCCTGTTACATCCAAAGCTGCCTTTTGGGACCACATCGTCCCACATACAGAGGGCAGACTGTTATTTGACCAGGACAAAACAACAGAAATCCACAAGATGGTTACATGCAGATTCTTCTTCTGTCTGCATCACTCTCGAGTTTCATGCCTTCATTCATCTGCAGCTGCCTTCTCTCATCTTCGAGGCTTCATCAAGGCTTCCTGCTGCCAGGCTGTGGCGAGACGTCTCAGCTCAGACGTCCTGGAGGCAGAATGAAGGCACCCATGAGTGATTGAAGGTAACAGATAGATGGACTAAGTGCTCATTAACAATACGTGTGCCTAAGAAAAATCTGGTGCCCCAGGCCAACTGTCCATTTGGCCCAACCCCAGCATTTAACAGTTGCTCAGAAATATTTGTATTCCATTATAGTTAATTTTTCCCACATATTTACTGCAAAGGATTGCCATAATGAGTTCCAGCTTTTGAACTAGACTGACCTATCTTGTCAAAATCAGAGCCATGTCAGAAGAAGCTGGAGACTTGTGAAAACGACGTGTGAAGCCTGCTGCACATGATGTATTTCAGTGCAACTTTTTTCTCTCCCCATGTAGCCCAATCCATGTCTGATGAACTCAGGATATTCTGAGGAATGTGTGTGCAGTGAACAGCTACAGAACCTGAGGATGGCATGTTGAGATACAAACCATTGTTTTTCTATTAAAATATGCCTTTTCTTACCTTCACCAGGTACGCATACAGTGCTGTGAGATGAGTGTTTCAATTCTTGACCTATTTATCTTTCTTATACCTTGTTTCTGGGGGAAAAAATCAACCTAAAAATGACCCATGCTATTATCCTATTTCTTTAAGATGTTATTTGCTAGACGATAATTAACAATAAACAAAAGACTGGGAGCTGGCTTGCCCGCTAGCAAACTTAATTACATGAAATTATATGACTAAGATTCTAAGATTCTGCTATAGCTTCAGAAAATACAAGCAGTGATCAATTATGTGTGAATTTCCAAGCATTTTTTAAAGATCTGCACAGAATACATGAGTATAATTCTGTCAGACTTCCATCTCTCAAATCACTTTTTTTCTCCCAGGCTCGGAATAGATTTTGTCATGTGTAAACTCAAGAAATTCATTGTAAAGGCATGTCCTTCAGACAGAATTTGTCTGATCCTTCCTATTCTGGGCACTGGTGAGAAGCACTGGCCTTGTTGTCAGCTGCTCAGAGGGCTGTTCCCCTCCAGGTCTCTGTACTCCCAGTCCATGTGTGTTGGTCTCTCTCATCCTCCCTGCAGGAGGAGACAAAGTAAACCTCCCAGTTTTATTTTCCGTGATTATGCTGGGAAAAGCAAGCTGGACAAGGGAGGGTTGTATGTTTCAGGTTTTTCTTACTTTGTGTAGGTTCTCAGAGGCTCCAACAGCAGTTTCTGGTGGTCCTCACAGTCCTGTTTCCTACACAGTCTGGCTTCCTGCTGATGGAGATACAGGGAGGTGACTCCTCAACCAGGATATTCCTCCTGAAGCTTCAAGCAATTTTTTTATTTGCTTGCACTCAGTATTAACAGACTGTAAGTCAATATTTACTGCAAAACAGTGCAGGTAGAAGAGGTTGATGTTCTTTTAATATTTCATAATATTCTAATTAGCATAAAGAAGCTGATAAAGCTCACAAGATGAAATTTTACCTCAGACACAGGTATTCAATCTCTAATAAATTCAGCTTGGGTCCATTTTATGCTAGCAAATGTCAATACAAAGGGGAATACTACTACACCTCTATTAAAGCTACACTGATAGCTTTAATAACTTCCTCAAGTTGTGCCCCTTTGCTCCATAGGCAAGGGAACAGAGTGGCTCAAGCGCCTGCTTTCCAGGATGAGTGACTCTAAAGCCAGCAGTTTATTTCTCTGTGTCATAGCAGTCCAGATCTCTTGTGAGCTGTTTGTGATGCCCTTGCAGCCCTAAAATCTAGGGTCTTTCTGTTTGAGAAATCATTCCTTAGATAGCTTGAGGACGGCTACATTGTAGTGTCACCCTAAGGTTGCATGGTATGACCAGCAGTGCCACTGAAGGAGTGTTGGGTATCTGCAGCAGAAGGGTTATCTGCAGGTATCTTACAGGCTAAAGTTGTCCCAGGTCATCTGTGTGCTACTCAAGAGTTGAGCCAAAAAAATCACAGAAATTTGGATTTTTAAAAAAAGAGGAAAGTGAAAAGTTCAAATTTTGAGCACTGATAGTGTTTTCATGGATAGTGCCATATTTCTACATTTTCTCCTCTGTTCACAAGCCTTCATGTACAATACTATCTGTGTTGGGTTTTATGATGGTACCAGCTTACTATGAATACTGTGTATAAGCACAGTAATAAAATGCTAATTTAATTTCATTATTTCTTTTTTTTGAACATTTTTTTCTGATTTGAGCCAAAATTATCTACAATGTATTTTATAAGAAACTTTAATTAAAGCTTAATGAAAAAGATACCTTGATCCCAGGTTGGCACTTTCAAGGCCCTGTAATATTACAGGTAATAGTAAATATTAAAATACTGCCTAGTATGAAGGGTTTTCTCCAGAAACTTTATTTTTTGTGTATCACCAACTGTTCTGAAGCTGATTTCTACCACTTTTTCAAAACAATTGCACTCTTGTCCTGCTTATCTTTCCATTTATTCCACTCCTATTTTTCTTATATGTACAATAAATGCTAACATCAGGTACTAAACAAAAAAATATAACTGTTTAAACTAAAAATCTGTGCATAGCAGTCAACCAACAAATTATAAGGCAGAAGAAAACATAATTTGGTATTTATTTAATTGATGTAAAATAAAAAAAAAATAGCCAGAAACACCTCGGTCATCCCACCTGCACACATCCTGGAGGACACCATCCCAGACAGCCACCTCTTTCCTTGTCACATCTCATGGGTGTGCCACCTTGCAGACAAGCCTCATCTGTGTCGCTTATTGTTAGGTCAGCATTTGGCTCTTTAGTGACAGCTGAGGCCAAGTGGACAGCTAGAATGGGCACACTAACAGTTTCCACTTCAGAGGCAAAATGTGGGTAGTTTTGGGGGGGGTTTCTTTAGGTAACTTAATTTTTAAACATGTAAATATGTAATTATGTAGCTCTCCCTACTTTTGCAAATAGTCAGCTACTATGGGAATTCAGCATGCAAGTTTTTGTATTTTACCTCAGAACTCTCTCCACATATCCTGCTATCACAGGCCTTAGGCAGCTAGAAGAAACAGAAAAGAAATTAAAGTAAATAATCAGAAGACTGTATGATATTAATGACATTAATTTTTATTTAAAATACACTTTGTAGATATTCCTTAGAGAGCTCTCCAGTGTATCTTGTCATATTGTGAGATTTTCTAAGCACTGATAGATTTCTAATGACTGATAGAGAGTAGTATTACTTTCCAAATAATCAGTGTGGTTTCCTTTCATCTTTGAGTTTCTAGGAAAGAAACCCCTCATTTAAAGTCTAATATCTTTCTTCTGTTCCCATACAGAGCAGATGGCACATACAACTACATCCTACTTTCTAATTCCTATGTGACATTTATTATTCATCAGAAAGGAAGTTAAAAAATATTATCTTTGCAGCTTTTGGTTTGGCTGGTCATATAAATTAGACAAAATATTGCTTAAAAGAAATTATTTTTGAAAGCATAAAAACTATTAAAAGTATAGCATAGGGGCCACCCAGTGGGGGAGCATCTGCCAAAGTGTAGTTCAATGAAGAAAGCACAGTTGTAGAAACCTCTTGACAATATTGTCCACTATATATTTTTACGTTCATCTATGATATTTCTTCATATAGTAATAAGGAAATTGGAGAAAGCTCAAGTACCAGTGATCATATATTCAAATATACCCAACTTTTCTTGTATTTGAGGTCTCAGGATCATGTTATGTGGCTTTAGAGTAGGGCTTATTAATGCCTCTTTCCAAACTGCAGGCAAAGTTTTAATATCTATTTACAGGTATCATTATTTAAAGGAAAATATTGTTATTCAATTAAGTGAAAACCTGTATTTTTACATAGGTATGATATGGTTATGGCCCCTCAGACATAAAAGGTGGAAGAGTCTTGGACAGCAAGGCAAATCTCCCTGAGAAATAAAAAAGTAATTGCATGCTGGTAGCTTAATTTTCCTTCAGACTGAAGTAATTCTAGTGTTGGGTCATCAAAGACACCTGAATGTTTTAGAAACAGAAATTCTTGGTATTCAAAAGGCATTTTCTTTTCTAGTAAATTATTTAAGTTTTCATTTTTTAAATTATATTTTAAAAGCAACTAGGTCTTTAGAAGTTGTGCCCCTGACCTAGAGTTTTATACACTTCCTAAACTGTTTCTGCTGCTAATGATGGGAAAAGAAAAAAAGAAAAAAGAAAAAAAAATTCAGATTTGTCTTCTGGTTTTCAAAATAAAAAAAAAAATTTAATATTTAATTTAAAATTTTGTGTTGTTTTAGTTTTCTACAACAGTAAGGTGCATTGGACTATGTCTTCCTGCTATGTCTGCTCAGCCTCTTGAGTAGATAGAGATCAGTTCCACGGTAACATGTTTTTTTATATACAAAAACAAGTCACTGTGTGAAATATCTTACAAAATACCTGGCTTGGGGAAAGACAAAGTATTTCTTCTCAATCCATAGTATTGTTACTGTATTGTAGTCATCATAACTAAAGATATTTCCATGTGAGGTCTGTTTATCTCTATTACAGACGTTGCATGCATCTTGCTGTGTGCAAATCATCATCTAAATTGGATCAGTGCATGACTTAACAGATTCAACATTCTTGAATTCAAGACATATATGTACCAGTTAATCTGGTAATTACTCTTCACTGTACACCATTTCTCTGTGCAATCATAGATACAAATTCATTAATTATTGCTTTGATGTTGATAATTAAATTCCATTGGTTATAAAGTTAGATGTGTTTAGCAGAGGTTATTCTGACGTGGCATTTTAATCTGAATTACCTTGTAGAAAGTCACCCTGATAATAGCAAAAGAAGCATAGAAGAGAAGCTAAAAATTTGCGTTACTTCCTAATCACATAACATTTACTTTTATACATTTTTCTTTCTGTTTAACTTTGAAATTATGCAGTTTCTGATTATTTAATACCTTCAGTGATGCTTTTCAGTGGTCAACTTTTAAAGTGATCTGGATGTGGATGAATCCAGGATCTTCAGATCTTGGAATCATACTATTCTCCAAGAGGCTATTGACCTTGTTAAGCCTTGCAAAACTCTCTGCCAGAATATGTTTTTTTATTCCTAAAAAATAATCGGAGTAAGGGATAAAGTGTGAATATGACATCTTATGACCTTGAAAGTTTTTATATAATTGTGTGGAATTCTGGGACAGCTTTATAAAAGAGGCCTCTGCACAAGTAAACTTAAAATGTTCAGAGTTACCCTTATGAGTTGTTGTTTTTGTTTAAAGTAGGAAACAACAATCAGGATGATCACATGACCTAAGTAATTCTGTTGCTACCCAGGTCTTCACTCACTCTGTCTTCACAGTGAATGAAAAGGACCACTTATTTTATTTAAGCTTACAAGACTTTAACCCCTTGATTGATGAAATCTGGATTAATTTTCATGAGGATTGTGAAAGCTATTATTCAAAATTCTTGGAATATTTTTGAAATTGACAGCTATATTAGTAGTATAGTGTTAGGGGTTTTTTTTAATTTTCAAATTAATGTTAATCAGTAAGAATGCAGAGTTTAAAACTTCAAGAATATAAACCTTGCATATAGTTCTTTCAAAGTTTATGTAGTAATAACACATTAATAATAATTTTTTATAAAAGGCAGTATGTGTTTTCAATCTGAATAACTTGTTTTTCCTAACTCTGTTTCTTTCCAGTTCCTAACTAGTCAGTGAAATAACTGAAATTTATTTTCTTCAATATTAAAAAGCTACTGACAGATGGATTAAGAGGATCATGCTCTTCAAAGCTCCTGAAAGTAATTTGCCTTTGAGAGATGGAAAATAAAACAGTAATTATTAGTCCAAGGATTTTGTAGGTTAATCTAATTAACAATCCAAACTTGTTATGTCTTGGTTGGAGTCCTATCCTAGCACCAAAGTAATTTATAGTTCATTTCACTAGAAATTTTTTTGCCATCTGCCTATACAAAAAAAAAAGTAAAAAGATTTCTACAGTACCTACAGTTTGCATCACACTTCCACTCTGCATTGTATTTTTGCTACTACATCCAGATGGGCTGCTCCTTTGCTATGTAGTTAGTAATATTCTTCAGGCTTGATCATAGTGAGGGAAAAATATTTGTAGTATATCTCGCAATTTTTAAATAAATTGTTTTGGTTTACACAGATTGAGCTTGTCCCTTTCCCTCTTGAACTTTCTCCTTTCTCCAACTTTCACTATACCACTTTCTAATACGGTACCTCAGATACTACTGTCATTCGTAGTCTGATAGAAGTCCTGACACAATATTTCATGTCTTTATTTCCACAATATTAAAATTCTTAACTTTATTGATGCGTATGCATATAATTTTCTTACTAAATTTGATTGCTATATAATTTCAAGGTTATTTAGGTTACTTCTGGTCAACTGTGGTGCTTCCAAAAAAATCTCATCTGTTTGGTAACAATTGACCTCATATTTAATATTTTCAAATATTTTGGTTTTGAAAATTTAAGATAAAAAAGGATTTAGTAATTTTCTGTAAAGCCTACCCTATGAATGTTCTTCAGAGATCGGTCAAATAAACCGCTTTTAATTTGGTTCCATTTGTTTTGGACCATAGCTTTCATTAAAAATATTCAGTAAATCTTTTGGTGAAGGAAATATTTCCCATGCATGTATGTTTGGATTTTTTCTCTCTCAGCTTACCTATACATTTTTTACTCATCAGATTTCATTCTAATGATGGGTAAGGGGGAGGTTAAATATTGTTCTTTTTTCCACTGATAATAGGCTGAGAATTCAACATGCTGATAAAAATTCCTTCACCTCTTTCTGAAAACTTAAAAAGCTCCAATTAAACCAGGCTAAACAAAATATAGGCAAAATGTCTGCATCTGATTATATTAAATCTGTCTTTCCATCTCCTTTAGTATGATGCCATTCTTTGTTTTTAGTCCCATCAAAAGGAAAGGAAAAGCCTTGTTTGACTCTTCGAAGGTAACTATTACCACCAAGTGATAAATTAAGCTTTTAATGCTTGAAAGATAGACAAAATCTAAATTCTTTGTATTTCACAGCTTCTGTAGAATGGTTCTTTATTTAAACAAAGCCTAGTCTTGCCAATGGACCCACTTTTTCTACAAATACTGGCATTCAGCTGTGGGTAGCAGAGACCTACCAGAGGTTTATGGTCCTTTTCGTTTTACCCTTTGTTTTTCCCACCTAAATTTAATAGTGAAGTGTTTGAGCCACAGAGGCCCTTAAAGAGTCCCTTAGCCTCTAAATTCATTGGCGCGTAGGCACAACAAAATCAAGGCAAAATGGATATTATAATTCAAACACAGTGATCTTCAATTTACAGCTATTGTAAGTTCTGTTTCCCAGAAAATATTCACTTTAGAAAATGTGTGTTCAAAACTGGTTTTGGATTGTTTCATATGCTCTGTATTTCTAGAAATACAGCTCTTTAAAAAATTTTAGTTTAATTGAAAAAGGCTCTCTGAAGCACATGTAGACTAAGTATTTTTAAGTCTAACAGAGTGCAATGGCTCAAAGCAATGTCCTTCCTGTGTTGGTGCAGTGCTCTGCAGCCAGCAATCCAGATCTGCACTCAGGCAGGTGGAGCTCTGAAGACAAAGCTGCCTTCCAAATCCATTGTTTTTTGTCCCCATAATAAATATTCGCAGAGAGGAAATATCTATTGAAATGAAATTAGTTTCACAGGATTTTGTCTCTCTATCCCAGTAATAATTTGGCCCTTTTTTTGAGGTTTTATTGGTCTCAAACATAATTCTGTATGATTCCCATGCAGATGAAACATTAACATAGATGATAATTTAAAACTCTCTTTATTATTCCTCATAAGAACTTCAATAAATCATTATAGTGTTATCATTATTCCGACTTGTTTTGACAAGGCTACAACCTTCATGTTTCAAAATGAGTTAGGTCTGAATTTATCTAAGCCCAGGGTACTTTATGGGTTCTGAAAATGTCATGAAATTTTCACTGCCATATATCTTCATAGTGCTAATTTACTGCCAGAACCATATGTTTCTAATCTTAGATTACAGCTGTATAAAACACTCAAAATTGTGTTCATTAAAAGTGTGCCTGTGGTTAGGTCAGTCTATCTATATTTATTTTAGGTATGAGGTAGAGCTTTTTATTCTATTGCTAGTCATTTGGTAGGGACTGTGGGACACACAGGAATGACACAGAGGAACTGAGAAGAAAAGCAAATGTGAGTACAAGATATTGCTTTTGTCCATGAAAGAAAAGTTCGTATTTTTATTCAGAAGGTTTCATATACATTAAACATTTGTTCAATCCCAAAATATAACTTCAACGTTGGCACAAAAAGAAAATGCCAAAGGTGATGCTTCAAAGTGTGCATTGATTTCAGAAATATTCAGGGTTATAGTTCTTTTCAGGAAGCTGGAGAAAAATACTGTCAACTACATGATAGCAAAAGAGTAGCCAAAAGAAAAACATCTGGGAAAAAAGTGCATTTTGGACCTGTGAGCTTTTTGTTGTCAGTCCTACTCCTACTCTCAAAATGGTGCATGAAGTAGAAAGATGTTTGCATATACATTGTTATATGCAAGAACCTTATTTGGAGGGCATTCCAGTGCATTGTGTGTTACGAGAAATGCCATGCAGTAATGTTAATATATTTTTGGTGGTGTTGTTTAAGTCAAATAGATACATAAAACTTACATGAGTTGTTGGCACGCAAGTTATTGCTTCCTGGGGACGGCAGCAAGTTACTGAAACCTTTTCGAAATGATGTCATGATTTTTTGTAATTGAATATGCATATTTTACATGTTGGAGGCTGAAACACACTTTTTTTGGCAGGCTCTTTCAACAGATGCACATGCTGGGGCCCTGTTCTAGCAGGTCTTACAGCATACGTAAGTCAATATTTGTGCATAATTTATAAAACTGAGCAATGGAGCATGGCTTTTCCATCAAATTTACACGATCATATTTCCCTGACTTTGTTTTTTACTTAACAGGATGTTGAAGCCTCAAACACACAAAGAAAAAAAATTATAATGTAGGATGAGAAACTAAACATTATTAGCTAATTCTAGTAGAAATTGACTTTTTTTCTGAAGGAAAAGTACCAATGAAAAACAGAAACAAAGGGGAGTATTGAAAAACTTGTAATTAGTCTTTCAATCCATACTCTCAAGTCTCTGAATGTTTCTCTTTAATTAGCCTGTCTTTCAATTTCCTTCAGGCTTTGATGAAAGAGATAAGCATAGGCAAGGCTGTACTGAACAGAAACCATTTTCAAAACATGTCTGAAGTGTTCATAATATTAGTTAGAGTTGTCTGTGTATCTTGTAGTTTTTTATATTGCCTTTGTTCACTTCATCCCAAAGAAATGGAAGACACAATAAACATTCTTGTGCAGAAAGTGAATTACTGTGTCTCGAACATGATGATATAGTGACTAAATTTGACCCACTAGTTTCTGTTACTGCCATATTGATTAGAAATCCATTGGAAAAAAATCATGTGCTTAATAATCATCAGCCATTTTCTATACAGAGCAAAACTTAAATAGATATTAAGGTAAACATTGATTGAGTCCTTTGACTTAGTGACAAATTATCAATAATGAAAATATACCATACAAATAAATAAAAGAGAATAAAGATCTCAGGGGATAGTTGTGTTATTTTTATAGGACAAGAATAAGAGAAATATGCTGCTGGTCAATGAATCAATATATATTATAATGAATATCATTTCTATCCAGTATTTCAGGTATATCCAATGAACACTTGGTACAGAATAGTTTACATATTCCTGAGTACCAATCTAAGAGGTTTGGAACTATTGTTGTAAAAGATAAGCCTGAACAGTGATTGCTGTAATTAGAATATGTTTTGTTAATGACCTAATGACAAGTTATACCAATAGAGTGTCTTACCAGAACCATTCTGAAATATTAAAATCCAATAAACTCTTATAAGAATCCCTCATTTTAATATTTTTTAAAACATATATTCTTCCATTTGGTCAGATATAAAAGACAGGAATCAGACCAGTAGAGTTTCTGCCACAGCTCTGTGAATGCACGCACTCCCAGATTTTACTGATTCTGCTTCTTTTCTGCCTATTATTTTTCTTTTTATCTTTCTTCTTTTTTTTCCTTTCTTCCTTTTTTTTTTTTTTTGGCAAGTCTTCTCATTATGCGCAAAGATGATTTCCCACCAGCAATTTTTTGTTGTTACCTTACCATACCATCGAGTATACATCTCATCTCACACAACTTCCAGCTTTGTGAGAAAAGTTTAATGAAGCTTCTAGAATTTGCTGGCTTATTTTGAACCATGATGACAGCACATAATTGATTATTTACGAGTTAGAAAAGTAGGTTGCAGGGGAAAAATTAAAATCCAATCCTAATCTGCCATCAGATGCTCTCAGATGGCTTGAATTTATTTCCCATCAAGAAACAATGACAGAATGATGATCAAATTCTGGAATTTCTCATTCCAGGAAAAATACTAATCAATATATTAGCTACATTTTTTTGTTACAGAAACCTGAGTTTGATTATTCATTTATTTCTGGAACAATAAAAATCTTGCAGTAAGCGTCCTATATTTTAAATCATGTTACTTTTCCTTTTGGAATCATGAAACACTAAAATATTTTTTAAAAATCTGAAAAAAAATTAAATATTTACAGATTCAGAAAATGTCTTTCTTAGATACTGTTTATAGTACCACCAATTTTTGAATGAGGAAGTAGCTTTTCTTTGCAGTGAAAATACAATAAATGTATATATTACTGCTGCTAGTGAGTAAAACTCTAAATATCAAATCACTTAGAGGTAAATGAAAATCATAAAATTGAAGCGAACCTAAGACTTTTTCCTGCAAACTTGAATGGATATCCAGATCTTGTGACATGCAACCTCAGTCAATTGTTTAACTGAAAACTGAGAGAAAAAAGTCTTAAATTTCAACTTAGATACACTTTTAGTATGGGGATTCATTTATATAGTTCTAGTTTTAGTTTAGCCTTCATTTTATACATTGTACAGGAAAAAAAATTGGTAACAAAGATTTATTACTCCACAGATAACAAATTAACAACTATGACAGTATCCCAAGTTCTTGCTATTGCACACTGATGAAAAGCTATCCTGGTGAAAAGCATGGGCTGCCAATTACAGTAACTGTTTTCAGTGACAGTTTAGATTCACACATTAATTTTCTAAAGAATATTAAATAATCAGGTATAAGCCTTTAAGCCTTCGCTCTTCTTACAAAAACCAAAGTATTTTAACATGAGGAAGGTACTCTAGGTCTTTTAACATTAGGTATTGCTAATTTAAAACATTAACATTAATGTTAATGCTAATGTTAAAACAGCTTAATGCTGTTACATTTTACCTGTAGATGAGCTGATGCATATAATGTCCCCAGATCACACTGCAAAAATCTGTGAGTGTCAAGAATATAAACTAGCTGTTGCCACTAATTATAGCCACCAGATTTTGTTCCCACTAGTCAAAAGTCTTCATTACAGGAAAGATGTCTGAAGATGGGCACTGACAAATTGTTGTTTTCAAATAATCCTGTCTTGAAGTAGCTGAAAGAATAACTGGGAAAATAGACTAAGAATTAACTACAGCTCTTGCATTCCTGGCAACTTTTACTGGCATTCTACTGCAGACACCACTTTTAACATCTTGCTTTCATAAATTTCAAATAAAAAGATAATGATGTCAAAGATATGGTGCTAGATCTGGCATCAAGAATATAGTTTACATATACAGTGATAAACTCCTTTATATAATAGAAAGAAATAGCTAAGAATTCAGTTTTATCAAGCATATCACAGTACAACTAGAATAATGAGTCTAAGGACAATTTCTCAGTATGCAGATGTGATTAAATTGGGTGGAACATCAAGTAATGAGGAGTAATAAACTAGGCCTTGAATCACTGAAGAAATACGCCTGAGCTCATTTATAGTAAATGGGTTTTGACAAAGACAGATGTGTCGTAAGGTGCTAAAAGGAAAGAACCTCATCTGTGGGAATGAAATGGTGCAGAATTCTTCTCATTCGAGACAGATAATCCACACCTCTGCCAATACCCTATACAGTATACTTTACACATAAACAGCATTTTGTGTGTAAATATTGTTCCACAGCAACAATAACATGACATGAAAAGACTGTGAAGCATCAAAATGAAGCCAACAGAAAGGGGAGAAGAAAGAAAAAAAAATTGGAAAGGGTGGGGGAAACACAGAAGTACAAAGTATTTCAAATTCTGTTGAAACCTTCAAAGCTAGATTCAAAGACAGATTGAAGAGAAGAATCCTGCTTTAACAGGAAGAGTCAATAGATGGAATACTCCATTCTTTTCTGTGTTTAAATCCTTTTTAGTCTTTGTAAGACTACTGAGTTCTGGGTTTTTTTTCAAGTTGAAAAATTTTGCTAAATGTTACCTTTGAAAATACAGCAGCTTTTCCCCTCATTTTCTCTTTTTTTTTCTACACTTTATTGAAAATTTAAGTCTCAACAGAAATAGATTTTGGAAGTTTAATAAAGATAGGTCTTTAATAAAGATAGCTGCTTGTCTAAAGCTTAAACCAAAGTAGCCTAGAAAACTCACTGAAATAAACAGCCCGTACATACACACATGTACCACAATATACTGAATTATGTGATTCTGTGTGCAATTGATGACTGCTAGCCTATATGCCCTTTTTATTCACTCTGAGCTCTTCAGTCACTCTACAAGGCCTTTCTGTCCCTTTTTAATTACTCAGACTGTTTCTAACTGCAGTCTAATTCTTCCTCTTTATTTACCACAGTCACCACCCCTGACCTGAATCCAACCCCAATTTAACAATTAGTTTTATCTTCAGAGTGAGCTATCTTAATCAGTTTCTCTCTCTCATCTCTTCAGCCTGATGTCTGAGCAATAACCACAAATGAAATCTGATGTTAAATCTGTGCCAATGCATCCTTTTCCTATACAGTACACAGAGAGGCAATCAGATTCAGAAAAGGAAAGCTCTCATTTTGTCACATTCAGTGTTTTCTTCATGGTTCTGAAACAGACATTCACCTATTCTGAAATGGAATTAAGTAACCAAGGGCTATCTGCAATAATAATCTGGTCAATGTGCATAATTCCCAAAATTATTGAAACATAATATAATGCAGAAAAATGACATTTGTTTTCACATTCTACTTTTAATTTCTTGATACTTGAATGCATGTGCTGCTTGTTACAGCTATCCATGTATCTGTGCACTGAGAAAGCAAGCATTAGTGCCTCAGTTTTCTTTACTATTGCAGCTGGTCATTGATAGAGTCAACTACAAATTGGATGTTTTTGAGATTTTCTATTTGCATCCATTCCTGGAAAAAGTCTGATGATATATTAAGATGAAACACAACAAGTAGAAAAGAGCTGATCTTCGTATCACTAATTGACCATAATATGAGTGAAATGTCTGACATAGTAGAACTTATGCTATCCCATTTCTTGTTCTTTCTATGCTGAATTAAAATGACAGTTCTTTATGTTTCAGGTTGCCATTGTTAGAAAGTGGCTGCTGTATATGAAGTAATAGAGTGCACACAAAGCCTGCCTGTCTCATTTTCTCTGTGTCTTTCAAAAAAACCTAGAAGGAAACTAATTTCTGTTTTGTCTCTTTCTCTGAAGTATATCAGTTCCCAAGGGTGGGTGAAGAATCAATATAATTTTCAAGATAAAAAAACCACAATAAAATACCATTTATGATCTTATAAATTAATTTTTATATAATCATTTAAATTAAAGTTTACTTGAATATGGTGTTGCTTATGCAAAGTATAGAATTTATGTCTATTGATTTTTACCTTCTTTTCTTTTATATATTCTCTGTATTCTTTACACATATATTTGGAGCTCTGTAGCTTATTATTGCATTTGCAGCTAGTTTTCCATGCCCTTTCCTAGGCAGTAAGAAAAAACAAATTCCAGAGCTCCAAGCCCCGGGGGGTACAAGGCCCCTGTCCTGTCTTGGTTCTTCCTGAGAACCAAGGCTGAGAACAACTCTTCAAGATACATTCTCATGTACTGAGTGCAGCTAGTTCCAAGGTAGGGCTCCAGAGAAGGGGCCTGACCTGGGGGGAATTACATCACCACTTGCCTTCCTAATTGGTGCTTTTTATCAATTATGCTAATTTCCTAAAACCTATAAAAATGTATTCACCCTGTGGGAGTGGGCTTTTGTGGACATTCTTCCATAACTGCCCCAGGAGCTCCAATAAATATCCACTCTTATATTACGTACTATACAAAAATTATCTCAAGTTTCATTTCTAGGTTGAAAAAGGCATCACAATCACCAGATTTCATAGTAGTGCAATACTCTTAAACCTGTATTAAATTAAATTAAATGTAATTTAATAAAGACAGGAAAGCTTTTATTTCCAGGAGTAAAAACCTCATTTGAAGTGAATATTATAAAATAGCCATGTATCTCACCACTATCTCCATTGTAATAAAATATTTCTTTCAGATTTTTGGCATGTCTCAAGAGGCCAAATACACTCCCAGAAAGGCAGTGCAAAGCAAATATGACCAATCACATTCTACTGTGTCTATATATGCTCTTTTCATCAAGAAATATTATAGTTATTTGGTTTCAGCAGGGATATTTTACTTTCAGGCAAAAATAAAATCTCCATTTTAGAATTAATATAAAGTTGAACAAATAGGTTATGAAAGAGACATGGCAAAAAAAATTACTGCAGCTATTTTAAGGCTGTGCTAATACTGGTACAACTTTTGCCAAGTCTCTGTTTCCCTTTGTTTCTTTACCCACAATCTTTGTATCTCTTGGCTAACCTGATAAGAGTTAGACTGTTGAGCTTGTCTTTTTTGCTCTTTTACATATGTCTAGTTTGCTTCTTTGATGTATAGACACGTATTTCTAACTGTAATTATCATTAGAAGCATTGATGTTTTAACCACATATTGTGGTATTTTCAAATTTCTGTTTTTTCTAACAAGCAAATGTATACAGTCAAAGGGAGCAGATTACAATAATCCAAAATCATATTATTTGAGTCAGAAATAGTGCCAGTGACTCACTCCCTGTTGGCCTTACTTGTTTATGTTTGGGGTTCAGATAAATTAGTGATGAGAGTGGGAGCCGAAGGAAGCCATAATATCTCTTCATTAAGAATCCATTTCTCCCCCTCCAAATAAACAACATTTCATCATTCTATAATCAAAAAAATTAGGTCCAAAGAGTTCTATTACAAGCCATTGAATAACTGAAGTTGATAAGGAGGCACTGATTTCTGTCAGACAAAGATACACAACCAAGGAGGGTTCATTAGCTGCAGAAAAGAAAGGAAGTGATACAACTGGCCACGTGCTGGTTACTTGAGTGCAGCACTCTGGCCCTACCATACTGAAGATAATAGTTCAGAAGTTGTTTATAAACCTGAAGATACCCATAGTGTTCAGTTAGAAAATTGAATGGATCTTCCCCTGCCTTACCTCCATTTTCTGCCCCTAAGGCATCAGTTTTAAACCCCCTGATGAAAACACAGATGTGCATTCGAGCATCAATAGCAGGATTTGCTGTGATCCTTGTTTGAACTTTATGGTTAACCACTCACTTAACACCTGACTAAAGGAACATATCACTGACTACTAGCTCTAAAGCTTCCCTGTGTAACTAATGAAACAATTATCAATGTCAGTGCCACAGGCAGATTATCCTTTCCTTAAAATGGTATATGTGGGGGAAAAAAAAAAAAAAAGGGTTGAAAAACATAAGAATGATCAGGAGAGAGAAAAATAAGTCAGTTTCAGAATTGTTTTCACTCAAAGACCAACTTTGCACCTGGGAGATGTTAGAAAATACTCATTGTAAGAGAATTCACATATTTGTGTTTGCTTTGGGTTGTTTTCATCTGCTGAAAAAGAAACGACCACAGTGGGGGTTTTTTAGGTTGGGGGTTTTTTTGTTGTTTTTTTTTGCTTGGGTTTTGGGTTTCTTTGCATAACAAATATTGGGTTTTTTTAATAATTGCTGGAGGATATCTGTCAGTTTGTAGCATGATCTTAGAAAGACTACATCTACCATCCTGCAAAATTGAAAATAAATCTCTGCTAAATTTATGAAGCTCTCCAAGGTGCTGGCATTGAATATTCAAGTAAATTTAGAAATTCCTGAACTAAAAGAGCCTTAAATGTACCTTCAAGAGGTACAGTCCTTGCTCCTAAATGCTATTTGCTGACTGTGGCAAAAATATTTTTCATGTTGCTCCCATGAGACTCCAGGAAAATGAAAAAATCCAAACCACAAAATTAAAAACAAAGCACATAAAAACTCATTATACCTTGTCCATGAAGATGTGAGAGGCTGGAAAGATCGATGTCTTGAGGTATTTTGGGATCTGTGTGGGGAGAGGAAGGGGAAGGTGAGGTCTTGCTCTGGTGAAGTGATGCCCAGCCCTGCACTGCCCTTCCCAAGAGGCTGTATCCCAGCCTGGCCGTGGCTGCCAATCCCAAGCACACAGGAGCCCTAACCCAGCCCCAGAGCTGAAGTTTACCTTCATAAGACTTGAGAAAGTATGGCCCCTGGCTCCCAAAAACAGCCTGGAAAACCTGAAGTTATACAAAACTCAGAAGATGATTGATGCCAATATGCCATTTCTGAGATAACATTTTCTTTTCTTTGTGTGCTTTTTTTGGTTGCTCTTTTTAATGTTAATTATTAATTTTCTAATTTTTAATGTTTAATTTCTTAATTGAATATTATATATAGAAAAATTTATTCTGTATATGTTATTTATTGACCTCTCTGTCATTGAAATACATATATGGTTTCTATAATGTTGATTGTTCATTTTTCTTTTGTTTCAGGAACTCAAAATAGTTTTCTATACTTCTCTTTATTACTTCCAGATACTGTGTACTTTTGCTATTTTATGTAGGTTTTGTTCAGTGAAGTATGAATGCTGATTTATCTGCAAGAGACATGTGGAGGGAGAAGTCTCATCAGGCACTCAGGGAAGTAAGTACACTTTTCGCAAATGAACTGTTAATTTCTTTCCCATTTCGGCACCCATGTACTCAGGGACATTGGAGCAGCTGCAGTGAGGATGATGGATGTTCCAAACTGGTTGCCATTGAACTCCTGCAATTTTAAAAGGTCACAGAGTGAAGAAAATGAAAAACCTCTGTTTTGGCAGAGACAAAGTTACCCTGGCATAGCAATCAAATCAACAAATAGCTTTGTGCTCATATCTTACACAAAATCCTAAAACCATTTCTAAAACACTTTTTCATCATCTTTGTAAGCCTATTTTCTCTTTAACTTTTTAAGTGTTTGATTTTTTATAACTTTGTTTCCATTAATCTTGTGTTCAATATTTGATCTCAATGTATTTGTATTTATATATCTCTTATTTATGCATATTATGCATCCCTCAGCTATCCAGGTAGTACAAGTATTCCCACACAGTCAAAAGGTTCATTCTGGTTTTACCACTCTTTTTTTCTGCATCAGTTCTGTACCTATGATTGTAGGAGAGATAATTCAATTAATATTTTGCTTTTTTTCAGCTGTAGTTACCAGTAAATTCTTGTTTCTTTTCAGCATTATTCTTTATTTTCTCCTAATTGTCAATCATATTTCTGTGCCCATGTTTCCAGAAAACAATACTTTCAGCTAGTATCTTATATGAAGATTTTCTTCTCATTTCCTCCTTTTTGATTATGCTGTCACAGACCCATGAAGGTAATTATTTGCCTAACTCATGTTTAGGTCTGATTTGTTGATTAAAAAATTATCAGAATACAGACCCCTGATGAATAAGATTCAGGTACACAAATACCCTTATGAGTTTTCAGCTGTGAAATAGAAATATCCTTTCTGTGCAAATTGTCCAGTTCATGTGGAATTCTGTGAATGTAAATTACCTAGTAAGTGGTGACTCAGAGGATATAAGTTAGAGACCTAAAGAATTAATTTTTCTCCTAGAGCCTAGTTACATCTTTCTTATTTTTCATCCTTAAAGAGTTGAAGCTGTTTCAATGCTCTTTGTTCCCCATATTCACACTGGCAGAACTCCTAAAGGATCCTAGTTGCCCACCTTAGATATGGGTAACATTACTTAGCACATCCTTTATTCTTCCCCTTACTCACAGTACAGCTTTTCTCCTCTTGATCATTATAGGTTTGTTTTTTTTCTAAGACCCTTAGAGTTAACTTTTATGGAATAAGGGTGATGAGAAATTTACAAAGTATTAAATGAAGATTCACAAATATCCATCTCATGGGATTAGTTCTTATATTTACTGGAAATCTTCTTACAGATACATTATAGGATTTAATTTTCTATGGATGAAAAAACAAATATTTTGTTGTCATTATGCAGTCAACTAATATATCTTGATTTTTTAATTAAATGTAAATATCCAATATTTGCAATGAGTCTTGGATCAGTTCAATTCATATGAAAAGTATGTTGTAGAAAAATATTGCAATGTTCTAAAGTGGGAGATGGTGACCTACCAGCCTCAGTACGCTCCACACAGATTGTAAGACATGACATGGGCATGGCAATAAGTGAAGAGAATAGATACCAAAAAACCTGAAGCTAGCTGTTCTTGTCACAAGAGCTCTTGTGAGATGCTAAATGAGACACAAATGTTAACAGTATTGTCTCCCATACTCTACAGTTGCCAGCTTGGTTGCACTAAATCAAGGGAATGTAGGGAAGAAACATTCTTCAGTGACCACTGCCATTCAGAATTAAACATCCATAAGGTGTAAAAAAAAATGGGAAGGAATTCCTTGAAGGTTTATGATTGAATTTCATCAAAAAAGGGGACAAGACCTCTTCCCACTGTCTGAGACAAAAATAGGATAAGGGTATTTCTCTTGCTTATTTTCACTAAACCTCTGCTGTGGGTAACTGTCAGACAGTGTTGGGATAGATGAAACTATCTAGATAGATGAAACTATGAAACTTCATCTGACCTCATGTAGGTGCTGTGTATGTGCTCTGTGTAAATCAGGGAGGCTGACCTCATGGCCCAGCAAGATGTCTCATCAGTTCATTCCCTTCAGGCCTACTGACCGGACTTAGAAAGTATTCAGTTTCTGTGGCACCTCATTTCACCAGCACCCAAATTAATCCTTATGATTCAGTGGAAAATACTCAGTTCATACAAGTCCTTTCCTTCACATGTGGGTATCTAAAAGGTCAGTTAAGAGAAATTTGTTATTTAGCTTAAATGCTTTCAGATATACAAGAGAATGGTTTAGTATGTGATAAATTATCATGTTTAGGCAAACTGTGATCATCGAATCACCATCAAATGCTTCTGATTTAGTTTTTTCCCTACAGCTTTGCTAACCTTAAGGTTTCTGCAATAAATGTTCAAGAGGTTTTACAGGAAGCTGTATTTGCTTCCCTGCTCCCTGTCTTGTGCATTCCTTTTGGGACTGAGAGGAAACAGAATAATCTCACAAACAGTTTAATATAGACGAGGAATTTACCTCTGATTTTTTGAGACTCTGAGATGAGTAGATTTTATTACTGAGTTTTTGTATTTGTTGAAAGGTTTTCCTAGTAGCTCATTTTACCAGCACAAAATTAGGTATGTTTAGACTTCAGAAAACAATTTAATATGAAACTTTGCAAAAGAAACGATGTCTTCCTATTACCAACCATTTTTGCAACTAGATCTCTACAAACCTGTATTGACTTTCTGAAACAGAGTTTGTACCTGAAAGAGCCCAATTTTCCCAAGGTCAGATTGCTCTGCGAACTCAGATATGATTTATGCATGGTAACATAGATCAAAAGTGTCTGAAGAAGGACATAATTATATGAGACAAAATATGAAAAAATAATGAGGTCGTTTCCTATTCAGGTATCTATATACAGGTCTTAATCCTTTCCAGGGAAAGGAAGATCAAAAACATAAGTGTCACAGGGTATTTCAGATCCAATTTTATGTCTTCTCCTCTTGATTCTGAAACAAGGCTTCAAAAATAAATAATTTAATTAATTAATTTTGAACTACACTGACCTTTTCTGTCTGAGAAATAATAGGATATAAATTAAGCCATATATACACAGTTANTCCCTCCCGAGTTGGGGAAAGAGCTGGAGAACCCAACAAATGGTGCCCCGTGTGAGGATCGAACTCACGACCTTCAGATTATGAGAACCCAACAATATGTCAGCTATAAATACAGACTGAAAAGCATATAGCATTTGGATGAGCACAATCTTGAATACAGTAATTGATGTAATGTGTGAAAATCTCAATCCTGTGTAACTATATGAGAGTAAATAAGTACATATCAAAGGATTTTGTTATTACAACTGAAAAATATACATTTTTTCTTTCATGACAGTAAGGCAATTCTTAAAATCTTTTAAAATACAGTGTAACTTTAAAATTAAGCATTAAGAACACACTAAACATTTAAAGAGAGAAAGTCAAAGACAACATCAGTTCAATTTATAGTAAGGCAAACATAACTTTCTAGTAAGAAAATTTTGAATTATTCCCAAATCTGAATAAAAGAAGGTGAGATTAGGTTATCCCATACTGGATTTGGATAACAGAATTTAAAAACCTGAAATATTCTCTCACACTTGGCTCAGTTACTAGCATACTGCTCACTGTCTCCACCCACCACGCCGGGTTCCCTGGGTCTCCAGTTCCCAGATGGGAGGTGGATGCTCACCCAGGGAAGCTGAGCAGAATGTTTCACTGGTATCCTCCAGGCTTGGGAATCACCAGCATCTGAGTCCACACAGCTCTGGGACCTTTCCCTACTTCCTGGCTTTATTCTCCAGCCTCAGTCTTCAGCTGCTACTTCCTGTAACTTCTTCCCTCCCTGCCCTTCCTTCTCCCTCTCTGCCCCCCCTTCTCCCTCCCTCCCTTCTCCCTAATATTTTCCCCAAGACCACTTCTTCCTTTTGGGAATCTCTCTTCTGTGAAGCACCTCCCCTTTCCAGGACCTTACGCTCCCAGTTTCCACAGTCTAGACAGTCCACGTAAGGAAGCTTAACACATGGCTGACCATCTCTATTAAATATTCTTTTTCAATTCATAGATTGAGAATGTGACACTTTTGTTTAGTCCAGGTGTTATAAAAATGTGCAGCCAACCCATACCAGCTGCAGGTGCACTCTTCCCGAACATATAGAGCCAATTATCTTCTGCCTGGTAGTATTCACAATTTGAGCCACATGTTTACCTACTTTCCTGCTGAAGTTGAACAGCTAATGCTATCCAAATTAGAAGAAAGAGCTGGCAGGGACAATAATATTTTATGTTGCGAGCATCTGCTATTCTATCATAACTGAATAGATGGCACACCTAAGATTTTGACAGTTAGAGAATAAATTAATCACATTAGACAGTATAAAATATATGGTCACAGAACATTAAACTCAGAAAGATGGCTCATTTCCTTACTTCACCCTCATGGAAAGAAGACCTAAACCATATATTCTCTTGAACTTTATCCAGACATATTTTCATATCCTATGTCCACAATTATGAAATTTCCCTTACTTTTCCTGAAAGATTTTCATAATCTAGTATCTTGGAATGCAGCTCTAGCACTGATGAATTTTTATTCACAGAAGTACAGTTAGGGCTATTGGTAGTTTATGTCACACAGGAATCCACTTCTTCAGGCTTGGTTAGTTTTGGCTGGTAAAATTTATGATATTGAAAACATAAAGATCTTTTTTAAGCAGATGCTCATTTTGCAGTCACGCACAGCACAGATGATTAGAATTGTCCTTTATGGGCTAAAGACTACAGCAACCTGTGAAAAAAATATAGCAGTGATCTAGTACACTGAAGAGACAAGAAACAATAGTGAAAATTTTGTGCATAAATCCCTCTTCAATGAACTGAAATCAAACACAAAAGTCTGACACAATAATTCTATCCCATCTGGTTAGTATTGTTAACTTTAAATATTAGAAATCTCATAAAATATTAATCAAAATAAACTAATCACTGCAAATATTTTCCAGTAAACTTTTCTTCTCAAGACCTGGAAATTAATGGAATTTTTCATTTTAGCTCTTACTGGTATTAATTTAACATTTTAACATCTAAAAATTAATTATTCAGAAGGAGACTCAACATGCAAGCGAAATACTGCACAATAAAAAGGTAACTGTCTACACACAGAAAAAAAAATGTAGTTGCAGAAGAATTAGTCTGAACTTTTTACCCAAACTTCCACCCTTTGGATATTCAAAGCAGCATCCACTTCCAGGAGTCTACATGCAGTAAAAGAGGAGATTACTTTTTTCACAATATATATATGGGTAAAGAAAGAAAGAGAACTTTCTTCCAGGCAGACTTTTCCTCCTAGAGATGTGGACCTGTAATTTATATTTCTACAAAGCATTTCTTTCTGATTAGACTATGAAAGTAGCCTGGACCAAGACTGAGATCCTGTCCATCCAATGAAAAATGTACAACTATAAAAATAAAAAAAGTACAAGGGAGACTGGCTCTCTATCCTTCTCTAAAACACAGAGCTGTTAAAGTGGGGGCATCGTGCTGCTAGTGCATGGCACTCTGCAGTGGTACAGAATAGGACAAGGGATCACGGCCTTAAACTGGATAATGGTGGGTTTAGATTAGGTATTGGGAAGAAATTCTTCCCTGTGAGGGTGGTGAGGCACTGGCACAGGCTGCCCAGAGAAGCTGTGGATGTCCCATCCCTGGAAGTGCTCAAGGCCAGGATGGATGGAGCTCTGAACAACATGGTCTAGTGGAAGGAGAGAGAGATTCTACCATAAAATCTATGCATTTTTAATTTCAGCATTATTTTATAAAAGCACTTCACGCATTTATGTAATGCTATTTACTTTTTTTTTCTTTTCTTTTCTTTTTCTTTTTTTTTTTCTCTACATATTTCTCGGTTTGTTAGGGAAAATAATTTGGAAATTATAAACTTGGCAAGAAAGGGGTTTTGGTAATTTTCTTTCTAACAGTATGCCATGTGTTGCATACAGGAACCATCTTTTGACACATTATATAAAATGTGTGCCAACTTTTCATTCCTTCTCCAATGATTTATGCCATCTGCCTGGAGTTGTAAACATCACTCGGGATGGAAAAAGAAAGAAAATAAGGAAGAACTCTGAAATCAAAGTATCAAAATATCAAGATCATAATATCAATATTGAAAGATATAGGGAATTTTACAAGAGATCAACATAGTTTATTAGGAATAGAGACATCCAGGTGATACGCAGTAAACTAATTTAAGGAAAAATAAGATTCAATAAAGGAAAAAGAAATACTGAAAAATCATGTAGAAGAATGAATGAAAAATCCAAATATGTGTTAATTTTGTATAGGGGAATTAAAATGAACATATAATGGAAAAAAGGTATAGCAACTTATTTATTATGTATTTAAGACAATTAATTTAAGAAAAATAATATTGGAAGGAATTTCAAAGTAAAAAATAAGAGGTTTGACTAGTTTTAAAAATATTTTAATTCTTAAATCCAGAAAATTCACTTAGAGAAATGTTCCCAGATCAATTTGAAACCTTTTGAGGAGTCATCATAATAACTAAACAAAGTTGACAGCGTGCATCTTAAACCTCTCTGGAACTTCAAAATACCTCGTATGTTTGTAAAACAAGAACATATTGGCAAGGGCCTTTTTTTTAATCAAACATATCTATGCAATTTCTGTGCCACAACAAATCACATATCATATATCATATTACAGTATGTGTTGATGTAACCATAGCAAAAATTAAATTCATTCTTGGAACTTGTAGGACATATAGATTCTCCAGAAGGTTCAAACATTTTCTTTTTAAAAATTACTTATTTTTAAAGACAATTCAGAACTTTTATAGAATGTTCAGACACAAAAGGAGCTGTTGTTCATATAGAGTCTGGTCTAATGCACGTATTTCATGCTCACATTTCTCGTTTCCTCTTAATCAATTGCATTAAGCACCATCTATTGCGCCTGCTACCCATGATGCCTGGCAGTTATCAATTCACTACACACTTACATACAGCTTTAAAACCTGATCTGGAAGGCATGAGCAGTGATTCCCCACAGAGTGAAGAGTCAGGAACCCTCAGAAATGTAACAGTAAGTGACAAATTAGATTGCTTAATGATAAACATGACTGTAGGTTATTTGTAACTTCAATAAATCATGAAACAGTGTCTACGCCAGGTAGAATTTTAATTCATCCTTTCCAGGAAGAGCCCTGACCTATAATTTGCCATTACTGGGCACACAATGGAAAGATCAGATGATAAGGCTGAAGAGAAAACACTCAGATGTTAATAAGAATTCTTTCATTTCACTTTGCTATGAGAATTTTTGTTGACAATATTTAGGATATGCTGAACTGTTATATTAGTCCCTAGCATTATCATTGCTGTAATGAATATAAAGGTAAGTACATAGGTACTTGTTGAATAATTCTCAGAACCCTAAAGAGTGGAAGGCAAGATAACCATAGGATCTTTGGAAATGGAAATATGGGTTAGCTTCCTAGAACATGCTTTAGTTTGGTGTGATGAACAGAAGAGCAGTCACAAGGGTTTTGGAGCCAATTCTCCTTTAATTGATCACTGCAAGTATCTGGAGCCCAAATGTAACGGTGCATCTAATGATAATTGTTTTTATAAGCTTCCATATGATAAGTACCTGAAGAAAAATCCTCATTGTATAGAGAATAATGCAAAAAGGGGTAATATATTCTAACAAAAGCTTACATACAATATTTTACTTTCAAACATAGCATAAGGTAGGGAACATTTCAAAATGAGAGTGTACACAAGTTCTTTTCATCTTTTTGGTTTGTTGACTAGACTGTCCATGAAGAAAAGAAAAAACACAACACTCAGGCCAGAATTTTCAAATTTGTTTTCTCAAGACAGACTATTACAATAATGGCTTAATTTTGACATTTCATAAGTATTCCAAAATTTGCAACATTTTTCCCTGAAGTTTAAATGCTATTGATTTCCTTTAACGGCGTTTCAAGCTGAAAAATCTCTAGAAACTGAGCCTGCATTATATAGTAATGGTAGTAAGGATGGTCTCACCCTCCAAAGAAGCAATCTAAAATTCACAAGAGTGACATTTTTACACTAAATATTGGAGACCTGGACTTCATGTTATCAATTGTTTAAATGGTTAAAAAGTAGTTATTAGGCTGGATAGAAAAAAAAATAAATGAACCAGTGTTGTAGAGTTAGTGCATCTTACAAGGCTAAGTAAAGGAGTGGTCTGTATCTATCACAAAATGACATTATAAATCTTTGTACCTTGCAAGGCAATGACATGAAAAATTAGACTGAGCAAGCCAGAGATGCACTATTTGTAAGCCTCAAAGGAAAGGTTAATGCAAGTTAAATATTGACATGTCAGCAATAAGGATTATAGCAATTATAAATTTTCACTAATGCCAGCTGCTGTTTAATTATTATGTGACACTGACAGGTCAGTTTGGAAGATTGACAGCTGAAGGCATTTCCCTTATAGGAATTATTCAAGATCTTTGGAACAGGCTCTGATCTCAGTTACACCAGTTCAATTCTACACACAAATCTCCTAGAGTCAGGAGAGTTAATTTATATTTCCAATGGCAAGAGCAGAATCTGCTGTGTCACGTATTATATTCCTTTTACCTAGAGTCAGGAAAGTGAATAATTAGTTATGCTGTAAACACACTTCTCTCTTCTTTCCTTTAAGTCACTTTTTTAAGAGCAGCACTAGAACATAAGTAAATACTGCTAGTTTCTGCCTGATAAAAGGGTGGGGAAGAAGTAAGGAATGTGCATTTCTGCTCTAAATGGGAATGCTTTCATGAATCTTGGTAATAAACATAAACCTTAAACTTTTGGGATGTGCCAAGAAAGAATTAATACATAGATCGAAGGAGAATTTCACTCTATTATAAGTTAAAAATAAAAAAGCAGTGATTAAAACAGAATAGTATTTCTGGAGTACAGGGAAAACAGTAGATTGAATTTCTCTGTTGAAATATAATAGATCGGATTAAATTATTTATATGGGAAAATTAATTCAATTGCTACCATTTTGCTGTACTTATATTGTTCACTAAGCAATCTTGACATCTAAGAGCACACTGAAATTATGGCAGTAGATGCCTGCAAATGATCAACAAAAAGCCCATGAATCAATTAAATTCTATTTAAACGTTAACAGACTGAAAAAATGAACAGGATTTAACTTGTGGAGAGGTCTTATCTTAGTCCTCCACACCCTGGTGCATTTCTAAAAGACTTTTTAAAATAGAAAGTTGTGATAATCATATCTTTTCTCCCTGAAGTTACATGAAAAATAAACCAAACAAACAACTTAGTGATTTCAATGGGAGAAGATTAAAGCAAGTCTTGTCACTTTTGAACTTTCTAGATCATTCCTTTTCTATTTTCAGTATCTAAGTAAATCAGAAAACCCATCCCAAAGCCCCATAGAATTCCTGATACAGCTGCCATTTTCTGACAGACCTTTCTGTGGTTGTGGGCAGTTATTAATCTGTTTACCTATAGTAAGATATGTTTAATTTTGGATATAAGAAATATGCTGACACTCAACATCCTCTTAAATACTTTACTGTCTCAGACCATTTGAAGGAGCTACTAGCTGAGTCTCAGCTGGTAAGTGGAATGACATTTCAATTCTCAACAACTATTTTTGCTTCCAATGCCTCAGCTAAAGTTATATAGAAAATTAGAAGGGATTGGGTTTTTTGCCTTTTTTTTTAACTGAACATTATAAATTTTATGGAAAAATATTACTAGAGGCTTCTATATGCTTCTATTTCCATGTTTCCCATTTTTTTACTCCCAGTCTTACACATTCACTAGTGTAATGGAAACAAAGTTTTAACCTTGTATAGCATTCACTACATCTCTACTTGAATTCTAATCTTCAAGTTTAATTCAAATGTTAAATTTAATTTCTGGTCAGATGAAACACATAAGCTCAGTATTACATGATTAAAGTGTAAAATATCTGACTTTAAGCGAGAATTGTTGGCATTCTTCTTTCTTTGTTGAAAATTGGATCTTTCACTTAAAATAAAAAAAGTTAAAAATAACCTCCAAGATATTTCACATCCAAAAATATTACATGTTGACATTTTACAATTACAAGATTAAACCCACAACAGCACAAGAACCTCTGAAGTTTAGGTTTAGGCCAAACTTCTGGCTTAGCATCCCTGGAAGGCACTGCACATGGTCTTTATCATGAGAAAGCAAGTTTACATCAAGCTCATAGAATATTGTTGTTCCCTGCCTCGAACAAAAGCAGAAGGAATGGCGACAGCCGGTGGACTCTTTTAAAAAAAAAGCACTCCTAATCCTGATGTAGACATACCCTGTAGTGTCATTACATTATGTTCTTCACAATAAACGAAGATATTAATTCAGATTTCTTTATGGCAAGATACTGTGGCAGCAATACCACCCTGCAGCAACTCCAGAGAAGACCAAGGAGGTGACTGAGTCAGGGTCTTTTAGCCAGACCTTTCTTGAGCTTCGTAGAAGAAATACAAGTGACCCTCCACTCCAACAGTTAAACAGATTATTTTAAGAACTTTCAGTGATCAAAATGTAACCAGGCTTTTGTATTGTCATAAATGTTTCAGTGACAGTAATTAGCCTAATTTTTGCAAGTATGGTGGTAGAATGAAAGCAGAGCCCTCTTCTATCAGATCAAAAATAGATTAATCAGATGTCCCTGACAGTTCTTTTTGTCCTGCACCAAAACTAACAGCATCATCATTTATTAAAAACAATATATTTATAAGTGTACTTCAAATTAAATGGAGCAGACTGTATTTCTAATATGTTTTCTGAATTTGAATACACAAATCCAATTTGTACAGAAAACTAAAGACATTTCTCCAGTTTGAGAAGTTCTAAGGGAATTATGGCACACATCTCAAGGACATAAACTTTTAAAAGATTGACCGATCTCAATTATGTTGTTAATTCCTGAGTGTGCTCATATTAAAAAAGTCACAACAAGATCCAAGGGGTTTGGCAACTGAGATGCAGACCATGCACAATGCAACCTGGCGCTGTACATGGTCTGCATCACAAGCAGGCAGAAAAGTAGAACTCTGCATTTTTTATATACTGTAGATGTATACATATATATATAACAGTAGCAATAAGTGCCATTATGAACTTTACAGGGCAGGGAAGAAATTTCACTAATTTTCACTTTGGAAAAAAATGTAAACAAAACCAGTTACAGCAAAAAATTTTGTTTGTTTTTGATGTAAAAGCCATTAATCTCAAGCAACCATGAGCATGTCTTAATTGTTCTTCCACTCTTCACTTGGTTCCTCAAGTTCCAAATATTTTTTTGCTTGTTTAAAGAGCAAGTAGGCCTTTGTTATTTGGTAGTCATAAGAGTAACACCACTTTCCAAATCTACTTAAATGAATTGACCTAGAAACAAAACAAAATTGTTGCTGTCTTTGTGACTTTAATGTCAAGGACAATTTTTCTTTTTTCAGAAGGATGTAAAATTTTAGCTTTTAAAAACTAGTAAAAAATTGGAATTTATTTATATATTTCAATTTAAAAAACGGGCTCCAAAAGGACTAGATATATTCCTTGAGGTATTTTTTTCCTCTAGAAAAAAATGCTTTACAGAAAGCTGGGAACTGCTAGGCTGGTTCAGACTTATCATGTCTCTAATCTTGCATGCTTTCTGAAATAGAGTCCAACACCAGTTTGCAGATGTCACACTATCTACCCCGCTGCTATTTTCCTAAGCAGATTGAATCTTCTCCTTTTCATTAAGACATGCCAATTCTGTGAGCTTCTGAGGTTGTGTCTCAGAGTCAGGATGACTAGAAACTCCCAGGAATCATTCCTGAATTGATGCATTACATGTGTAATATGAATACGAAATTCAAATAATCCACTCTACAGTAGATTAGTTAGTATTGTTTTAGTTCTGTTTGACATTATGCTATCACATTACTAGTCACATGATCCTCTAATATTTTCTTGTGGCTTTCTCTGGATTTGACTATTCATGAAATAATTTCTGTACTTCAAAGTTATATTGTGAATATTCACTGAATATTTATAAATATATTAACACTGGACTTTTCATGTAGATTTGAAACTCTGTACTATCAATCTGTTGTGTCACAACTGATCATTTACCATCCAGTTTTTTAATGCCTGCCATTTGTGGGAGACTTATGAGTAAAGGCTCGTTCCAATACAAAATCATTACCTTAAAATAATGTTCAAAGGATTCCAATCACTTCTCAAACTTGTTAGATAAGATATCCTGGAAGTGGCATCCAGCTTCAAAAAACCAAAATTGTTAAACACAAACTTCTTAAAATTACTTGGGTTCCAATAAAATGGAAAGAAAAGAAGTTTTTAATCCCAGACAGCTTTTCAGCTTTATTGTGAGAAAGAAAAAGAAAAAAAAAAGGAATGTATCCCTGAAAATCTTTTGTGGTATGGAATGAGGTTAGAAAATCATTTAACTTCTAAGCAATTCCCTTAACTTCTTTCAGTGTTTCCTCAGTCACACTTAAATATACAAAAAAAGGCCCCGAACAATTTGGTCTGACATTTATTGTGCACTAAGTATAATTGTTATGCACATTGCACTGAAATGATGAATAGAAGAGTTTTATTATAATTTACAACTTTGAACACAGCAGAGTTTAGTAATGTCAAAGATAAGAGCTGAGCCTGACAGGTAGCTGAAATCAATGAAAGGCAGAGGCAAATCATGAGGTGAAACAGCTTTTCAAGCTTTTCATGTCCCTTTATGTGTGAAACTCACTCTCACACATATTATGGGTTTGCAAATTACACAACCCATAATATTTCTGAGATCATTGAAGAAAAATGGGTAACAAGAGGAAGAGAACAGAGTGAGCAAATTTTCACCTTTATTGCATGACACGAAGACTTTTTACAGAAGTCAGGGAAAGGATTCTGCATACTTTTCCGCNCTTGAAATTCTGTTTAGTCTTGCCATTAGTCTAGCAAGGACACCTTGTTTTGCATCATATATCACAGAAACAAGAAAGTCTAGGGCTAAAAGATCGGGGTGGGGGGGAGGGCTTCAATGGGGCAGAAACTGAGGGAAAATTGCCTAACCAACTGTCCTTTTAATTAGACAATATTTGATAGGTATACTAATTAAACAACCTTATAAAATCATATAAATATTATATCATGTGTGCATATTGCCATATTGTGCACCTTGAAGGCTTTCAATAAAAGATTTGCTTTTATATGATCATTCTAACACTGTTTAGAAAAGTTTTATGTTTTATTCCAGGCAACAGGGAGTGGATATTGCTACCACCCAGTTATCAAGTGAGCATTTTTTCTTTATTCCCCTATTCATTCCTATCTGGTGGCTTTCACTGGTCAGATGCTGTGTTTGTGAAGAGAGTTTTATTCCATGAGCATCCAAACATCTGGAACACCAAAAGGTCTGGGTGGAGCATAATATATGTTCGATATTTATTCTCCATTTATCCTCAATAAAATGGGATTCAGCTTGCATGTCTATAATTCCTACACACTACCATAATTGTGATGATCACTCTTATAATCTCCAATTAAACTAACAATAAAATTATGTTTGTTGAACAATATACATTTCCCGCAAATTTATATTGGTTAGCATTAATTGTTCTCCTTTATGTCCCTAACAGTGAAAGTGTATCCAACTTTTCATAATTAAAGATAAGTGCTCTAGGCTTATAAACATCATACTCCTCATACTTGTATTTCTGAGTATTGGCACAATGTGAACTGTCCTTCAGTCTTCTGGACTTTTTTCTTCAACCCCTGAGATTTATTACAAATCAACTCTATCAAACCAGAGATGCCATTAACCAGCTCTTTTTTGTGCAACTCTCCCAGCTTGATGATTTCAAACGTTTATCACCTCCAGATGTTACTTAACATCTCTTTTTGAGTTATAAATAGATGATATATATCCACATAAACAATAGACATATTAATTCTTTCCAAATGTAGAAGTGTTCCTAAACTATTTGGCTTTCTTATTTCTCAAAACATATTAATCTTCTCCATGTAATGAATGACCTCTCTTTCCTTAGACTTCTATTGCTCCAATGAACTTAATATATATTATTTTATAGATATTTTAGCACAGAATATTTCACTATTAATATTCCACACTTGAAAGATCTATTTTTATTGGTCGAAAATTATTCTGCTTTTAACATTTTTATATATTGAGTTTACCTTTTCACTTCTGCTTTAATTTCACTACCATTAGGCAAGCATCCAATTTGACCCCTCTGCTATTTCCAGAATCATATTTTTCATTAAATGAACTTTGTTAAGCATTCTTAATTTTATTCACATGGTCTTTTGTGTTGTGACTGCTGACATAATTCCTAGGGAGAATTCATTTTCTGTTCTGATTAGACACTAGTAGGGCAGTACATACTAATGGGTTAACATCTCTAAAGAGGAATAACACATTATTTAAATAAATTTAGAAGGGAAATGACTGACATGATGTATAAAGGAAAGTCACAGAGATGTGAAGGAAGGCAGTATCACCTGTCAATCTTGACAATTATAATTCCCTAGTCTAAGTCAAACCTCATATATTATTTGAATAAATTCTTTTCTGTATGGTAATCTTAAATTTTTTCTGCCCAAGGCTAATGATTCAATAAGTGCTGGAACCGGTCCATCTCTAGCATTCTGATGCTTCTACTCCACACTAGACTGTAAACTTCTGAGTTTTACAGGATGGGGTGAAAAGCAACACATTCTATGTGGCATAATTATCAAAATAAATATGGAGTGGCTGTAGTGGTTCCATGCTCTCCAAACTATTCAAAACTTAAAATGATCTGTTGCAGGGGGTCTGTATTTTGCTTTGATACCCTTAATCTATTTTCCTGATCCTTAAAAGCATGCAGAAAGTATGCTGTTCCTAAAGACACGTGTGCATAATCATAAAGAAGCACTTCTGCAAGATTTTTAATTTGTAAATTACTGACTCATTCCAGCAGATATTTCTGAGGATATTTAGTTTACAGTAAGTAAATAAACACACCAAGGCTAATGGGCCCCATTACTAGTTCTATTCACGGTTTACGTGTTGAAACATATGTAATGTAATAATTTTTCATAAAGGAATTATTACTGCTAACAGTTTGCCTTTCTATTAGCCTTTCACACACAAGCATTTGTTAATAACTCCTTCCAAAATCTGACTGGCTAGGACATGCCTTCCAGACAGATGCAGCCTTACAAATACACCAATTTGTCTTCTCTTGCCTAGAAACATGACAAAATATACACAGGAATTTGGAAATATGCAACAAAATGTACCTGAAAATTCAAAAGGGTGCAGGTGTTTAACATGAACACCCTGAGCTGCAACCAGCATATCAATTATTTCCATAGATTTTCAGAGTGTTGCCTTAGACTCATCTTCCTAAGAAAGTTGGAGGTGATATGACTGCCCAGAACGACAGAAGTAACTGACAGCTCTGCTTATTAAGCAAAGTTGAGTGGTTTTTCCAATCAGGATGGAAAGAATCTTCTCCAGTCTGATTCAAGGAGGCAAGAATTCCCACAGAGTCTAAACTCCATTTCAAAGCCATTTTCTACAAAATATGATGTATGTCCAAAAACAAAGTTGCAAAATAGTGCAGGCAGTGTAGAAGTAAAAGAAAAAAAAAATTCTTTTTTCCTAGAATCCATTTTAAGATGACTTAAAATACATTATTTTTACCATGTCCAATCAGATCCTAATCAGATTTGGCAATGGAAATATCTCAACAGCAAATAGGCAAATGTTATACATGGCTTGGTAGTCTACATCCCACTTTTAAAATCTCTAATAGTAATTCATTCATGTTTTTACAAAAATCAATCTGTCCTAACACAGAAAACTCTGGTTCTAAATTAATTCACTTAGTTTAAAAATAAGCATAAAGCAGTACCAAGATTATTTCAGATATGTAATCCACTTCTGATTCTAGATATTAGCTGGGGAAAAAAAAAAGAAAAGGGAACTATTCCTTCCTGCTAGCATCATTATGAAGCTGAAATATTAATTTAGGCCTTTTTCATAGTGCTAATCCAAAGTCTGTGATGATTCTTAGTTTTTAAACAGATAATACATACAAAATAGGAAGCTGAAAAGTTCCCTATGGAATGTATAAATAAGCCTTTAATAACCTGTAAGCTAATAAATTATTAGAGTTATTTGCTCTGCTTTGAATGGGCCGTCCCTAAGGCTAGCAATGAAAGGGTTTCCGAGATGTTCTCTCCGAGATGCTCTCTCCCACAACAAGATGTCTGTGGAGAGGCTCGGGGTGAGCAGCACACCAGGAACCTGCTGTCAGTGTCACAGCTTGCACAATGGGATTTATGATGCAGCCCCATTTCCTCGGCTGAAGTCAGTCAAGGCAGCCCTGCACGTGTTTCTGGAGGGCGAATCCTGTTACCAGTGCCCAAGCACTGATAGTGGTTTTTTGGAGCAGTGGTCCCAGAGCTAAACTGTGTTTTGGGAATTCCAGATGTTCAGAGTGGCTTAACATTTTAGTTTGAGAAGGAAAGTTTTGCCTCAAAATACCTTCTTTTCTAGTGAAAAAAAATTGTTTTTCTGACATTTGTATTTTACGTGTTAGTACAGAAGCTTATTCAGACCTTTTCACCTCTCTGCAAATGAACTTTGAGACTCTAAATTAATCCCATTGTGCCAATCAACACAGAGAACAATGTCTTCTCTCAGTTACACATGTCCAGGCCTCAGCTGAGGTCTCCATACCTCCCATGGGTTAGTGTTACCTCCAGCCTGAGAAGGTGCTGAGAGGCAGAGATGAGAAAGCAACTCCTTGAACTCCATCCACCACTAGCCAGTTGATCTGGAGGTGAAGGTGTGTATGTTTCCTCCATGAAATCTTTATCATTGTGCACAATGTGGGTTTTTAAATAAAAATAACACCCAAATCTTTCAGACAACTTCCCTACCAAAAAGCTTGGAAACACAAATTAGTACATGTAGCATATGAACAGATGTAAACACACATTTAGAAATGTGCAGCGAAATGCAATTTTCACTGTAATATACCTGTTCATATAAAAAGTTGTATATTTCAAATATGTCTGGATAATGCTTTATTGGTTTAATTTCAGATCTATTTTAGTATCTGTAACATTATCTTAGCAATTTCATTCAATTTTGAAAATGCTAGTGAGGCTTTTTAAAGAGGATAACTAATTCCATTTTGCTTTTAACAAAGTGAGAATCTAAGAGATTATATATTTCATCAGTTTTTATAAGATAACTTTAATTTTCTTTGTAAAGCACCTTTTGACTAGGTAGAATGTACATGGAAACTTCATTATCCTACAATGAAAACATTTTTCTTTTTATGGGAATGCAGTGGTTCTTCTATTTCCTCAATGGGATTTGAATTAGTTTAGCAAAATCTAGTTTACTCATAACAGCTGCAGCTTGCACCTGTGCAGTATTTCAGAAAATCATTAGGAACTGTACATTACTTTTTCATTGCTGTGTTTTGGGGGACCCAAATGGGTAGAAAGTGGTTACGGAGACCTATGAAAAAGAAACTAATGCAATATCAGTTTGAAGAAGTATTTATTTTTTGAGGTATGTGACAAAACCTACAAAAGAATCAAGTTTAAGGAACAAAATTGTGGTATTTTCACACCCTTTTCATAATTGAAACAGCAGCTAAGCTACATATAGAACGCTTGATGCTGTAATTTCTTTCAAAGTGAAGTTTCAACCTTTTGTGATAGCTTTTTTTCGTTTTAGAATCATTGAAAAGTCTTCATTCCAGATTTTAAAGGTATGAACGCCTGATGTGTGGTGAATCAGTCAGTGGGTGAATTAAATTCTCATTATGCTATGGGTATCAGCCCTCAGGGAACCTGACAAGGGAGAGTTCTATGAGGAATTCAGGGCTTACTCTTGTCAGATGTTGATCTTCCCAACCTACACTGAAGTCGTGGTGAGCTACAAGCACTCACGGGACTCAGGGAAGGGCGTTGTGCTGTATCCAGCCCTGCTCTGGGAGACAAGAGCTGCCTTAGCATGAACCACACCAGGCCAGAAAGCACAGGGTGCACACTGTGGCAAGCGCAAGGGGACAAGGGGCACAGAACGGCACAAAGGCCCCCCAAACACATCTATATTTTTCTCCTCTCTAATACATTTTGCTAACTGACAATGTCAGGTGGCCCAGCCATGCCATGGAAATCCAATCCTTTCCCTCAATTCCCAATATCCCTTTTGGTGACAAAAACCTGAGACAATGAACAAAATTTCTAGCAGTATTCCTGTAACACCATTTGTAACATTTTAGCATTTACTCAAGATAGAAAATAGACATAAATAAAATGTATGTACTTGCATCCATTTCTTAAAGTGATCTGTGGCAAGCTGCCTTACAAATAAACATAAGTGCTTTCCAGTTACAAAAAAAAAAAAAATAAAAAGGCCAGAATGGTTCCCTATTAAATGCAGATAGAGTAACAATCTTATTTTAGGTTTTCAAATGGCTACAAAGAAATCACTTAAAATAAAACATAAAAAGAATGAATGCTATTAAAGACTGTCACTAGGCTTGACAAGTTAATGAGGGTTAGATTATGAGAGTATTATTGTTTTAGCAGAGTATTATATTCCACTCAGATTCTCCTCCTGACTTCACAGACAAAACTTGCTCAGAAATCTGTGCCAACTATTACATTAGGTTAATGGGACCCTGACACGCAAAACAAGGCAATATAGTCCTGTTGACCTACCACATGGGAAAGGATACTCTAACTACAAATTCAGAAGGGGCACTTTTAGATAGTTTTACTTTTTCTTTTGAAATGTGAGAATGAGGTAAAGTGATTAAAAATGTCTAATACAATGAACACCAATTAATGAATGGTTATACTGCAGGAATATACATCATTGTTCCTAAGTGAAATAGGCTTCACCTCCTCTCCCCACTTCTAATTTTCTCTTATTTTTAAAAGCAGCAGAATACTTCCTATAAGACCCAACAGCTGAGAAAATCTCATAAAGACACTATTTACATTAGTACTTCCTTGAGGATCTGAAAATATCTACCTCTGTTTTTTCTTTTTTACATTAAAAGACAAATATAATGCTTTTCAGCCCAGGCATGTGAAAAGCACTTCTATAACCTGCTAATTTCATTAAGGTCTGGACAAAACAACCACAATTACTTGAGCTTTTGTTCAAAACCACAGCTGTTGCATTGTTGCAATCTCATTTGATATAATCATTCCGTGGCTAATGCATTCCTCTTGAATGCAGTAATTTACATCGAAATGTCTTCAACCTGACAGGGTTTACAGCCACAATCTGAATTCCTGGAACTGAAAATCTGAGCTGTCTAGTCCAAGCCCCACAGAATAGGTTTAGCAAGTGATTCAGAACTAGGTATGTAGAAGGTATGTAAAACATCCAGGGAAATGGTACCAGACACCAGAGGACAGCATTGCTAGGCATGTTCCTGTGGCAGGGATGGGCTGCACTGGGCATGCAGATGAGTTAAATGGGCAATTCACTAAATCAATTACTATCTCAGCTCCCCTTATGCAGCTGTGGTGGATTCAGATCTCTCTTTGGTTATGCAATCCGTGTCCTATCTAGCTCAGATTTTTAATTCCTTCTTGGACTTAGATTCAGCTGAAGAGTTTTATTCCAATAACTTTTTTTAGCTATTTAGGAGGGGAAAAGATTATAAGAAATTCAACCCCACTCCCACCTCACTCATTTCCCCCCCAAAAGAATATCTGCAGGATCTGTTTTTACACATCATATTTAGGCTCTGCTAAGATTCATTGGCCCAGAAAGGGAGGATTACTCCCCTGCACTGTCATTATGTCATTCTTGCAGAAGAGGAAGATGGCTTTAAGAGTTTTTTCTGTATTTGCTCATGTTTTTGTTTTGATTGTCACTTGCGTCTGGGGTTATTTTTAGTGGGATGTTCTGTTTTTTTTTTTTACTGGCTGCTTATAGCCTCTGTCTTTCTATGCCTTCCATATATGGCTGCTTTTCTGCATAACTAATACAATTCATACCCTTCAGTTTAGGCTCTATCTGATTTAACCCCTTAATTATTAACCATTTGTTCCTCTCTTTAGCACACAGCTTGCTTTACTTCTGTCTTGACTTCTGCACCTATTTGAAAAACTCAACCCTACCCTCTTTTTACCTGGTTACACTCCTTTTCTCTCCTTTCCCTCAGACACAAATGGACCTTTGTTCTCTTGTCATAGTTGAAATCAAGAGACTTCAGCCAATTTCTGCAATCCTTAATCAATTACTTACAGGACAGTCACTTGATTAAGGAGTGTGAACTTAGGATCTATAATGTATGACAGTACCCGTGAAGCTTCTCTATATCCAGAAAAAAGTTACACTATTCTTACTCCAGTTTCTTTTACAATGATTTTTTACTGTCTTTTATTTCTTACATTCACAGGATAAGAATAACTAATGTCTGGGAAGAAGATTAGTTTGTATAAATGAATGTATATTTATAAGAAATATATATATATAAAGAAATATATATTTATATATAATGAATTAATATTTATTAGAATGTATAAATATTAAAATAGATTTGGGAGAGAAAAATGAGTTAGAATTGTAGAAAAAAAAGTTTGGTAAGTGAGTATCATATAACTTTTCAGGCAAGAACAATTATTAATGGAAAAAAATTGAACTATACTGAACAAAGATTTATGAATGGAACTGTACGTGTGGCAAAATGAATTTCACCTGCTTTTGTGGGAGAGTTTGGACTTTCAAGCTGTGTCTGGGCAAAGAGCCATTTTGAAAGGCTTTTAAATTATGTCAACAGAATGCAAATCAAGCAAAATGTTTAAGACTGGTATACTAGGTACAGAAAATGTTTAAGCTTCATGCAACATTCCATTTTATCACAACACTGTAATATTTTTCACTTACCCACAGTATTTCAGAATGATAACACAAGTGCATGTGAACTTTTCCAGTAAACTGTAGGGTAATCAGCTTTGCCTTAAAAGCAGCATTTGTCTAATCAGCCTGCACTGACATTTTGTGAAAGACTCTTGTGCCACAGTGTCCCGAGAGTGTGGTCTCCCTGGATTTTATTCTTGTTTGATCATTGCTCAAATGTGCCCCCCACCCCATTACTCCTTAAGCTATGCTCTGTGTTTTTTAACTGATGGTATTTAAGCTGACATAGCAGCTGAAATGACAGGCAAACAAAGCCACAGAAGCCCCTCTGCTTACAGCCAGCCTCATCCTTGACAGTTGCCCTTGTCCTGCTAATTTTAACTGTCATGCCAATTGGATTTGAGAAGCAAAGCACAGACGAAATCAGTAATACAGAAATATACTGATCACATTTTACGTCCACATTCCTGTTACCAGGAGAAAATGTAGCAAGAAATTCATGTTGCCCAGGCAGGTTTGAGGATGTGGAGGTCATTTTGCCAGTAGATGTGTTCACATGGAAAGAATATCATTAAGTTTCAGTCTGTGGAATAAGCTGATCCGACTGCATAGAATAAATCAAGGTTTTCTGTAGTAGCAAATTATAACTGAACTCCTATCAGCAGTTACTCTCTGATAACTGAAAAAATGCATGTTAATTTGCTTCTGATAAACAATGTAGCAACTGTTCCTTCACTACCTCTTTCTTCTAATGTTTCTTATATGGAATTTAAAAGTTAGTTTGGATATAAGTTGTTTCTAATCATTCTTATGATTTCCCAGCAGTGCCTCTCAAAGGCATCATTTACTCTGCAAATATTTATACTCATTTAAATATGTGTGTATTGTATACTTATATATATGTGTCTACTTAAAATTTGGTAACTTTTTTATTTCTTTTTATTTTCATATTTGCTGTAAACACAGTCTATTTTTAAAATAACTGTTCATTTTTATAAGAATCATATAAATAAAATCCTGTGTTTCAGGTAGGCAGATGAGTAATACAAGTACAATTTCTTTCTCATTAAGCTTACTGTACTCAGGGAATTCAATAAATCTGTGCCATCTGACATGAAAGTATCACTTGAGATCCTCTTAAGAAACAGGAAAATCACTATTACCACAAGTGAAATTAGACAGGAAGAAAGAAAAAAACAAAAAAAACCCATGAAAAACAAATTAATCACATTTCCATGTATTCTGTTCTGTCTCAGCCACCAATTTCTTCTAATTAATCTGTTGAGTGAAATGGTATTTATTCATGACATGAACTCATGCAAAAATAATCTGACTCGTGTCATTGGGGACTTCCATAGGAAATTTCCTGATTTTGCAGGAACTAGAAAACCTCTTGTATCTGTTAGGCTTAGAAATTTTCACTAGGAATTAGAAAATGAGGATTTTTTTTTTTTTACATTTTATTGTAATATAAAGACCAATGACCAACTCTAATACATCTTCCTCTGTGTTATACTCCAAATAGGTTTGTGTTTATATGTGGTCTTTTGCTCCTCAATAAAATATACAAAAGAAACAAAACCAAGCCTTGAACAGTTTCTTCCCCATGTGTCCACAGAACTGTCTTCTCAATGAGTGACTGACACGTTCATGTTTTTCTGACAATCCAACAAACAGGCAGAATAGCATTTGCAGGCATGCTGGGTATAAGAGAGTTTCAGCTTTTTTCTATATCGTTGTAACACTATCCAATTCAGACCTGAGTTTATAGCAAAGATGTTCTCATTTTGTTATTTGTTTGTATGGTTTCCTGATCCCTCTTGGATGTTCCTGAATGAGATCACAATAGAAATTAGAAAAAATTATTTAACCAAAAGAAAGGTGCTGTGTTCTCTTCCATGCTTTTTAATGTACCCTCATGTGCCTGGATTTATTTTTTTATGGCAGAGGTCTATAGAGAATGCTACTTTATGGATAATGGATTTTGGAGAAGCGTCAAAGATACAAAGTCAGAAAAAATGTGACAAATTATCCATTAGAAAGAAGGGTTATAGAGAACCTATGACTTATATGAGCAAAGTTCCAATATGGTCATGGTGCTGCCTGATTCTGTTATTACAATATGCCAAATTAGGAGTCTGTCCCTCTAACTCTATGAATTTCCTAGTAGTAATAGCTTAAACTAATCCTATTTCAGCACTGATTTTACAGCACAAAAAACAAATTCCACCCTGACAAAATTCCTGGTGCTGCTCACAGATGTATTTGTACACAGGTAAATATGTGTATGACACACAAAATTCACAAAATGTAACTATCAGAGGTTGCAGTGTTGAGAATCAGTAACTTGCTAGCAAGACAGAAAGGAAATGGGAAGAGATAAACCCCAAGTTCCTAGTGCAGAAATAGTCACATATTTTCTAACAACCCTTGCTTTCTAAGAGTAAATCTTTCAGATTCTCAGCTGGTGCTAATATCCATATTTCAGATTACAATGGTGGAACCATATGGATTTATGATAGAAGAAAAATTCTGTTTTATACAGATTACATTGCTATGTAGATTATATCATTATCCAAATGATAACCCTTTACTATATTGTTATTTGTAACAAGCAATATTCAATCACCCTAAAATTTGTGGCATTTAAAATATATTATTATTGCTTCTTCCCCAAAATAGTCCAAAACTAATGTTTTTTCTAGAAACGTGATTTAATAGGTTGACTTTAGTCATCACCATGTAAACATATTGTTTGTGATATGACTGCACTAATTACTATAGCAAGATTTTCATGTGCAAGTATAGAATTAATTACATGGATTCTATAAAACCATAACAGATTCTTCTTTACATTGTCTCTGCTAACTTGGGCATATTTAAAATTGCTGGGGATTGGTTTACTTAAACATTAGTAGAATTATATGAATTTGACTTCAAAGAAGACATGTTTGCTTGTAAAATGCATCTTTCCTTGAAAAAACAGAGTACAAATTAAAAAAATATATATATTCACTTAACCTACAAAATTGAGGACAGGATGACTGAAGGATGAACATTTGCTATCTATTGTCAGTTCTGCAGTTTCTACTACAGTAGTCTACCTGTAACAAGTATTGTAGCACTTCAGTTTTAGTTCCAAAACTTCCGGGTTTTCTTTTTTCTTTTTGTGTTTTTACTCTACAGGAACTCATATCCTAGCATTTACTTCAATATTGTTACTGTCACTTAATTCCTTTTCAGGTTTTTAAGTGGGAGGAGTCATTACAGCCCTACTTAGGCAATTTGGAAGTATATATTAAGTACTTAATAGAATCTAACAACCTATCATATCATGTCAATTGATAGTGTTAAACCACTAAAATATTGAGACATGAAAGCACTGGAATAATTCTTATACACAGTAGTCAGCTTTCAAACATACACAGGCTGAAGGGAGAGAATTTTAAAGACAGACTTAAAACACCTGCAGGTTTTCAAAAATGTGTTTGTTTATTTTAGCGCCATAAGCATCACCATTCAGTGATGTTACATGCTGAAGTAAGATTTCCATTAGCACAGACTGCTTACTTTAATAACTTTGTTGATGCGTTGCCTATGTCAGAGTAAATTAAAAGGGAAGTTCCATGATATGGAGCAGAACTGTTTTGTATGATAAGCACACGTTTGGGAGGAGATAAGAAAGCATAACTGAAGGAAATAACAAGATGCTAAAATTTAGGAGATCAACTGTAGATTCAAGTTTTGCCATTGCATTTCCATGTCAGCTTGGACTTCTGCACGTCCAGTCCAACTGACTCAGTAGAACTACTAAAGTGATCTGAATGTGTGTTGTGGGCAAGCTTTGCGCTTTTTGCATTCTCAGATAAAATGTGCTTTACAAAATAACACTATTTAGAAAATGGAGGACCACAGGTTATATAAGGACTTTAAAATATGTTTCCATTGTCATGACTCACAGGCTGGACCCAGGGGACTACTGCAGCCTCCTTTTTACACTTTAGACTGTTTGTGACCCATCCAGCTGCACTAATCTCAATTCATTTACCAGGAAAATCCGAGTTCATAACTCTAAGCCAGTAAAGAATGGTTTACAAGTGAGACAATTATTTTCAGTGACACTGGTTACTAAGAGGTTTCTATCTTAATGTGTATTCTTATAATTGACCATTCTCTAAAGAAAGAGGGTAATCCAGCCACAGTCCTGACAGATGTTTGGGCTTGGAACATTCATTTTATGGACAGTGGCCCACTCCTCCAAGCTGCTTCAGGATTTCCTTTGCTTTGAAAACAGCCTGGTGGAAGCAGATTTTTTACTCATATAATAAGCTACCCTTTACTAAGACAAAATTGTCATAAGCATCTGAATAGTGCAGAAATCCAAAGTCTCTATTACATAGTCTTTTTAAAAAAAATCTGCAAGACTAAAGAGAGAAATACAAATTTAAAATTACTGGAACAAAAGCCTATATAACTTACAATAAGAAACCACTAATTAAAAGGGGTCATGAAGCCATTCTTTTGATCTGCTCAACAGAATTACTTCAGACATGAATGTTTTAATTGTTGGAATCCTTCTGGCCAATTTTATTTCAGTAAAAAAATATCACACTGTTTTCTCGCCATTATTTTTTTTCAGAAAAGCATTTTCAATCTGTCAAATAGTTTTATGTACATATATTTTATAATAGATTACTCAACGCAGTATAGCTTTTTAATAGGCTCATCCATGTACTAACAAGATTTTATCTACTGTGTAGCCTGAGGTAACAGCTAAAAAAGTAGGGAAGGTAGTACTAAGATGGGTTTTGCTGGGTAATACTCATAACCCTTCTAAAATAATCTTAATGCTGTTGTTCGAAGGACTAATCTCCTTCTGTTGTTTCTACAGTCTGAAGTGTGCAAAATCTTTTTCATCACAAATGCTTCAAGCCATCAACTGCATCACTGTAAAGTACAGTAATCAAATAGAGCAACCTTCAAATAAAAACCTCTTTGCTGAAATTGTAAAATACTTGTTAAAAAGTCAGTTTTAAATCTCTGGAAGAAATGTGGTAAAATAAAGAAGAAATAAAAGAAATAAAAATACTGACCAAAGCTTAAAAACATCAAACACAGATGGGTCCAGAAGAAAGACAATTTTTGAAATGTCAACATATTAATTTTGATACTCTGTTTTGATAATCTTGGACATTTGTATTTTATGCCTATATATATGTTCAAATTGACATTTCTTTCTATGGTGACATCTATAATGTAAGCCATGAAAAATTTGGTATCACTTTATATGTTATCTTATATAATCTTTCTCTTTGATGTGAGAGTTAACTTCCTCTGGAAAGCAACACTGTAAAAACTCAAGTGACTAAGGACCAAATGACCTAGGACCTAAAGCAGTACAAGTGTCAAGACCAAAGAAATTTAATACTTAGGAACAATCTTTCTAGAAGTCATTTTTTTCATAGCCAGGGCATTGCTGGTTGAACTTTCTAGCTAGCTCTTCACTTTTCTTACACTGGAAATTAAAATTGGAGATTTTCCCCAACTCTGCCTGCTCAATACTTGCAATTTAGAGGAATGAAAGAAAGAAGGGGGGGGAAAAGGCAAAATAAACATGCACAGCCACCTCGTTCTTTGGCAGGACACATATAATTTAGAGTTACCATGTTATTGATACCGTAACAAGGAAGGTAAAAGGTATTCCCTAGAGGGAAAAAAAGCACAGGCCGTTTTTGTCAAGTCAGTGTAACTCAGTGTTTTACTCTATAGTTATGAAGGATGGCTAAACAAGTGGATTCTAAGGTGCATGTTTTTCAATTTGGTTTTTCTGGTTTTTTAACCTCTAAGTGGACTTTATGGTCTTAGCATCAAGCATTTAATGTGACTTGGTCTCTATGAACCTGGATCTACCTAATTGGAAAAACAACCCCAGGTCCCTCAGCTGCTCCTTATGAGATATTCTCCAGAGCCTTGGCCAGCTTCATTTGCCTTCTTTGGACATGCTTCAGCACCTCATAATAATAAGCATTACCTATCTAAGATGGAGCCAACAAATAAAGAGATGTTGAAGTTCCTTTTCTCATCTGCTCTATTTCTAATTAACAAGCACACCTTCCACATCTGATTCACGTGGCAAGAACAATGTCCAAATGCCTTATTCCTCGTCAGAGCTGGCAAAGTGTTTGGATGAAGAGCTGTGATCAGGTTATTCTTGAGGTACATGTATTTCAATATATTTTGAGGCTAAAACAAAATACCTAATCAGCAAAACCATGATTTACTAGTCTCTCTTTTGAGATTATTCTGAGCTTTATGAGGTAATTTTTTTTAAAGAAGCCAAAAGAGAAAAAAAAAATCGCTCAATTTAACTAAAACAGAATTCAATTAGAGATTTAGCAAATGAAAAAGTGACTAAGTGGTAGGAACCATGATCTAATTAAGCTTTATAATTAAAAATAAATTGAGATTGAAAAGGGAAAAACACATCAGTATGCTTAATGTCAGAAGGAAATAGTTGTCAGACTATTTAATATATTCTCAGGGGTAAACAAGCTACCAAGCAACAAGAGTAAGATACAGATGATGCAGATTAATATTGTATTAAATGCAACTAAAGGCATAAAAGAGAGGAATACCCTTCAGCTGTATAATACCAAATATAGAAATTAATTAAAGACCATGGAACATAATGAGGGGAAACAGAAAGTGAAAGAAAATAGTTGAGAAACTAGCAGTGGAGGACAAAATCAGAAATTTCAGTCTAAGAACACAGGACACATAATGAGTAAATTTCAGTGATGAGTAGCAGTAGAAAATGAAAAGCTTTCTAAAAGATCTTTGATGTGCTCAGTGATTGGCTTTTATGCTAAATTAAAGCAATTGTTCTACTTTACTAGTTTTTAAATGCTTAGATTCTGTGAATGCTAGTCTAGATTTTTACATTTTAAATTTAGCTTTGTTTCACATGCTCTTATGTCTGTTTAACTGTACCTTGAAATTTGAAGTATCCACCAATAAAAAATATTTAGAGAAAAATATGCCAGAAAAGGCTATTTATCCACATACAATATAGAGTTTGGTTATGATTTTTTAATTTTTTTTTTATCCTTGTTTCTTGGAATAAATGTTCTCTTGATGATGCACAAATGATGATGATGAATGCACAAATTTCATTGAAATCATCAGGAAACCAGGTAGACCATCTTGGCCAGCCTGATAGTATTGGCCAAGCTTTGGTTTTTTTAGACCCATGGGGTCCAACTCTCTTATGCTGCCCAAAAGAATCGTATTTCTTGCACAGCTAGCTGTGTTTATACTTATTATTTGTTTATCAAGCGGACAACAAAGACTGTGATCCATCTAATACAGTAAGCATCAGAAAAACTGTGCATATATATAAAACGTATGTTTTAAAGTTATTGTAATGAAAGGAAAGACAAGTCTGATTCCTTCACGGAAACTGTCTCAGGAAAACAACAAAAATCTATAAAGACATAATACAGTGGGAAGAAAATGTGGTTAATACTAAATAAGTGTGTCTAAGACTCAGTCCTAAATGTGAATGCAGGTGTTCTGCAGAATTATCCTGCAAGACAGATGAAACAATATTAAGTCTTAAGTGCTTATGAGGTACGATATCACAAATTTAAAAATAATGTGAATGCTTACAATTTTTGTGAGTTTAAAGGTGTTTAGTTTGTTATCCACTTGAGAAATATGTGACCAAAAATAATTGCAGTTTTAGCTGTTCTCCTCCTCAGCACTAAAATATATTTTTCCTGGTAATTTATTCTGCACATATCATTCCAGATTATGGAGTTTGCAGTTCCAGCATGTCCCGTTTCTAGAACAAAAGGATATATATGTATATTTTTCAAGGAGCTTACTGAAAATGAAATTTTAATATAGCAAATGATGGTGTAACCGATAAGGAATCATGAAGAGAAGAGATCTGAGGGATGCAGAGGATGAAAAATGTGATGATACTTGAGGAAGTGAAAAAACATTGGTTAAATGTTCATGTGAGACACATTAATTGATCTGAAAATACAGTCCCCAAAATGTGCTCAATATTAGTGGCTTTAATTTACGTTCTAGTAATTTATATGACTCTATAGTATATGCATAAAATTATAACTATATATATATAAAACTGACATAATAACATAAATAGCTGGAGATTGTTTTTTCGTATTTAGGAGCAGTTAACTTTTGCAGTCGTATATTCCTAACACCTTCAGAAATACCACTCATCCAGGACTATGTTTTCTTCCCCCTTGTATTTAGTACTTTTTCTCTTAAAGGAGTGTCTGCAAAGACCAGAGTTGTCATAAATCATTAGAAATGGGATTCAGACCTTCAGACACTAGACAAGACTTGAAATAAGACTAATAAGCACCTCCATGAACCAAGATGAAAAAAAAAATCAAACTAATTTAAATATATCTTATCCTGCTAGTAGTGAAAATTAGTTTGGGTCTTAATAAAAACAATAATAGCACCTCGAAAATCAAAATGTAACTCAATTTTTTTTCAATTAAAACTAAGAACAGCAAGTTTATGGAACTGGTAGGTGAGATGTTCATTCTGTCCTTCATTCTCTTATTTCTAACATACTAATTAAGTCTTTTAATAATAGTGCCCATGTTTGAAAATTATCAGATAATTGTAACAAACATGAGAGGACTAATGGATATAAAGGATTCCATCCTAAGGCAATGGCATGTGCATGACATGTCCATCTGTCATGGTGATTGATCAGGATGTCCTTGCCACTGAGAAAACCTATGGATCTTTCTGGGTAATGCTTAAATTTAGCTAATACAGAAAGACTTGCTCTTGTTCAATGTGTACAGCATGCTTATTGGGGCTGGGATGCAACTGGGCTGCAGCAGATTACTTGTACATCCTAGTCCAGTCCCTGCCCCTCTGACAATGAAGTTTGGACAATGTTCCTCACTAGGATGAAAAGTGTTTCTTTGATTGATTAGCCTTCCTGGGCTTTGTTCTCTCCTATTGAGAAACTAAGTGCAGACAATTTTATTCAAAATAAATATTCTTCAGATGTACAGTGAAGGTAGATTAAGAGTACACTCAGAATTAGTTAATCAATTGTTAGTGGACAATAATATCAAAGCAAAAAGAAAAATCAAACAAAACCAAATCACTAAGTAGATACTTACCTTAGCAAACAGCCTTTATGCTGATACAACACAAAATCCCAACCTTTTTCACCTAAAACTGCCCTTTTTATTTCTTTTCTTTTTATTTTAAAAGGAATTACAGATACCCAGGATGGGAAAAAACTACACTGGTGACAAATGGCAACCTACTATAATGATATTTAAGTCATCATCCTGAATTATCTGTAACAGTACTAAACTTCTAGTGAATATAAACTGAGTAGAACCTCAGAAAGTTGAAACAAACGAAGCAATAGTCAGGGTTGTCTTCTCTCAGTGGTATTTGGAGATTGTTCAAGAACCTGAGGTCATGCCTGGGACTTTTTCTTAAGAGTGGTGCTGCTGTCAGTGTTTAACCTCTTACCTCTCATGAGTCTTAAGGAAATCAAACTTAATCTAACAGTTTTCCTTTAAGTGGTATTAATTGCAGGTTTAAGTCAAGACTTGGAAATTCTCTAGAGAGACATCTTCATAATCACAGAATTTAAAGCCAGGCAAGATCATGACAGTAATTTAACTTGACCATGTACATAGCCCAGGCCATTTCTTTCACTTCACGAAGTCTCTGTTCAGCTGAGAGCATATGTATTTAAAACATCTAAACTTGACCTGAAAATGCAAGAAAATGCAAGCATATCTTTAAAAAGTTACATTTACTGAAATGTGCAACTTATCTCCACCTTGGGCTTTTTTTATCTTCCAGTTTCTCTCTCCTAGCTCTCACTATGCTTTTTCTTCATTAAAGGGTCTCTATGGACATAAATTTTGTTCTCATGTAAATGCTGTCAAGCATTCTTGTTATACAGAGTGCTGGAACTCTGGTACCTTTAAGGTAACATTATCTTTTTCACTTATAAGACCCTGCTTATGTTTACTTCTGTCCTTGCCAAAAGTTACCCCTTTTGCTTAGTGTTATGTTTGATTTTAATCAAAATTTTAAGGAAAGTTCAGGTTTCCTGAAAAAGACTGTAAGAAAATTAATGATGTTTCACTTGGTAAAAAGTCTGGCTTCTTGCTTCACACTGAGGAGTTTGCTGGATTATGCTGTATCACTAGATGAGGTAAGGGTCTGAGAGTTGAAAGGAGAGACTAATGACTAAGATGAATTATAAGATCACAAAATATTGGGATTGGCAGGGATCTCTGGAGATCATCTACTCTAACCTTCCTTCTCAGCCAAGGGCATCTAGAGCAAGTTACTCAGGCCCACATCCAGCTGAGTTATCAATATCTCCAAAGGGAGGAATTGTTTCAGAAAAGCTTGTTAATTGTACACTCCTCATTTTCTGAAACTCTGTGGCCCAAATGAAGAAACGCTCAATATTTTTCAGCACAGTCAAAGACAGTAAGAGTAGTAATTTGAATATAAGATGTTATATGTAAATACCAACATCCTAAAAACATGACACTGGACAACTTGAATCCTAATACCTATTTGCAGCTTCACTCATGTATTGAAAAGGGGATTGTACCATCCAGCTCTGGTTTTACAGGGTTGTAAAATTCAAGTAACTTTGTCAAGTACTCATACATTGTTGTGATGATTTAAACAGAAGTACCTGTTAGCCATTAATGGCTGTTAATTAAATTTTGAGTATAGAATTTGAATAGTATGTGTAATAACCACATTGTAAAACCACAATATAGATAAAGAAAAATTTTCCTCTGTGTGTGAAGTAAGCACTACTTAGCCTGCACAATGAGTCAGACAATTCTGAGGGGAAAAAAATAGCAACTGTACAATTTAAACCATACCATGACTTTGTAGATGGAAACTGAACTAAATTAGCCCAGAATATTCTCTATACCAATATCTCCCATCAACCATTTTGGGGTAAAGGGTAGTTTTATGAATTTCTGGGTTTTAATCTTAGACATCTTTAGAGAAGACAAAGATTTTCTTTAAGTATTTTCTGAAGTATTTCCAAATCTACAACAGCCTTTTGAAGTCTGAACACCAGAACTAGATAAAACATTGGAGAAATAGGACCATACTAAATCTATGTTATTATCCTTTTATATATGAGAAATGAAAGACAACTTTAATTTCTAAGTTCTGTGGATTGCATGAACACACGTGCTTTGACATCATATGCACTTTGATTTATTCTGTTTATAAATCATCCTTAATGGAAGTCCAAAAACTGAAACAACAAACACTGCCATAAATATGACCAAAGAGCATAATTAAAAGAACCTCTGAAATAAGCTTTTTCTTTGTAATGCTTGGAATTGCTGTTTGGAATGCTGTAGACTGATTTTTAAAACTATGTCCAAGAAACGTGGAAAGAATTTTAAGTATACAAGAGAGCTTCAGGCAATTCTTTTTAAAATATATTATTATTTTGAGAGTAGACATTCCAGAGGATATAAACCAAAATAGAAGGTTGGTGAAATCTGATGAGAGAAAGAAGCTTTCTTGGAGTAACAAAATGTTATCTCTTCCTGTATCCCTAATGAATCTTAAAATTCTGTTTTGCAAACAGACTTGCATAAATGATATCTTCCCTTTCTCTGCATTAGCCCTCCAGAACATCGTTTTTTGTAAAACATATTTGCTTCTCAAACTTCTCTTTCTGCCTTCTTCAGTGATGACCTTAGAAAAAGGTGATGGAGGGTGCCAACATGGAAGACATGGACGTGACTTTGCAAACATGAAGAAATAGTTACTCACCAAGAATAAGGTTTAATAACAACAAAGAGTCTCAGAATATTTTGAGGAGGTAAGAAGATAATAGAAAAGTATTTCCATTTTCATCTTTCCACCACTTCTTTTCCAACCTCTTGTATACTTTAGCATATTTTTTCTCTTCTCACAAAAATTCTTTTTCTCACTTGACTCCCAGAATTGGCCAGAAAGTCCAAGGGAACATTGTTGTCAAGTGACATGAGATACCAGTTTTCTCAGCTGCTCTACAATTAACATGTAGTATAGAAGGTTTCTCATGCAGAAGGACCTAAATGGACCTATACCTACAGAGTGCATTGATCAGTCTAGAAAATAAAGCTTTCCCAAGAAGGAGCTAATCACATGTATTGGGAGGAGTGAAGACCTCCTGAGTCAGCATTACTAGTATGTGTATTAATTTATGAAATAGATTTCTCACATGTGAGAAGATGGATGTTAAAAGATGTTAAAAGATTTTATGTGAAAAGATGGATAGTTATTAAATTAATGAAATAATAGATTCTCTTGTGCTTATAATAAATATGTTTTCTTTCAACACTGGAGAATTATCTCATTAAAATTTCCATAATATTATAAATATTGGTACCCTTTGCTTTTTCTCTATTCTTTTTAAAATCAACACAAAATTTATAATACATATGAATAATACATAATCATATAGTCTAGTTTCCATTATCAGTAAAACACCAATGACTGAATCAGTGCCCTTTTTAGGTACTCCACAGAGAAAAATATAATTTAGTGCCTATCTATTCTACTGCCTAATTGGTAAAGATATCCTACAATATCAAGATCTGTTTCCTAGATTTTCTAGGGCTTGGTCTAAAAGGTATTCAGGTCAACAGAATTCATGTCAACTTAATAAAATTCAGGCCCCAGTGAAAAAACCTATATAAAATAAATAAAATACAAGTGTTCATCTGTATCTGGCAATGTACCCAGGAATTGAATGAAAAAAACCCACAGCCTGCAAACAGTAAACTTGTATGTAATAACATATTGCTGTACTTCAACACCAATGTTTTTTTTCATTTGAAGTATCTTCAAACAAAAAATAGCTTTTTCTGAAGTAATAGTATTTGGTTAGCCCTTAAGTTTTTAAAATATATTTTACCACTCTACTTACTGAAAGAATGAATTTGATTAAACACTATGCCAATTTACCCAAGTGACAAGTCTTTACTGCTACAGGCAAATTAAAAAAAAACACTGTCAAGAGTGTCTGTACAAGTAACTAGTCTACACAGGATTTCAGAATCCTCCAGATCAATTTTTCAGTACTTGAGAAAGCCTCCATGGTACAAAAGATATTTAGGACATTTGACTAATTCTTCTGTTGGGAACTACTTTTTTCACAACTGTATTTTGATACCTTTACCATATCTGAATATATCCATACATCTTGGGATGGTAATAAAATTAGAAAAAAGAGATGCAAAGACCTTTATTCAGTCATGTTCATTTTCCTGCAGGCCTACAGGATGTTTTTGACTGATGTATCTGGACTAGATTTGAATTATTGAAGAAATTGAGCTAATTGTAAGCCTAAATTTTTCCTTTGGATATTGTATCACATTACTCTCAGTTGTGTGCCATTGGACTACCCTAAACAGTTCTTTTTCACCTCTAATTCTTATGCTCTCCAATATTCTTAAGTGACTTTTGGAGCCCCTCTTAAATAATCTTAACAAAAGTAAGAATGTGAAGTGTGTTCAGAATATTGCCTCTTATCATAGCAGCAATGAATGAAATCATTAATAACGTGACTAAGGACAATTTTTTTTTCCATGAATTTTATATAGCTGTGTTATTTTAATCATGGACTGAGCAGCAAATCAACAGACTATGAAGATCACATTTTCCTTCTTTCTTTTGTCTTGGAAACCTTAATGGGGGTCTAATTGCTGTCTTTAAGTACCTTTGAGGAACTCATTTAAAAGACCTAGCCAGAACCTTCACGGTGGTGTCTGGCAGGGGCAGGATGCTGAAAACTGAAACACGAAGTTCTGACTTGGTATCAGTGAAAGCATTTTCCCCATAAGGGCAGTCCAGCAGGGAAGAAGGTTTCCCAGAGAGTTGGTATCATTTTCACCCTTGAGAGTTCTCGTGACCCAGGTGGATAAAGTCCTGGGCAACCTTGTTTGATCTCATAACCCTGCTTTGAGCTAGAGGTTGAACTAAAGCAACCTTCTGACATCACTTCCAGTCACCAAATTATCACACCATTCTACATGAAAGAATGAGGAAGTAACCAAGTAGGGAAAAAAGAAACAGAGGAAAGCAGAAAAATAAATAATATTCTTAGTAAAAGTTCCTGGGTATGCTGTTGTCTTTTTATCATATACACACATTTAAGACATGAAAATAAGCTTTCATTCCCTAAAGTAACATTGCCTCATTATTATTACAATTGTTGCATTATTATCATCACTGAATAACAGTTTAAAAACATATTTAGGTATTATGGGAGAGTTTAGGCTTTTTCTCATAATTAAAAACCATCTAAGACTTCTTGGTAGGACTCTCTCAGAAAGTCATTTGTAGAAAAAATAAGGATGCAGGTAACATATACATCAAGATGGCTCATTGGAGCATGTAACTGTCTTAACCCTACCTATTGATAAAAGTTGTTTCAAGAATTGCAGTGTTGAGCTATTAGGAACTCCATGTAAGTCGTCATCATCCATGAACTTTGTATTCTAAAATATGCAACATACGTTCCTGGTTATGTGTTGGGCATTTTAATCCCATCTGTCCCTGTGCTTGATCAGCTGTTTAAACAATACTAATCACTACAGGAATTCAAGGAATGGAACATTATTCCTTGAAGGAATTGCTTTATTTCTTTCCAGTTAAGTTTCACTGCAATAAATGTTTAATTTTTTATTTCAGTGATAAAAGTATTATAGAAGATCCATAACAACTTTAATAATTTAGGGAGTTATTTTACATGAACATTCACCATTTTGTCAACATTGAATACAAATACAAACAAATTTACAACATGTGCAATTACACACTTTAAAAGTATAAAATTGCTTATGAATGTAAAAAAACCCAGCTTCCTCTAGTGCCTTGTTTCTGGTTACATGGACATTTCCATACCTTCTTTGATTACTTGACCAAACAAACTCTATGTGATTGTAAAGGTCAAGCCGTTTTTTTCTCTCATATTTAATGTTCAGTCACATACGTGACAGCTGTCTAACTCATGGAAAAAACTGGGATGATACTCCTGCTGATTCACCAGCAAGGAAAGAATTTCTGGGTCATAGGCAAGGAACACTGAAAACTCATTTTCCAAACACAACTCTGAATATACCTATGCAACAGCCCTATGGATCAACTATTTTTAGAAGGGAAAAGATGCTATTTCTGCACGTATGTATATATATGCACAATATGCACACCACTGAAGTTCACCAATAGCTCTTCTGACAACTCTTGGTTCAATAGTTTCCAAAAGGCCTTGTTTGTCATATGTATTAACTGATTATCATGAAAAAGAAATATACAGAATAATACATCTCTCATTACACCACATACTTCCTTAACTCATTGATAAATTGAGAGTCAGACAGAAATAGCCACACTGATTGATGGCTCATTCTAGAGCAGTGCTCTCCTGAGCAATCTGCCATGGCACCCCAAGAGTGAATGCCAGGAATGTGCAAGAATTTTTACCAGTGGCATCCTCAGTTTAGTGCTATGGCAATGGTTCTTTAGGGAACAGGTCATTGCAAGGTGCAGAGGAAACTGCTCTGAGTGCTTAGTTACTGCAATTTACATACACTCAGAAGGGAATTAGGAAAGAACATTAAGTCCTTGGAAGGCAAGTTCCCACTCAGGCATGTTGCAGACTTGAGAGCTAATGCATGCATTAAATGTATTGTTTCTGAACCTTTTACAGATTTAAAGATAAATGCTTTATCTCTGAGCTGATGCCATATGATTATCTCTAAGGAAAAGGAGACACTGTGATTATTTCAAACTTATCACAACAGGAATTCACTGAGGAAAAAACTGTTGATGTGCTTTTTCAATTCTAAACTAAAAATATATTGCTAAAAAGAGATAAAAATTGTCCTAGCTGCAGTAAGTAATCTTTCCTATGTCTAACTCTCATGCAAAGATTTATACACTTTAATGATGCAATTTCCCACTCTGAAGAATCTGCACAGAGACTAGAATATTTGCTTTGTTTTGCATTTCAGTTTGGACTTGAAACATAAATATGTCAAAGGCCAAGACTTTCTCCTACAAGCCCCTCTACCCCTCCCTCTCTAGTCTACTTGAAAGTGTCATAAGTCTATACAATAGATCTCATTTATTATGAATTTGTGATTTGTTGCCATGAATACTTACAGGTCTAGTGCAAAAATCCTTGATTGCAATTTAATAAGCAACACTTAAAAGCTATTATAAAATGTTACTGACTGGCCAGATACACGTAAATATTTAATCAGGAGTCGAGGCTTCCTTACACTTGCACTTAAAAAGAACAGCTTCTTTAAGTAAGAGAAGTGGAGATTTGTGAAAGTGTGTGTTTAAAAATACCTCGTAAGTGCTGCTAAAGAATATTTTTTGCTTTAAAAGGATTTGCATACATATAGTTACTTATATATATAATATACAAATATTATTTGTGAAAAGAAAACAAAGGTCTAAATAATTTTAAACAATTCAGTTGAGGTTAGGTTAGTCATCTCATTAAAAAAAATATAATAAGGCAGTTATGAGTACACCAGACAGGACTCTGGTTATATTTCCTTAAGGAAAAGTCAGGGTGATCCTAGTGATAGTGTGTTGTCTCATGCTATCCAAACACCACTGTTAAGCCACATAAAGCTCAAGTCTCTTCAGGACATAGACCTACAAAACTGAAGCGGTTTTTATAATGTCATGGGCTGTGAAAGAGAAATCACCTCTCTAATTTACTTGCAGTAAAAGGGAATTGAAAATTCGTAACAGAAGGGGGGGAAATATAACATTGATAAAATGTATGTTGAATAGAAAAATACAGGCTTTGTCAACAGCCTCTGATTCTGTTTAGTAACATTTGGTTTTGTTCTCAACTGAAGTGCTATATGAACCTCAGGACACTTCAGGCAAAAAGAACTAGCTTTAGTCTTTCAACACCTCTTTCTTTTATTATAGAATGCGAGTTAGAGTAGTTAGGTAGCATAAACAAGCTCTAAATCTCATTAATCTTGCTGCCCATTCTGTTCCCAGCTGTGCAGTCTGCAATATGGCAATCATATTTTGCACTTAGGCAGCCACCATTTGCTCAGAAAGAAGACTGATATCTAATTTGCCCGAACAGTAGCAAATACAGTATTGCCTTTACCATCCAACATCTAAAATTACTAAGAGTCATGCTTTCTTTCTTTTTTCCACACATAATAAGGTAGGGGGAAAAATGTATGGTATATCAGTTTCCCTGATTCTAGAGATCAAGTATATTTCCAACTGATTTCTTTTAGCCTAAATTAGAGATTGGGCAAATGAAACCTCCCACACAACTGTTCCAAATGTCAGCAAGGCGTTGTTGAACTAATGTATCTCCATGGCTATGACTGGAAAGGATCTGTGCTTCCCTTCACTACTTTGAACGTGACAGTAATCATGTGAGAAGAATCATACTAACAGGATTTTGGCCCAAACTGGCAGTCACTTCATAAGAAACACTAATCTCCAGAGATTTCCCACCAGTTAAGCCAAGAAACAGTGAGAAATATTTGCAAGCTTCCAGCTAACACGTGTGAGTCTAAATCTGCATCCTGGCCTGAATGAGAGCACTGCTTCCCTGGCCAGTTTTCTTCTGTGTATGCTCATGCCATGCTGGTTTCATGGCACCAAGAAGATAATAAAGTAAAATAAAAAGAAACGGTAAAAATGTCATCAAAGTTTAAAATAACTACTATTAGCTTTCTTTGGCACTTCAGAACAAGTTTCTGAAATATAATGGAAAAGTGCTGTTGAATAAATAAGTAATTGTAGGTACTGCAATAACGAAAGAAAATTAATGTATAACAAATTATAGAGTATGTGTGAAAACATTGTGTTTGCTTTATATGTACTTGTAGACTGGTGAACATTAACAATAAATTGCTTTTTAATTCTTCTTGGATAAATTAATCTTAAAAATCCATGTCATCTGTGATATGTGCAGTGATGTACAGTTAGATAAATAACACACAGTTATTGTCAAAAAGGAACTTATAAATCATTGGATGGATATATATGAGTAAGAATCTTAATTAGAAACTGGCTTAGCTCCATGAAAATATAGAAAAATAAAAAGAAAATAATGCCTAAGAAATGTCTATCTTTTCTCAGGCTGATATGTTCAAGGTAGCTGTCACAGGATTTTCCCAATCTTTCTTGCTATAAATACTGATCTCCAGCCTGTCAGGTCATAGGTACAGCCCTGCTCCCCTGTAACCCTTGAGCTTACTCTATTTGACCTGCTTGTCTTGAATCAGATGGGTGAAAGGTTTTGTTTGCTTTAAAGAAACAACAAGAAAGGAAAGCACCCACCAGCAAGCAAAGGGCTGTCTAAGAATTATGTGACCTAATTAAAGTATCTTTGTTTTCCAAGACAGTTATAGCAAATCAAGTTTAAATGTTGTTCAACTGACACCCAGGCTAGGTGTGATATAAAACCTTCTAGGACTGTTTATTGACACGCAATAGGTCAACATAAAAGATACTTTTCTCTGGAAGAGTATATGTGAGAGGAATGGGGATAGAAAATCGAACTATGCATATACTAAAACTAAACATTTGTCAGAATAAAAAATTGGGTCATTTTCCTATGGCTTGTAAGAAGTTAATGCACAGACCCCTCAGAGTGCAGGCTGGTTTTGTCAACAACAGGCAGCTTGTTTGGGACACCATTCAGCTGTCACATTAGTTTGTTCTTCTACCAGGCAATGAAACTAAATCCATATCAGTATTGCAGTATCTATGTAGATCAAACTCTCTTGTTCCAGATTGGCATGTTTCTCATGCACAAAATAATTTAAATATGTCAAATTAGTTCTATTAAATTAGGCATACAAAGACACTTGAACAAATTTCTGTAGTTAATAATCATCAGAATTAGACCATGCTACACTACAGCTCTCTCTGCTCTGCAGTTAATACCATAGTTACAAACAGGAGATGTGGGCTCATCTGTTTAGGATTAACACACGGCATTGTTGCAACAAGAAGAGAAGCAGCTAAACTGTGAGGAGAATATTTACATAAACTGCTGACTCCTTAGTGATATAAACTTATTTGTCTTTGGGTTTGCTGTGATGCTTTATTTTTTTCCCTTTTATTCCTTTTTGCCTTGCTGTAATGTAAGATTACCTGGCTTAAAATCTCTTTGGAAAAAAATGTGAAACATTCAATGTAATCTATAATTTGGAACACAAGTATGACATAACCAAATAGTCATTCTAAAGAAATTTAACCTTGCTTACCCTGATGGAATCAAAACACTCCATCTGTAAATTCAGCAGCTACTCTTATGTATACATTGTAGAAAAGTTAAATATGTATGTTCTAGCCAATATGAATAAAACCAATCAACTACCTAAGCATTCCTTAGTTTTAGGTAAATATAGCATTTGAAGACATTCTAAGTCAACTATCTAAAACCCAAAAAAGTAACTGAAAGTAGTACCTTCTCTTAGTGCATGTTGCTGCAAGAATTATAGTCTTAGATCAAGTTTTTCTACTTAAAGCTCACAGTTGCTCTAACATACATATCCACTCCATGATGTGTCAGCTGTGTCTCATTAGAAATAGAACACACCAATTAAATTAAGGCATTTTCCATTCTCTATTTCTAGTCCTGTCTTTAATTCTCAAATTCTGTGATAATTTTTTTCCCACAGTCATTGCTTATTGTGTATTTATGGTCATATCCAGTGAAATATTTAAAAGGAACAATAGCTAATATTATATACCTTGCAATAAATCATTAAACACAATTTTCCTGATATCCTACACAGCATAGATAAATATCTGAACATTTGTAAAAGGTAGGTAAAATTTAGATCTTCTCAGATCAGGGAGTGCTTTGAGTCATGTGTAGTCATGTAAAATGTAAAGTTGGCAAAAGCTACCAGATGAATGATAAAGGGGAGGAGGTGCTCCAGGTGTGGAGCTGAGATTCCCCTGCAGCCAATGATGCAGACCAGGGTGAAGCAGCTGTGCCTCTGGAGCCCATGGAGGAGCACAGGGATTCAGAGATCCACCTGCAGTCCCATGGAGGAGCCTCAGGCCAGAGCAGCTGGATATCTGAGAGAGAGCTGTGAACCCCTGGGAAACCCATGCTGGAGCAGGCTCCTGGCCAGGACCTGCAGACCCATGAAGAGAGGAGCCCACGCTGGAGCAGGTTTCCTGGTAGGACTTGTGACCCACATGGGAGACCCAGGCTGGAGCACTCTGTGCCTGAAGGACTGCAGCCTGTGGAAGAGTGAACCATGCTGCAGCAGTTTGTGAAGACCTTCTGCCCATAGGAAAGACTCACACTGGAAAAGTTCATGAAGAACTGTCTGCACCACTTGTGGGGAGGACGTGGAGCTTGGGAAGGAGGGAATGGTGGAAGAAAGGTGGGTTTTTTTAGTATTTATTTTAATTCTCATTATCCTGATTTTGTTAATAAATTCTTTTAATACCCCCAACTCGAGTCTGTTTTGCCTATGACAGCATTTGGTGAGTGATCTGTCCTGGATCTTATTTCAACCCATGAACATGTGCTATATTTTCTTTCCCCTGTCCAGCTGTAGAGGGAAGTGATAGACAGTCTCTGGTAGGTGGCTGCCATCCAACCAGCATCAACCCACTACAACTTTAATGAAAGGATAAATCTTTTTCTTTAAAATATACTATTTAAAAAAGGAAGGGAGAAGAAGAGAAAGAAAACACTTTTCTATGCCAGGGGAAGGAAGCTCACATTCAATTCCTTTTCCTGCCTGAGGAGTCCAGCATATTCCTTACTGTCTCCCTTCCTGATGAAGAGAGATTGAAGTACTAAGGCATGCTGTACTTAAGTACCTGCCACCACTGTTTATTCTGTGCAATGTCCAGAAACCATTGGTTTATAAGTAGGCAATAATTAACACCTGATTTTATAAGTTCCTGTATACAGAACCACATGAAATTTTTAGCTTTGAGTTTTGGCAGCTATTCCCACAAAATTTCTGCATTTTATTTTAGCAGTCATTGAATAAAAGTTGGGAATGTATCTCAAAAATCAATATGGAGCACAAATTCCTCCTTCCCTCAATGAGGAATTTAAATTGAGAGAAGGGCTCCAGTTTTGTGCTTCCACTGTCAAGCAGAGGTATAGATATACAGGTGTAAAGGAAGTACTTGTGACCAAATTTGGGGCAATGTCAGCTAAAAATGTATAGAATATGGGGAGTGTGGGGAACACCAACATCAGGGGTCAGCAGAGCAGAGGCTTTCAGAATGACAAGTTTAGTTTTAAGTGTCTAACAGATGCCTGTATCTCTTGCTGGATCTGGTCCATAGTTTTGTCAAGGAAACTTGTAGAGACTCGACTGTAGCTTTTATTTGAAGATAAATCCTGTGAGAGACCTCTAGTTCTTAACTAAGTTCTAACCTTTTCCTGTGTAAGCAAGCATGCTTCATTCTTAAATGTATTTCTATTCATGCACTGTATGAATCTCCTACTGCAGAGTATTAATGTCAACAAAAGGTTAATAAAAAAATAAGGTTTTGAGGCCTTTTTTTCATGCTCGTCTGCTCCCACCTGATTTGTTTTATTACTGAAGCTGATGTTTTTCTGTAGCACTTACAGCAGCAGCCGAGTTTAACTCTCACTTCTTATTGAAAAAGCCAAATCAAGAACTGAGTAATAATTGTTATTTATCTGTTCATTTTAAAATAAAAAGAAAAAATTAAAAGCTGATGGGGTCATGGGTAAGTGCCATTGAAAGTCACAGCCAGCAAGGAGTTTGCAGCTGGAAGAAAAAAGTCCTTTCCCTTCCTTTTCTGTAGTCAGTCATGGTATTGCTGTTCTTCAGAGTTTTTTTCATTTCTTCCCATGCCCTTTAACCAGCTCTGATGGTCTGTCTTGAAATAAAGTTCACGTCTCTTATTTTTAGATAAAAGGTAGCATGATCTAAGGTTTTTTTCTTAGATCAAAGAATTCTCCAATCTGGATTTTAAAACTTGTATTTCTACAAATCACCATGCCACTCATTTTTTAATTCCCTCCCCTCTTTGAGTTGTTTTGGTTTAGAACAAGAAATAAAGGATAAAAATTCAATGGTAAAGTACTTTGATATCTATAGAGAGAAATTTCTATTTCTATTATTTCTTCAAATCATATACCAGTATTGCAATCCATAGGGAAGACAGAAGACAAGCTTTGAGTGTGGAACACTTGGGACTTATAGGTCATTAGAAAAAATTGAAATCTATTTTATAATAAAGAAAATCAAATCTAAAATGTGTAAGATCAGCTGTGACAAAAATGCCTTCCCTCACTCTTAGTGTTAATGGAGTGCTAATGTTAACATAACTAAGCATCACAAAGGATGTTCACAAATGAAATAAATAATTTGTAGAGTTCATAAGAAAAAAGAAAGACAGACATTCAAATACTAAGAAGAAAATACATACATTTCCCTTTCAGCAAATCTGAATGCTTCAGCAAAATGTTGTCCAAATGATTTAATGTAGCAATTGGTAAATTTTCAACCGCTACATAAAAGATTTTTATCTGATCTTACTTTTTAGCTACTCCTCCAAGATCATCAATGAAAAAATCTTTCTGGCTGGTAATTGCAGGAGATCCTAAGCTTTAGATATATTGAGGACTTTGATAAACCACTACTGCATTGGTGAATGCCAACTCACCATCTCCAGTGCATTATGTGGAATTATGTATGTGAAGAAAAGCTTATCTAGGAAAAAATTTAGGTTTATAATGGAATGGATGGACAAAATGAAATATAACCTCCAAACAGTCAGCTGATAACAATGAAATCTAACTAGTCAGTTAAGGCAATTCTCGTGACATAAGCCAGACCAAGATTCAGAAGGAATTTACAATTTCACTTTCCCTCATTCCAGGAAAGTGAGCTGGCCAAGCAAAATATGGTAAAGGCAGAATTGTACTCTGAAGTCTGAAGTTTCACTGAAGAAATGGTACAAGTACATATTTTCATTCTGCAATGGAAAAAGACAATACTTTTTCTTATTTTTTGAGATCTAAGAAATTTTCTGATAATCAAAAAAACACTTTCCACCTTTCTGTCCTGCATTTATGGCATCAGTGTTAAAAATAGAGTTTGTCTTTAATCAGTTATTTTTTCACATATTGAGTATTGAAATGTGCAAACTCCCTAGTACTGGCAAAACATGAAAATGGAATATTGATATTTTACTCACAATTCTTTTCAGATCATGCACTCAGCATCCTTTGCTTCGATTGCAAAGTACAGTTCTTTTTAAAAGAACCATGCTGTTTCCTTCAAAACTTTCTGCTTAACAAGGTTGCAAAGCATAATGTTACACTTTGTTACCCTCCTGACAGCTAGAACTGCCAAAAAGGCATTCTCTCTTTCTTAAGATGCATTGGTGTGTCAGTCTCTATCCTCAGTTGTTCCTCTTCCATTTACATTACAAAATGAAATTATATTTACAGAAGAGAAATTATTGTTCACATTGCAATTTAATTGCTGTCAAATTAACAAGTAATTTTATTAACAAGCTTTGAATCAACATGTCGGTTGTGCCCTCGTGGAGATCTTCCAGAATTGATTAAAGCAAGCTAAGGATTAAGCTGGTGATTTATTGACAAGAAGAATGTCACCTTTATCTACAAGCAGGGATGTTTGTCTCAGTTGAAGTGTTCCCAGTGCATTTCAAATCTTTTTTGCCAACTACTTTTCATTCCTCCCATTCTGAAACATAAAAGAAAAGAGTATTCTTAAATCTGGGTATTATCTGGGGTAACCATAGGAATGGGAGCTGCATCTATCTGCAAGGTCACACATCTTCCTGGGCTGATGGAAACAAAGTTTAAAACAAGCAAAAACCCAACCAACAAAATAACAAAAAGAACCCAACATAAGGGGAAAAGGCCTTTTTAATATTTTTCCTCTTTTTCAAATATGTGTGACTGAAAAGCCAGAGGTATAAAGTAAAGTTTATTCCACTAGAACATTTGACACAGAAAAAGTTGATGCCATCTGGCTTCATTCAGCTAATAATTGTTATATTGGTTTATAAAACCCTGGTGTACCATTGCTCCTGAAAGAGGACCTTCAATCACACGTGTTCCTACAGCACTTAAAACACAGCAGTGGTGATTCATCAAAATGCAAATCAGTCAGGAAGGCTGTAATAACAGCATAAAGGAAAGTGATTTTAAGCTCCTATGAATCACAGCACTGGGTATCTTATGTGTGATATTTTTTTGCAATAATCTGTTTGACTGCACGTTGCACTAGGCTAGCTGATTTCCCATAGGCTGTGTTTCATGGCAATATCCAATATAACCTGCACAAAATAGAAAGCAGATATGAAGGTCATTTCAAGGAGAATGAGGAGAACCTGCAAAAATCTGCCAGCTAAGCAAGCTGACTTTTCTTTATAATTCATAAAATAAAGTGTCCTCAGCTGATGAGCATAGCTTATTTATACTTTTAAGTTTTTCTGTAGTGAAGGATGAATGAATATTTCAGAACATGAAAACTTATTTAACATTTGCTCTGTTCAAAAAAGTTCTTGCTACAATCAAAATACTGAAAAGATATACAGGCAGAATTTAAAATGTCCTCCTTCCCTTCACCTTTCATTCACAGATTTACTAGAAATACATATTTCATGGCTATTATAAAGGAATGTTATTCATGCTGCTTTTTATTAAGAACAGGTCTAGACTCCTTATTTTAGTCAACAATCTATTTGCAATGACCAGATCTGTACAGCAGGAACCAGCAGATGCTTCTGGTCTCCACAGTGTCACACCCTAAAAATTAAATTCTAGTTTCAGCTATATAACTGTTGAGATGGTGAAGTAATGCCATCAATTTCACAGAACCTTCCTCAAAATAATACTAGTCCTACACTGCAGTATAGTGTGGAATCAAAATTACACTTTGGTGAGCTTTTTATTCATTTTGTTTGAAATATCTGAAAAGCAAAGTATTGTACAGCTGATTTCTGAAATCCAGAGAGGGGTACCAGACAGCACCTAGAGATAATATTAGCTCTGAGGCTTGCAATCAAGAGCTGGTCATGAACATAACATCCTAGTAGTGATAAAATATGACAGCAGGGAAGAAGGATTCCAAATGGTTTCACACTTCCTGTCTTAACTATTATGCTTTGGAAACAAGACTACAACAATTTTTTCCTCAGAGGATGTCTAAAGCATTCAGTCAGGAAAAATCAGATGGACAAGCAGACTCTCACTCCAGGGAGCTGTAACAATGAATTACTTCTGAAATCTTTTGACAGATAGAAAAATGTAGGCTTGTGCTTTGTTTTAGAGCACTGAGTCCTCTACACGGTTCATTTCTGTGGTGAAGGGTGTGAAATGTTTGATCCTTGTTTGTAAATCCAAGCTCTGCAGCAATGGCAATAGTCACCTCCCACTGATCCTCCAAGTTAATTGTCCCTTTTCCACACTGACACTATTCTCAATAAGTCAGCCTTCAAAGGATGTACCCAAAACTTTAACAAATGCAGATTGTGTTTGATCTAGTCCACTCCACATGGAAGTCAGGTTTTGTGTGTGAGATTTGTGAGGGCCATTTGTTCAGTAAAACTGAAAACAAAAAAAGGAAAAGGAAAAAGAAAAAAAAAACAAACAGGAAAGGGAGAGGAAAAGAGAAAGTAGAAGGGAAAGGAAAATAAGCAGGATAAAAAGGAAAAGGAAAAAGGAAAAGGAAAAAGGAAAAAAAATTCTTCTGATTGTTTCATAACTCTCAGAATAAAAAGGTTGAAATCTGCAAAGGATCTATGACATAAAAGAACTGTCAAAAATATGATATTTTTAAAAAGTTAAATATATTAAAAGCCTTAGTCACTCACTCTCTTGTACTTTCTAAAATAAACATACATTGGTCTTTGTGTTCCTGTTTACAGCATCAAGGGTTCTGGTCTTACTGACAATCAGGACTTTTTCATTTACTTAAACTGTTCAGAAATGGATAGTTTGTACTTTATGCAAGTGCAGAGTAAAAATAATTATGCCTCAGGAAACAAAGTTTAAAGTACTTAATTTCAGGCATAGAAGCACAAGGCTATCCAAGCCTGCAAAGGAATAGCAAGTGATATTACAGCTGGATTATTCAGTTGGACTTCAGGGCACATTTAATCATTTCCCTTACAGATTTTGCCTACACTGCAACAAAAATATGCAGAGTATGTCAGGGGTGCTTTATTCCCTGCATTGGACTGACAGTCCTGGCTCCCTAAGGTGATTTCTGCTTGCCATGTCAGGGCCTGGACCACATCCTACATCTCATATGTGTAAGACTGATCAAACTGCAGTCACAAATAAAGAAAAGTGGTCTGAGGTAGGAAGAGTGACCACGAGCGTAGGATCATCCCATTTTCTGGTTAGATAGAATGTCCTTAATTTGACTTTTAATTCACATTTCACAATAAAAGTAAAATGCTGGTACATACTACATTTCTCAGCTTTTCTAAGAAATGTACTTCTGTTCTCACCATTTTTAAGACCACTGATAAGGATTAGCACAAAAGGTTTAGCGGGTGTGGAACAGAAGGGAAATTCCTTGCTTTCTAGCTACCTACTCAAAATATTTGAGTTCTTCCTAAACAATCATAACATGTGAGAACACACAAACCAAAATCAAAATACCAGAAGTCTTCACTTGGAGAGTATGGCAGGTGTCAGCATCATTGTTGTCCTTAAGACTGCATGACTTAGAGGCACATTGAAATATCTGAAAAGCAAAGTATTGTACAGCTTAGACTTAGAGCTGTAGCGGAAGACGTTGGAAAAGTGAGAAATCTATGACTACAAAAGATGGAACTCTGGCAAAACATGGGATTTATGGCATATAAATCCTTCAGTATCTGGCAAAAAATAGCTCCAAATGGCACAAAAATACTTCAGAATTTTAAGCTTTCCAAAGAATAAGCTATATTTTATTTCTTTCTCTGTAGTTAACATATGCTGCTGCTTGAAATATTTTCCACGTCTGGGAAATATTCTGTCCTGAAAAAAAGACATTATACAGCGATTTAAATTTAGTCATGCAACTAGATCCAAAGAGACTTGCAAGTTTTCCTAATAACAAGTACTTTCATCATTTTCTACCAACATAGTAAAAAAAAAAAAATGAGGGGGGTTTAATTTACGGATTTGTAAAAAACCAAAAAACTTGGTGTCAGACAGACACTTCAGCAAAGACAAGAAATATATGACCATTAGAGAGCTAATACACTACACTTTTACTTTGCTAATTAAAACTAAAATAATGCAATAATTAAATTAAGGTCTCTACTAAAATTGAATCAATATACCAATAGATTAAGTCATCAAATTAATAGAAAGTAATAAAATCAAATTAATTGATTGGCACCACAGTGAATTATTATATATTGGTATTTTCTGTAAAGATTTTAAGGAGAACATACCTCCTTAGTGAAAATCATATTGTTTTTTCCCAGTAAAAATGAGAAAAAAGATTGTGACTTCTAGGAATTTTTGCAAAGAAATTTTCCTCAAACTCTAGGCTGAGGTAAGAGCTATTAGAATAACAATCAAAAAAAACCCTCTCTTTTATCAGGCATATAATGACAAAACAGATACATTGTTTTCCATACTTGCATTGTTAAGGGCAATTATCACACTGCTTTCAGCATCTTAAAAATATCCTGGACTTTTTAATGTCGAAGAATTGGAGAATCAATATGAGCTCATAATTCATACTAATGTCTGTTGATAAAACATGAGCTTCTTTTACATTTATCAGAATTCTACTCAGAATTAAGCAATTTTCCCGTCTGTACTCAAATCTCTGCTTAATACTTCACATGATTAAGCACTTTAGTTCTTCCAATGTTGTATCTTTCGTTCATTCCAAGCAAGTAACCCCAGGAGTTCCAGTTTGTTTTAAAAACCCAGTTGTTTAGTTTTCTAACTCAGAGACATTGTTTATTTCAAATCACTTCCTCTGCAAGTAGTTATTTTCTTCAGTCAAATCGTGTGATGAGAAACCCTGCTGCTCTTGCTGCCTGAAGGTCAAAGGGTTGTGTGGGAGAGAATTTACCATGGAAGAAACAATCCAGCTTTACCTGGGTGACAGCAATTATGCAGAATAACAAAAGGAGAAGTTAAGTTACAAGATGAGAACTCTAATACATTCTCCCCAGGGTCTGCCACTCACTCAGCCGTGAGAAAAACAATGCCAGACTTCATCTTAGCAGTTATGTCTCTATATCACTGAGAGAGCAAAGCCTGTATGATACACACAGCATACTTTGTTGCTTTACTTCCCGGGTGTCTGCTCCTCAGGTTGCCTCCTCCTAGGTTGTCATTCCTTGGAAGAATCAATTTTTAATTTAAGTGTCCCCATGAATAGATAGTCATAGCTTTCTTCAAAAGGCCAAACCTGGGCACACCTTTAACCTACAGTGAAAGAGAAATGTGGGAAAACGTATGGAGCAACATTCACAGTATATTAACATCCAGATCAGGACATAGAAATGTTACTGGGGAGAGGATTGTGGAGGGCATGGACTCTTCAACCCTCACAACAGGAGAGGTGCAGTAGGGGGGACAACACATTGTCTTGATTTGGGTAGGCACTTCAGGAGGAAATACTTGGAAGAGGTACTCACCCACACACATTCCCCACAGCCATTCCCATTAAGTCCTGAATCTAACTGAAAAGTGAACTACAAATGAAAAATAAATGTACCTCCTGTGTACATAAAAAACACCTCCTGTGTTTCATGCATGAAAGGTATCCAAGGGTGGAATTTATTTATTTTCTTATGTTGTTGTTTGCATTTTTTATTACACCCAGGCATTTTTGACCATTTAAAAGGTAGGTAATTTTTGACACTTATCTCAAGTTGCAATTCTCTCCCTGCCCCGAATATATTTTAATCACTCCAGAAATGTAAATTAAAATCATATGTAAGAATATCAACAATAATAGGCACTATTTCCAAGCTTGAAAAAGTGAGACTCAGAAAGGTCAAGATGTTGCCCAAAAAATGTGCTGGTTGCATGAAATAAATTTCAGTGGCCCATGATAGAAACCGAAGTATTCTGATGTGTAATCTTGTCTCTAAACAACAGCAAAAGACAAATTATTCTCTTGAGATCCCATTACACAATTACTCAGACTATTACTTTATCCCTTTATCAACAATTATTGACTGAGGCACAAGCTAAAGGCAATGGGAAATCTAAGCAAAAGAACTTTCAGACATTTATGTGGAAGTTAAACACTGCTTTATTTTATAAAGCAATGATTATAATAATTGTATCTCTCATCAAATCAATAAGAATATGCAAATATGTGTATAAATTCCATGTTGCAGCATATACTTAGATGGTAAATCATCTATAGAAGTCTTCCACAAAATGCACCTTGGATAAAAATGTTTTTCCTTAGTGAATGATTAAGTAATAATGCATAGTAAATAATATGAATATTTTGGATAAGTTTAGTTTGCCTTTATTTTGCAAACAGTCTTTCTATAAAACATTGATATGTATAGAAATAAACACAGTAGTCTTGAATTTCAAAAGGGAAATCCTCTGGAACTGAGCAATTTTATTAGTTTTACTGCTATTTGTTGGGGCTTTTTCATTTTATTTATACAGATTAAATGAACAAAAATAATGCAATGGAAATCCTATATTTTCGTTGAAATTTTCATATTTTGGGCATCTTCTTTTGAGGAATACCACTGAAATATGTTTGATTTATTAATTTTGAAAACGAGAAGCATGCCTTTTTCTAAGGGGCATTTGGCCTGTGTTGTTGTAAGTGATAAGTCAAAGTGCCAGAAATGTGTGGCCTTATCCAAGATCTGTTCAAAAGACAATGAAGATTTCAGTGGGCTTCCTCCAAGTTTAGCAAGAAACTCTTGGGAAAATACATGTTCCCAGTAATTATGCTGTAAAAGCTCTCTTCAATAGCATCTTATGCCTTAGTTAAATTTCATCATTCTGCAAAATTTTGTTCTCTTATTTTAGCAATGTTATGCATATTTTACAAAGCTATGAAATTTTTTTGTTCTCTTTTTCTTATTCTTCTTGGTTCCACTCCTTATTTTCAGCAAATAGAATGGCATACTTTATGTGGATACTTCCTTTCTCTACTTTTTTGCTTGCTTTTGCTCCTTAAGTGGTTAAAAATGGAGATTGAAAACTTTTCATGTTTTCATTCTCAACTAGAAGGTTTTCCTAATGACATTTGCACCTGTGTCATGAGTCATTAGAGAAATCCTGACCACAAACATCAATAATCTGAAAGGCAAGCAGAAAACACCTGAGGTAAAGCTGCATTCTCAGCTTTCATTAGAAACTTATGTTTAGACCTTTCTCTGAATGCTTCAGAGGGACTGAAAAAAGTTTTCCTGATGTTTTGCAATACACATGGCATTTAAGAAATATATTTCTGCATGCGTTGTATGAATATATATGTACGCATATTTAGAATAATGTTTTATATATATATATATATATACAGGTATCATATCAATGGCTTATTAAAACATAGTAATCAGCAAATACCCTGGCTGTTGTACAAGTTCCTGGCAGGTAGCATTGTAATATTATTCATGCCCTGACATCAAGTGGCATCCTCAAGTCCAAGCCTGCTGATGGAACAAGCTGTACTCAAGAAAACACAGTTCCTGCTACAATATGGTCTTAGTAGCTACTGTACCGCTCTGGAAATCAGCAAACATATCACGACCAAGTTAATTTAGGGTCTCTGGGAGTGGGATAAGTGAGCTGGGACTCAAACAGTGCCATTAAGATGTTCAAGTAACCTATGAGCATTTTAATCATGTGCCCAGTAGAAACCTGCTTTCTGGAACCATATGGTTCTGGTGAACACAACAACCCAATTAAGTAACTGGGCTTTTCCTATAGCAGCTGCTCTGCATTACTAACCTTGCTGCCACTTTACCCTCTGAGCAGTGTAAAACAATGGGTCATTTCTTCATCTGCTGTAAACTGCTGTTCACCACTGATTTAACAAAGACAGCTTAAAGCAGGTGTACACCAAAGACCTGGTGTACACCCTGGTTTTAAAGTCATCATACCACAGAAACAGTCTCTCATTTCAGTCTCAATGAAGAATTCTAGTATTTTCTTCAAATATATTCTATCTCCTGTGCAAAATGTATGAATGTTCAGCTCAGAAGCAATCTCTCAAGATTTCTCATATTTGAGGGAAAACCTTTGTCCTTTGGAAAAAATTATTTTTCAGCTGCTGTTTTCTCAAAGGTCTAAGGTTATAGGAAAATTTATATTATTGACTGTAAGGATCCAGTATAGAACACCCATCCCTCTACTGTTCCTAAACATTTGGTAGAGCATGACACAGATTTCTCCAGGGACAAATAGCTTCTAAACTGAGCTGCTGTTCTCAATCATTCTCTGGAAGACACATAAATGCACATATATTTTTGGTCCCTATCATTTCCCCATGCACACCTATAATAGTTAAAATTAGGGGAAATATACTCCTAAATAAGAGTCCTGAACCAGACGGCCAAAGAGAAAATTAGCTGGAATATCCTCTACCATTTCTATATTTCAAAGGTCAAAATATATTGTATTATTTAACTTGGAAGTTAAAAAAAAAAAAACAAAAAAAAAAAACAAAAAACAAAACAAAACAAAACAAAACAAAACAAAACACGTAGCTAAATATTTCAGGACCTTTATTAAAATGGGTTTTTTCTTGTTTCAACTTTTAAGAAATTTTCTATGTGCAAATGAGTGAAAAAGAGGTGACAAGGAAAAAGCCATTACTTGGAAAATGAGGGCGAGAATATTTTAACTTGTGGTATATATTGCTCTTACTTTGTGATTTGTTGTTTTTAAGATAGCATTCTCCACTACACTTTTGCTTGAAGCTGCATTTTTATAATTATTATGTTTGCAGTAAACACATGCACAGCAAGCACTTTCAGTGATATATCGAATAGGAGAAAATCATCTTTGCAAGGATATTTGCTTTCCCGGAAACAGCTAAGACTGTGTAAATATTTAACTGTAATTATGCTAAAGCACCATTCTTTTATGCCACAGTCACTCACAAAATACAATCCTATAAATGCCTTTCTCGAGATTTGTTACATGCTGGCTTTTGGTCTTATGGGAACAAATCTCTCTCACTGCTATTGATCTGTTCTTTAAATTATTCTCCCATGAGGCTTTCAACTAAGAGCATCTTTTCCTTGAATCTCTTTGTATTTTTAATTGGCTTATGTTTGTTTAAACAAAATCACACCAGTGCCTTAGGCTGCAGCCATCAACTCATTGCATTCAAAACCAGACACACTGTACTCTAGCAGCTTTCACTTCTGTCCTCTACTGGACTCATCTCTTTGGGGATGAAATCTGTCACAAGGACAAAAAAAAAAAAAAAAGAAGGCATACAAAATTGCCTTTGGATTGGGTTGCCAGGGACATAGCTGGGATTTGCATAATGCTGTTGGAGTCCTAAAGATGAAAGGAAGGGTAGATTGTGCCATTTGTCTGCAAGTCCTGGCTAGCAGGTGGTGAGTAGACACTGCCCCAGGAGGAGTGCTGGAGAGATGATGCCTCAGGCAGCCCCAGACCTTCCTTCCCACATGGTCTCTGAGTGTGGGGAGAGGCTTTAGGCACTTTCTCTGACACCATGGCACCATGCCTTTCGCCCAGCCTGCTCTCCCAGGTGAAGTGAGGCTGTCAATGCTGCAGACTCAGATTTTCCCTGAACCCTGTTCATCAGTGGATGAGTGAGTGGTTCCCAAGCTCCCCTGACTGAAGGCAGCACAGGAACTGCTATTGTGTGCCATCCGTGTGCCACTGTGCAAAGAGAAAGAAGTCCTTATTTCCACTCTATCCCTCCTTGGCTGAGTAAAGAGGGTTAAGAGCCAGAACACAAAATAGAATAGAGAGTACGGGTGGCTAAAGCAACACCAAAAAGCATTTCTTGTCATTCTAGTTTATGCTTACGTACTTTGATCCCAGATTATTTTTGAATAGTGTGAAGTGAGGCATTTTCAAGGATTTTTAACTTTATCCCATTCTTTTAACTATTTCCAGTCAATTACCAGCTGCTAAAGCGCTTTTCTTCTTCTATGGCATAAATACAAGAGGAAGGAAATAAAGCTTTGCTCATATTCTATTATATTTTGGCTGAAATTGGTATAAAGCCAAGTCTTTACAGGTCACATGGGCATGCTAACTGTACAGCCTAACTTGGGCTTTATAGCCCACACCCCAGTACAGCCTTACACAGCATTGTCTTCATGTCACAGTCCATGGTAAGAATTAGTCCCTAAAAACCCTCGTTCCTGGGTGCAAGCCTGTTGTGCAGATGCTCCTCCTCTCCTCATGACCTGATCCCTTCCATGCAGCAGGATAGGTATTGTGGATGGGACACCTTCTCCCACATGCCTTATGTGTCTCTTTTTATGCTCACTCAGTTACTTACAAACAGATTGAGATACAACTAGGGATAGTAATATTTTTCAAGACAAATAAAAGCACACCTAGCATGCATTTCTAGGAGACACAGACTTCTTGTTCTGTAGGCAAGTGCTGAAAGGCATCACTGATTACAGACGTTATCTGAAGTAACAATATTTGTGGCACCAACTGGGGTACCAGCCTCTTGGTTAGCTCCACTCAACTCAACCTTAAGAAACCCAAACTACTCATTCTTATATGAACTAACCACTGAAGTTTTCTATTGAACTCTTCATTTCAAAGAGCTGAGTTCATGCAGGGGAATGAGAGGTACTGAGCTACTAGATCGGAGGACAAGTTATTGCCGGGCTCTGTGAGCGCTCTGTTGTGGTTTCCCACAATCAGCATCGTGTCATAGAGTCAGAGAATCAGAATGTTGGAAGATGATCTACCTTACAGATCATCTAGTTCCAACCCCCCCTGCCATGGACAGGGACACCTTCCACTAGACCAGGTATCATCAGACATTAAATGAGGAGAAATTAAATGAGTAGAAAATGAGTAGAAAATTAGGCAAATTACTCACAGCCATAGTATTAGAACAGAACAGCATTCAGTCAAACTAACTTATTGATTTAGAATAGCTAAAGGAATGTACTTACAGGCAGTGGTGGACTTGAAGAAGTTCCTTCCACTGCACGTTGGGGAAGGAGTTCAAACCAGATCAATGACCAAGAGAAACCAAAGCACGCAGCAGAAGGTGCTCTACAGTCCCGAACCCACCAGCTGTGCATTTTGGGGCAGGAAGGGCAGAGTGCTCTGCAGAGAGCAGCCAGACTCACAGGCTCTCCCCAGTGCTGCTCCAGCCTAGTAGGGCAACTATTCTCCTATCCTTTTGTTATGCCAGAAAGTAGCAATTAATTTTCATATTTTCCCTGCAATCTTGCCTAAAATATTCAAATAGGTCTTACTGGATTTACACACTACACAAGTGTGAAACTCCCCATGCAAACCAGGGAATTTACAGACTAAATTCTGAAACATCGCCATAACCCAAACCATTCAGAGGAAATTCTGAAACTTTGGAATGCTTGCAGATCAGTCAGGTTTTCAGGTAAGCAGGGATGACCAAAGTACTTTTCACAAATAACAGAAACCACAAGTGACGATGAAAATTCACCATCAAAATTGAGATTAATTGGAACAGGTTGGTAGACATGTAAGTTTAAGAAGAAAAATTGAACTGCCTGCATGAGGTGTTTTTCAAGCTATGAGATTTTAACTAAATCACACAAATAAACAATATTCTTGGGAAATTACATTCACAGGTACTTCTTGAAGCTTTTTATGAGATATGAACAATTAATAATTTTGTATTTCCTATTAAAAAAACAGGACAAAAATATCACTAATACTTTTCAATTAACAGTAGAATGCAGCATAAAACAAATTTTATCTCAGAACCCTAGATGCAAAAATATTCCTCTTCATTATTATCCCAATTTCAGATTTTTGTTATCCTTCTTCATATGCTATCATGTAAATGACATAATTCCAAACTTTTCTGCTGGAAATAGGGTGATAAAAACATTGTTAGTGTCATGAATTGAAACTTAAAAGTGAAAACTTAATTGAACCTTGCATCTTGAATGAAAGATTTGGAATCTGTTTTCCCAATGGTAGCAAAAATCTCATATGATACTTGAAAGAAGCAGCCAGGATGAGACCATTCCATAATTAAATGTACAAGGGAAGTGGCAAATATGACTACTTTGTTCTGAAGTCTGAATTAAGGTAAACTTCTGAACCTTACAATGTCAACTTACAGTTTCCAGCATTTGCCAGTTTCAAAATTTTCTGTAAGATTGGTTACTAATTAAAGTGTGAATTCTTCCCATAAAGAAAAGTAACCATCCTAGTGACACAAATATTTTAAAAAAATTGGAAAAGATTATGGAAATATTTAGTGTTGTCATCTTGAAAATACACAGATGGCAGTGAAAATTCCTACACCTCTAAAAGGTTTGGACTACAACTATTGCTTCCGTCATATTTTTTTTTTAATTTATTCATTAACAAAAGGGCTTCTAATGCACTTACAAAAAAATCCAGCTCCTAAGGATGAATTTTACATATACTAATATAAGTGGTATAGACAGAGAAAAAGTATTTTATAGAAGAGTGAGCTTTGGAAGCGTTTTAGTTAAGGTCTAAAAAGCAGTGCTGCTTACCAGTTGATGACTATTGAGCTGGATGCAGATGGTTAAAGTGACAAGAGGCTGCCCAGGGTTATGGCTGTCTCCCAGACAAGTGACACAGAGGGCATACCTCAAGAAGCAGCACTCATGCAAGAGTGAAAAAAATATGCCCTCTGGTAAATCTGTCACTGACCATTGTCATGTCCTGTGCATTTTACTCTTCTCTAACCAGTTTTATTTCCTTCTCCAGTTTCTGTTCTTATCCATACTGATGTTTACCCTTGGAATTTTGATCTCTCAGATCAATGGGAGCTGATTTAAGAGGTCACAGCATTGTGATAAAAGTGTGCCTTAGCATTTTTGGCAGTCCTAAAAAGCAAACACCCAATATTATGGGTCATACTGGAAGTTCAGTGGGCTATCCAACTCAGCTGAAATGTGATATAAGCGAAGGAGCCAAAGCTTTGAATTGACTGTCATTATGATTCTGCATATGTTCAACATTATAACAACTGACTGACTCAAGACCAGGGTATTTTTAATACATTAAGCTCCAGGGAACTCAGGATCTATCTGAAACAAAGGCAAAGGATTAAGAATCTAAGCTAAGGGATCAGACCAGCAAATTATTCTCACACCCTTTACTATTACTTCAGTGTCAACCAATGAAGAACACGTATTGCAGGTTTAACTCAATTTTCTCCTCCACAGCTCTTTGCTTTACTAGATTATGTGTCCATCTTCCATATGCTGAGTGGATATTAGAGGAAACACTTGGCTGCTAAATGTGCATGCATGTTAGAAAATGATTAAAAGAACAACAACAAACCAATTGCTTGATGAGGTTTGCAGCAAAGATGTCCTGGTCAAGAAGGTTTCCACATGCACAGCCTCCACTAATCAGGACTTTTTTCACATCTAATATAATTTAATTTCAACATGGATAGTAGACAAAATTGGTCTAATTCAAAATGTAGATGTGTTGATTTTGGCTGGACTAATTTTCTTCACAGTGGCTGGTATGGGGCTATGCCTTGAATTTGAGATGAACACAAGGTTGCTAATGTAGAGATGTTTTTGTTATTGCTGAGCAGGGCTCACACAGAGCCAAGGCCTCCTCTGCTTTTGTACTGCCACACTGGTGAGGAGGCTGACAGTGCATGAGAAGCTGGGAGGAGACACAGACAGGACAGGTGACACAAAGTGACCAAAGAGATATTCCAGACCATGTGACACCATGCTCAGTGTATAAAGTAGGGGAAGAAGGAGGAAGCGTGGGGCATTTGGAGTGATGGCATTTGTTTTCCTAAGTCACTGGTATGGGTGATGGAGCCCTGCTTTCCTGGGGATGTCTGAACACCTGCCTGCCTGCTTGTGTGCACTGCTTTTTGTTTCCCTACTAAACTGTCTTTACCTCCATCCAGGAGCTTTCCAGCTTTTAGCCTTCTGGTTTTTCCCCCATTCCTGCTGGTGGGGGTGTGAGTGGGAGGCTGTGTGGGCCTTGGCTGCTGGCTGAGGTTAAACCACAATCATAGAGAAAAACCTTTCACTCCCCAATATCCATCTTTTCTGTTCATAGGTGATACTTTTCAATATATACCACCACATTAATGTAAACAAAGACCGCCATTTTAACGGGAATTAAATCTGAAAATTGGCTGGTACAAAATAAGAATAGAAGGTAGACAGAAGCCTCATAGAAAATTTAGATTGCATAAACATAGTGAAAATTTAAACTAAAGATAGAGTCACTGCTGGAGGAAAGGAAATAAAAATATCTTCCATTGAAGCTAATACAGACAAAAGCTCTATTTATTGCTTCAAATCACTGTTCAGTTGTAAATATATTCAATATTTTTTCTTCCAATCAAATATTATTCTTCACTGGATCAGTGTTTTTATTTTCATTGGTAACAATGGTAGCAATTGAGTAGACACAACCCACAGTACCAAAGTCTTATGCCTACAAATATCATGGACATTTAGTAAAACACTTCATCAATTCTGTTCCTGTGAAAATTATTACCTTGTGAACAAAAGCATCTACGGAAACCAAGAAATCTGAGATAAACCCGATGAGAGTTTAAAAGAAAAATAAACAAAATAAAATCTTTTGCTTGAGTTGAATACTGTCCATTCAAGATGAATAACAATTAAGTCTTTTAACTCAAATGAAATTATAAGCAGTGGTCATAATCTACTTTATATTTTCCTAACTCTTGCTTTGAAGTGGTTTCAATTACATACTCATAACAAAAGCAAGCTTTAAGCACCTTCTTATTATGTCTGCTATACAAGAAAAGCAGATGGAAATAGAATGTTTAAAGATAACCAAGTAGGAATATTTATTTAGAAAATTATTTTTTCTTCATGGTAAATCAAACCTATGAAAAGTGCTATGGAAGACAAATGTCATTCTTGGGTTAATATTCATTTGTCTTTGTTATTTACAATTTCTAAAGTCTGATGACTGCATTTGGTCAGTAAAAACAGAATTCACTAATGGTGATGAAGGATGCTGCTCACTCAAACCTTGTAAGGGATTTACATCCTCTTCAGAGGGAGGAGGTGGGAAAGATTGTAAGGGGGATGTTGCAGAAGGTGTCGGAGTGCTGAGGGCAGAAAATTTTAGAGTGAACTATAAAGTAGAGAGCAATGATAGGCAATTTGCAGCTTAAAGAGTTTGCTCAGGAAGAGAAGTAAAAATCTTTAGACAAGCTCAGATAAGAGAATTATGTTTAAGTTGAGGAAGTGAGTTTATTCCAGATGTTTTTGACAGCATGAGAACAGAAATGGAAGTAGTGCTTTTGGTAAGGAGCCAGTACTGGGGATTAGTCAGGTGGAGAGCATTGAGAGGGGAGTGAGGAGCTGAGAGCACAAGGGTGGGAAGAATTGAAAATACAGGCTCTGGCATCAGGCAAAGGGAATGAAAACAAAGAGGAAAGGAAAGGAATTAGAGAAGCAGAGAAATCAAAGAGAGGTTTAAGAGTAAAGCCAGCTTTGGTAGAGATCACAAGGAACGAATAAAACCAAGAAGGAAGGGAGAATAAGAGCTACTGAGAGTGATGCTGGTGGTTGTGGGGAGAGAATAAAGGGACTGGAGATGATTTGGGGCTAGATTTCAATAAATGAAGGTGAATCTCTCAGACTTTCCCACGTTATGCACTGCAGAAAGGGTTTCATGATAGCTGTTGATCCTGTGTGTGTACAGTTAGTTATGTCAGTCTATCTGATTTTGGATTTGTTTTTCCTTAGTTTTTTTTTTTTTTTTTTCTCAAACCTACAATCTAAGGACTTTATAACAGTGTCATTTTCTCAGATATGGTCTTTTTTCTTCCTACTTTTTAGCATATGGTCAGTACATGCAAACCATATTGTTTGCAGCCAGCCTACCTCAACTCAGGTGGCCCTGAGAGGCATTAAAAGGATTGGCAAGCTGTCTGCCATGGAAGAACATTGGAATCAGAATTATTTCTTAAGGAAGAGATGGCTGACCTGGGCAATTAAATACATAAGCAGTTCACAAAAGAGGAGGTGGTGTGTCATCTGAATAGCTTTTCTAGAAGGTTCTTTAATGAAGACAGCTCATTTACCTACACCCACATCTGTCTTTGCATAGATTACAGAACTATATCCTTAGTGTCTGTCCATCACTTGCATGCATGCACATGTGATCTATAAACAAACCAACAACAAAACAAACAAAGCAATGTTGAGGGTGTTGCACTTCAGGTACATCTAAGCCCAAGACAACAATTGCTTTTCTACAGAGAAGTAAACTCTCTGGGCTTAGAGTGGACTCTTTTACCAAGCAGAAAAATTATAGTAATATTGAAATGAGATTGAAATGGTGCCAGAAGAAGGGATAATGCACCCTCACCTTGGTATCTGGACACCTAGATGTCTTCACAGAAATACTAAAAATGTGGGAGATTTAATTATGGGCAAAGTGTAAGTCTCAGTGTTCATTGGTTTAGACAGTTGTTGACATCAAAAAAAAATAGCTTGTGAGCCCTCTGGTGGTATTTATTTTTTTATTTCTCAGATATTAGCAGGACTCTGCCGTAGCAACAACATGTAAATGTACTTGGATATATATGCAGTGGTGTGTATTGCTATGCATATTTACATATAAATATGTATATATGCATATAAATATATCTATATAATAAATATAATACGCAGGATTAATTAAAGTGAGACAGGAGTATCTTGGTGCATTTTCTGAGTCTCTACCAGAGTAAGGGGAAGACAAAATCACCTGCCATCATGATTGGAGTATTTATGTGTAAGTCTCCTATCTACCTGAGAAACAGAATACAATCATATACTAACAACAGGATTATAAGAAATTTAGAAAGATCTTTGGTTTTCAACATCACGACTTCTATCTATGCTATTGTGACACCTGTTAAAAGAAAAAGAAGTCACTACTATGATCCCAATGAACAAAATGTAAAATTAATTCCCTATAAGGTTCTGAAGGGATTTGACAAATATAAATGCTTACAAATAGTACAAATTAGAAATACTTTAAAATTCCTCTAAGTCACAGGAAGTTTCTGCTTAATATAGTAACAATAAGAGCTTTCCAGTTAGGAACAATAAATAGTTTCCTTTTTCCTTAAAACTGCAAAACTGGAATGTATCAGAAAATCTTTTCCTATGCTGAAGAATTTCATAATATCACCATGCTAAAAGACATAAGGACATTTTAACCTTAACAATAAGAAACAAAGAAGAACTGAATAGAATGACATGTTGTTCTGAAATTGGTTCCCAGTAAATTTCAATTAAGATATAAATAAAATATATGCTTACTACAGTAATTCATTTTTCACTTGTCATTATCATCCCTTTAGCTATCTTGTGGGTAAAATTTACATTTTAGGTGTTACTCTTTGACAAGGATAATAACCAAGTTTCATTTTCAGAATATTTTTTGTTGTTATAAATGATAGGAGATTCCTCATTTAAATTTAAACAATGAATACTTCAACAATTACTATTGACAGTATAGAGTGGAACTCAGTCATAAGGGAATTTTCATAATATCTCTCTTTTGGATGTATTTAAGCATCATTTGTCTTTAGGAAGAGCTTTAAATGGTATAAGTTTTCAAATTCTTTCATATTTTCACCTCATTAAAAAACCCTCAACATATTAATCAAAAAAACAGGTGACCAGAGAGTATAACTAAGTTGTTACATACACGTAGGGTTTGGTGGGATTTTCACTGCCACAGTCTTTCATTTACGGCTTTCATTTGTAGGATCTGGCGTAAAGCATTATTCTTAAAATTTGACAAATTTGCTTTACTCTAACCATCCATTTCCTATTGTCCAGTGCAGGTGTTCCATTTTCTGGCACAAGGAAGGTTTGAAATGTCAGTGCTGTGCATTTCATTTAATGCTCCACTATGTTTTGTGTCAGCTGGGAGTCAGGAGTGGTGAGTAGTTACACCTCCCCAAAGAGCTCTAGGAAAAAGCAATATCTCATGAGGATGCCCCTGAACTTCTGGACTGCGTTGCACTGTGGTGCAGCTGTGCTTTTTCTTTTCCTTTGGACGGGAAGAAAATAAATGTATTCCTGGAACTGCAGTGCCTTTGGAGCTCCCGTTCTGTTCCAAGAGGGAATATTTGGTATCAGACCATCACTAGAGGCAGGCCCCTTTCCCACCCATGCTTTTCACTGTTAAAGGTCTGCCATTGCTCCTGAATACAGCGAGTAGTTATTGCCAAACTAATCCAAAGAAGTTTTACTATGGGAACATGTAATGCTGAAAAATGAACATTTCTGGATGCCATTTTTAGCCTTTTCAATATGCTTATAGGTGTTTTTGGGAAATCATTAGTCACTAGTCTAAAGACTTAGGTGAATTTGGTCTTTACTCTCTGTGCATTAATCAATGGATCTGCAAAATGAATTAATATTCCTGGATTATATCCCAAAAAGAATCCCCAAATGTTTAGATCCCTGTTCTTTCAGAGTACCAAGTTCTTTTTCAGTGCTCTGGTTTAACCCCAGCCAGCCACTAAGCTCTAAGCAGCCACTCACTAACTCCTGCACCAGTGAGATCAAGGAGACAAAGGAAAGGTTAAAAGTTGGAAAACTCGTGGGTTGAGGTAAAGAGAGTTCAAAAGGAAAGCAAAAACATGCACACAAGAAAAGCAAAACAATTAGTAGACAATAATTCACTTCTACCCATAGGCAGGCTGGTATTCAGCTATGCCCAGGAGAGCAGGGCTCCATCACACATAACATTACTTGGGAAAACCAATGCCACCACTCCAAACATCCTCCCTTTCCTCATTCTTCCCCCCACTATATAAACTGAAAATTATGTCAGATGGTCTGGAATATTCCTTGGGTTACTTTGGGTCACCTGACTGTGACTTGTGTTCTGTGTCTCTTCCCAACCTCCCACGTACCCTCAGTTGCCTCATAAGTGTGGCAGTACAAAAGGCACAAAAGGCCTTGGCTCTGTGCAAGCCTTGCTCAGCAAAACCAGAAACATTTCTATATTATCAACCCTGTGGCCACCATAAATCCAAGACACAGCCCCATGCCAGCCACTGTGAAGAAAATTAACTCTACCACAACAAAACCTAGCACAGTTAGTCAAGTATTAAGTTGAAAAGTAAAACATGGCTGCAGTCATGACAGTTTGCACAGGACACAAAAATGTTGAGCAATAAAGTTAGATTCTTAGAACAGTAGTGATAGCCCTGACCTTTGAATTTGAAATTTTGACAGATGATTTCACTGAGCTCATGTCTCCACCACTCTTGGTGCAAGGATATTTCTGTTTGTTTCAGACAAAATAGCACATCTATCTTCTCACATCTATCTCATACCACCTAAACGTTTAAGTATTAAAAATATGTTAAAAGTTAAAAACTATATTGAAAACATTGAGCAAATTTCACTGAAATGCTGTCTACATGACCACTGTACTGTATGTGACTTCCTTACAAATGATTTAGAGTTATTTTGGAATACCATTTGTGAAATAAATGGACATGGGCTTAATTTAGTAAAGTAGTCATTTGTCTCCCACAACTCCAAATTAGAAATCTAAATACAATAAAATATAAAACGGTTATTAAATCCAGATGGATCTTCAGCTGAAAGAAAGACCTATGGTAATGGCAGCCTTTAGATGACACTGTCGACTTAAAACAACTGAAAATGTTTTATATGTTTTTCTTGCAAGTAACCATTCTATTAAATTTAAAAAATACAGAACAAAGGAGTTTTCTTAATTTTCCTATTGTTTTGTGGTTTACATTTCTTGACAGCCATTTTTATTGTTTCTTCTCTGTAGCAACATATCATAACTGTAATTTATTTCCCTAATTTCAAATTCTACTTGCTGAGATCCAATAGGACTTACATAAACTTATATAAACTTACATAAATATATTAGGACTTAGTCTTAATATATGTACAGAGGTGCCTAGCGAAATTTAAGCCCATAATTGCTTGGTTTAAAAAAAAAGTCCAGTAGAAGTTCACAGTTCAAATTTTACCAAATAACTTTATTTGTCCCTCTGACTCACAGAGTTGCAGCAGTATTCTCTACAACAATGATGAGAGATTAAAGAGAGATTGCAGTATTAATTCCTGCCTGGGAATGCAAGATACCTTAACCCATTATTAAGTTCTACCAAAAGTGCTCTCTAATAACTTTTAAACAACACAATATTTTAGGCTTATTTATTGAGATATTGATAGTGAGCTGTGTGCTGCTGGAAGTGTCAGGAGACTGTCCAACAATTCGCTATGATGTGACACCACATTTGCATCCATAATGCACTGTGACAGAAAGAAAACCGGGGACAGTGGCGTGGCTTCAGGTGACACTATATATACAGCTTTTGAACCCATGTAATAGTTGATTTTGCATTACTTTTGCAATAGAAGCATTTGTGTTGGGAATGGATCACTATAAAATCATCATAACTGTCAGACACAAGTCCCCCATAGCAAACGACTTAGCACCACTGAAGATCAAGTCACCTCTGGACACAAAGAGACCATCAAGATCTTTCCTTTGATATTTCACCTTAGAGCTGCCAAGGTTTCTCCTGAGCTGCAGTACTAGGTTTTCTTGTCATTTCAGGAGCTTTAGAGGTGCATAGCATTATCACAAACAGATGGCAGCCAGTGAGACACATCACATCAGACCTTCCTTCTCATTTCTTGGAATAGGAGTCCAATAAAGAAGTCACAACTCGGCACTTCCTAGGAAATGATATACATTATCCTCAAATAAAATTTCAGAAGCCAAAAAATAAAGGCACATAAAGATCAGGGAGATTGAACTTTCCCCTGACTGCATCACTCAACAAAATTCCTTCTTTCTTTGTGTACATATTTACATTGTTAGGAGCAGAGGAACATATTAGTTACCCAGAACATTCATTTCAGTTCCTACCTTGTCTAGCTGAGGAAGTGTTTGAGCCACTTGTGGTTGACCACATCCTTTCTGTTATGCTAACGGATGATGAAGGAGCACATCTGGATTCAAAATTTCATTTTCACCCTCAACATTTTTGTATTAGCACACTGTCATACTTAATATAAATTGGAAAACACTTAGTCCCCTAGCACTTGATTTTCTGGAAGAAGACAAAGCATGACATTGTGGAGTCCATAAACAGCAGGGGGTATAATTCATAGTAAAGCTATATAATATGTTCCATATACATTGCAGCTGTTGATAGATTTTATTACATTTCAGTTAAGGGCCTTATTACATTTGCAGGCAAGATTTATTATATTTGGTTGTATTGCTTCTAAAGTTCAGGATATTTTCACATTTGTAGCTGGCTTATTTCATCTATGATCACTGAGTTTACATCACAACCTTGTTATAACTGTAGGTTATGAATAATGTCACCTGTTGTTATGACGCTTGCAGTCAGTTTTCATTACAACTGTTCCTAATACTTCACAATATTTTGCAGGTGCTGGATATTAAATTGCGGTTTTTAAAAACATATTTTGAAGTCAATGGAACATAACAGAGAAATATCTGAAGGAAAAGCTTCTACAAGACAGAAATGACAGTTTTTCTACTCTTTATATTTTCATCTATACTAAGAAGAAAACATGCTAGCTACAAAAGGAGGAAAAAAATATCACCTCAATTTCATGAAACATCTTCAGTGATTTTCCATGATAGTAAATATATAGTTTCAAGAAACACTAATTCAAACTAATGAAATCACTGAGTTTCAATTGTGGAGAAGATAACCATCTGTTGTTAGCTGTTTTTAGGAACCACATTAAAGTGCCTAAGACATTCCATTGTGCATTCACATACTGAAAGCTGTTTCCATCTTGTCTGAGTAGATAACATGAAACAGCTCTAATCCTTTACAAATTCCTCCTTTCATTTTCCTTGCTGAATCAGGTGTAGGATATGGTATAGGAGCTATTTTATGCCTCATGACTGGGGCAGAATATGTTCACCAGGGTGTGTACTTAAATGCAGTTTTCAAAGAAACCTGTAAGAACTCCTCTTGCATGAGTTTGAGTCTTGTCTCGTACAGTACGGAAAAGAAGAGGCATTGTATACACCAAATTAGCAAAATTCTATAGTTCGTATCCATGAGATTGTGCAATTATGATGATCTTTTTGTATTAGTCCCACATGTAGCCCTTGGCCCAAAGTGCTTGAGAACAGAACCTGTATGTATCTTCATGGGTTTTAACGATCTGATTAGACTTCAATTGAGATTAAAGAAATGAAGATGTCTTTTTTTTTTAACATAGAGTTTTCTAATTGTTTTATTTCTTTAGTTATCTAAACATGGAAAAAAATACAGCCCCGACTATAATCTAGGGACACTTTGCTGAAGAAAGTGCTTCTCTTGAAACTTTATCAAAGAAACAGGACGTCAGTGCTCATAAAGACAAAAGAAACTAAAAGAAGAAACTGAAAATCAAAGGCAAAGAGAGGTTGTGATATGGAAAGAGGTTTTGGAATTCTGAAATCACACTGATACAAATCCTGTAGGACACTGAGAAGCAAGGAAACAGAGGAAGGGAAATACAGAGAAGTGTTTTATTGATTTATCTAGTGTCTGTTTACTTCTTGTGCTAAGGAAATGTAATTTTGGTGCTATTCTTGACATATGTTAATATTTGATCTAGCAGTTACATATGGAGATATTTACTAGAATTTACTAGAATTTAAAATATCCCTGTCCTGGCTTTAAACTGAAAGGCTGCACCCAGAAATATTCAAGAACATCAGGAAAGAGAAACTACATTGATATGGGGAAGCATAAAATCATTTGGGTCTAGTGTAATATGACATGCACAAAAAAGCCCATCATGCATCTCTTCAGAATTGAAAGTTCAGCAAATGCTATGAAATACATTTATATTATCAGTGTATTACCTTTTAAATAAAAAGCATTACTATTGCAATCTGCCCCCTCCAAACCCCAAGGTGAAGCAATTAAAGCCAACTCCCATGAAATGAATACAATTGCTTTTCTCAGTTTTCATCAGCAGACGTTTTTCTCCTTTTTTCTTTGTTTTCCTTTCATGAAACTTAAATAATCCTGATTGTGAGCACAAGTTGCAATGCATATACTTAGGGAAACAGGCTTCACCAAGAACCACTGAGTAGAAGCCCTTCAGAGTGTTACAACCAAAGCAACTTTGCAGACCCAGGCCCTTTGCAGATTAATTTCTTTCACCTAATTAGTAATGCTTCTTTAAAGAATCCCTTTTTTTGTCCTTTTGCATTCATGGTTTAGCTTGGAACAGGCTTATGTTTTCCAGTTACATGTTCTCCAACAAGCAGAACAATAGAATTTACATCTGAAAAGTTCACAAAGCACTGTGCTGTAGAGTGAATTAATCAGTGACCTTTCACTAACAGAAGTGTGCATGTCCTGATAATGCTGAAAGCTCTTCTGGAGGCAGGAGGGGGGAAGTAAAGAACATTGTAAATTAAAGGAAATTGGGACTGGGAGTCTCATTTTCTGTCTTGAGTTCAGAGATGACTATATCTTACCTTAAAGACTAGTCTTAGCAGGCAATTTTTCATGGTGCCCAACATATTTAAATGACATAATTGACAACATTTGTTTAAAGGACTGAAGGAACGGGGGTGATAAAAGACTTTCTTGCATGACTAGTGTTTGGTCATTCTAGGTCAAGGTTCAGGTGACACAACAGAGAGTCTGGCACCCAAACTGTGAATAAATGTAACATATTTCAGCTGGGGTGTCTGGGCTTTGCAAAAGAGTTTCTACTCTCTATCATTTTCCCAGTATTCTGTGTATGATAGCATATATCTAAGTTGAAGGTACAGCTGCATATTTCCAAGCAATGAAGAAAATAATTGATGTTAATTATAATAAATCAAGATAAAACTATCATGCATAATCTACATAGACAGGATCAATGCTGGTAGGCCAAGTGGTTGGGAAAAATTTTACTAAGTGCTGTAGCAAAAGCAGGACTTTTCATGCCTCAGCTGTAGTGCTATTAACATTCTACATCTGTTCCTTGAAAATTATAAGTGGATGTATTTATTGAATCTCAGTGCTTAAACTTTTCAGATACACAGACACTTATGGATTTTAATTCACATGTCATTATTGAAAGCAGGGGAGAAAATCAAGGTGGAATATTTCCCCTCTTCAGCTGTTTAGCCTCATGTTTGCAATTTGAATATGCTTAAAACAGAAAACAATAAAAGACTCAAAGAATTTATTAAGTCCATACTAAGCTGTAGTGAGACAACTACTTTCCAAGTAATTGCAGTAAACTCAAAGATCACATCTCAGAATTCAGGAGTGACAGACAAAATGTACCAGCATACACTTTCTATATTCATCTTCGTAAAATGCCTATGAAAAATTAAAAGTAGATTTTCCTCTCTCTGTAGGGTCAATGCATAATAGCATCAACATAACCTGTTGGGACTACATTCCAAGATATGTGTACAAACCACTTATATCACATTTCCTATTAATACCATAGAACATAGAACCATAGAACACCAAGTTGGAAGGGACTTCAAGGATCATCCAGTACAATCTTTCTTGGCTAAAGCATGGTCCAGACAAGATGCCCAGTAGCATGTCCTACTGAATATTAAGTGTCCAACATTGGGGAATCCACCACTTCCCTGAGAAGATTATTCCAATAGCTGATTGTTTTCATTGTGATTTTTTTTTTCTTTTCCTGTACAATCAGAACCTCCCCAGGAGCAACTTGTACTCATTACCCCTTGTCTGTTCCACGTGATTTCTTGTAAAAAAGGGAGGCTCCATCTTCCTGGTAGCTGTCCCATAAATGGTGGAACATGGTGATAAGGTCTCCCCTATGCCTTCCTTCCTCAACACTGAACAAACACAGTTCTCCAGCCTGCCCATATATGTTTTGCATAGCAGTTTTTGTGAAGTTAACACAGTGTTCTAGGTGTGGCCAGACAAATGCTGAGTATAGTGGGATGGTGGTTTTTTGTCTCTGTTGGTCATCCACCTGTTGATGCTACCCAACATCCTGCTTTGCTGCAGCAGCACACTGTTCACTCACACTGAGTTCCTTTTCCCGTGTCACAGAGGTGCAAATCTCCATCTTACTCTTTAACAGTAACAGTCTCACTATAATTTTATTATTCAAGAATTGGATTTCAGAATCCACATTCCGTTCAGAAGCAAATGGAACACCAGTGGTCAAATCAAAGCCTAAATTAATTTTTTTCTAATTCCTGTATTTGATTTACTCCTGTACTTCTAATTTACAAGCCCATTCAGTTCTTCTCAAATTATTTTCTATATTGACTCCCAATTACTTGTCTTTTTCCTTGTTTGTCAAGATGATTAAAGAAACTAGATCATCCTAAAATTGTTTCTACTTGCTTTACACCTCTGCACTATGTGTTTGACTGAATTTCCTGTGTATGGCCAGATCAAAAGCTTCATGAAGGTTCAGGCAACCCAGTTCTATTGTATTTTCTCTGTTTAGATCACTATCTTATCCAAAACAAAAAGATTTTTTTTCTTTTGGCACAACTTGTTCTTTCTATTTCATAATTCGTTACTTTTTTCCTTTTTTTTTTAATCCATGTCCATAAAACACCCGAATGGCAGTTTTATATCCTTACATATGTCTACCTCAGTTTGAATTCTTTTCACTTTATCTCCAAACACCTAGAATACATACTTTTTTTGCTCATCAATCCATTATTTTTCCATTCATTATATGTCAATATCCTTTATGAGAGTATTAAGTGTTCCAAGCAGATCTGCATCTCATAGTCTTTTATTTCCCTTTCTTTGGAGTCCATATTTGAAGTAGTTTATGCACTTCTACATTGGGAAAATGACAAATTTTTCACTCAGCTTTTGCCCCAAGCTTCTCAAATGAATTGATTTCAGGAACTATCTTCCTCATCATTTACATAACCCAAGAAAGTTTGCTGATTTGACAGTTATTTCATAACATTAACGTCACCCCTAAGAACTAGTAGGAATAAGCATTATTTCTACCAATTCTCCAATCCATATTCAGTAACTTTTGAAATATGCCAAATAATACTGTGTGAGATATATTGCTGTCACGGCCATCAACAGAAGTTCCACACAGCTGCTCAGTTACTACCTGCACATCACCACAGTGGGATGGGAAGAAGAACCAGGACAAAACGTAAAAACCATGGGCTGACATAATGAGTTGATTAATTAAAAAATTAAATAATGAAAACGGAAGAGAGGAAGAAATAAATCCCAAGAGAAACAATTGATGGAGAATACAAGTATTCACCAGCCACTGACCAATGCCCATCTAATCCCCATGCAGCAACTGGCCCATCCTGGTCAACTCCCCCCATTTTATATACTGGGCACGATATTCTGTGGTGTGGGAAATTCTTTTGGTCAGTTTGGGTCAGATCTCTTGGCCATGATCTCTTGCAGCTCCTTGTGCACCTGCTTTCTGGCAGAGCACGAGACACACAAAAGTCCTTGATTTGGGGTAAGCACTGCTCAGTAACAACCAACATTATTCTCATACTGAATCCAAAATATGGCCCTATACCAGTGAAGAAAATTAAGTCTATTCCACCTGAAACCAGGGCAGTATCCATCCCTTATTCCATACAATTTACATCATGCCAGGCCCCACACTGACCACTGTACCATCACCTCTCCTGTCCTTTCAGGTATACACACAGACATTCCCTTAGTCTATGGTCCCCCCTATAAAAGTCTGCTGAGTTCATTAAGTCCATGACTTTGGGCTCCATCTTTCGTCAGTCTTTCAGGGTAGGAAAGATAATCTGTGGTGCTGGATGGTTGCATGCTGAAGAGAGTTCTGAGCCAATCACCACTGTGCTTGTTCAGTTTCATTAAAATTCAGTCAAAAGTAAGCCAGCGTCAAATCTCCAAATCTGAAAAGGCAAAAAGCTGCTATGAGGCAGCAAGTGCTGTGATGGGCATATAGCCAGCAATTAACATCACAAAGCAAAGCCCTTTTCCATTGTAAAATCCAGTCAGTCCAACTGGTTCTCCTTCTTCTAGCCTGAACTCAACGTTTTTAACCTGATAGCTCATTAGACACAGGGAAAAAAATAATTTAACTAACCATTATAAATTATATCTATTCTTAATAATTCATGCAAAGTTATTGCACTCAGCTCCATGGATGGCTGACCTGCTCAGGGATGCTGAAGAGAGGGTCAGCCATGCTGAAGAGATTTTCATTCTCTAAGTGGATCAGGGTTCTGATGATCCTCAAGGGAAAGTGGAGGCCATGTTACCCCTCTCATGTCTCTTTAACTTCACTTTAAAACCAACACTCATAAAAGGCAAAAAAACTTCCACTTCCATTTTCTATTTTTCTCTTGGTTTTCCTAAAGAATCATCTTCAAATTCTCCATCAAGGACATTTACAAAGAGTTTAAACTCATCACATCTCTTGCACATAATCATTATTAATCTGGGAGTGTGTGCACCAAGTTCTAATTGCCAGAAAATATCACAGAAAGTTTAAAAATATTCTGCCCATTCTGTCACTAAGACAGACACTTCAGACTTCTATAAGCAATATAATGGAAACCTCAGGACAGCACACTAGCCTAAATGAGGACTATTTTCTTTTCTGATCGCAAAATGTATACATCCTAAATTAATATTTGTTCAATAGGTAGAGAACCTACAGTTCTCCCTCATGTGCCAGTTTTGGGATCAGTAATGAATATTACATTTTTATTGAGATTTCTTCTGTTTAAAAATGCCAGAAGTCGATCTACTTCAAGAAGTAATTTATTTCAGTTTTCTCCAGTGACAGATTTTTAATTCATAGGCTCAGCGGTAGTATTTAACATTCAAATTCAGACACATTATTTTTTCCAGTGATCGGAATACATCTCCTGTTCAATATTCAACTACTGGAAGAAATCTGGAAGAAAGCAGAAGACTGTTATTTTTAAGGTAGCTTTAGGGTCTTTCTTTACATAACAGGTGGAAGCATGTTTTTATATATTTTTATATATCAGCATTATGAGCTCCACTGAATTGACCTGGTCTATCTACCTCAAACCAAGTAATATTAATATAATAATATAGATATTTATGAACTTAATTCACCATGACCTCTTGGGCATGAATACCCTCATAACCTTAAGGTTAAAAAAGCAATAATAGTTTGCAGGATGCGGTTAAAATATTTCTTTGGTAATTGAAAAAATTATGAACAGTGCCATGATTAAATTTATTTATCTGATTTAACTTAAAAAATCAAAGCAATAAATTTGAAAAAAATGTTTGACAGAAGTAATCAGTGCCCAGTCAGAGTGAAGCATAGTCCAAATGAAGCAAGATGTTTGAGAAGTTTTGCCTTTGTCACATCAAAAAATTATGGTCAACACTTGCTAGATAAAATTTGAGTTTGACAAAGAAACAGTATTTTTCTTTGAATAGTTTTCAGAAATTCTACCACTGCTCCAAGCTGAGACAAAACTGTAGGAAGGCAGCTGTACCTCCTCTGAAAAAGCAGCTAAATTTGTAACTTTTTTCAGGACTGAACCTGATAAATCAGTCCAGACTTCTATGAACAGGAATTATAACTTGATATGGTTTTGCCGTAAAATTGTTATAATCAGTCAGACCAGTACTGCTGTTAACAAATGCATTTGTGGAACCAGTTTCTTAATTTTCTACAACTACTTTGATTTACACGGACAGTGTAGCCCATACCATTTATAACCAATTTACTTTCCAATAAAACCTTTAAAACATAATAAAATTCATCCGTTTCCCCTAAGTACATACATTCTGTACAACCACTTCAGTGGAATAAATCTAATTCCTTGGGAAGAAATCCAGGCCACTATGCCTCAAGTATCTCAAACCTATGCTTATGTAACTCTGTCAAAGCTGGATGTCACCGAGAGACTTTGTTGGGTGAGTATTGCTTCTCAGAGGTATGCATTACTGAAGTATAATCTTACAGCACAATAAGAATGGAATGTTCTACAGGAAAAGAAAAAGAAGTGAAGATAAACAGATCAGACAAGGGACATTTTTCTATCACATGCGGAAGAATCAGGAATAGAAAAAAAAGTAGTTACAAATATTCACCAATTCAATCTATGAATCCAGAGCTCAGTCATTCTGATTTCCACCTATTTCCATCAGCATCAGTTTTGCTCACATCTGTGCATAAAGGACAACCTTTGAGACAGGGGGACTCCTCTTTTTCAGTGATACTATCTACCCTGCCCATTGGACACTACACACCAGGCCTTCAACATTAAATTATTTATGACATTTGAGTCACCATCTTCTGACCAGAAGCTGTAGCAGATGACACAGAAGTTGTTCCCCTACAGAACAAGACAGTGGTTTGGTGCTTGCCAGGCTTGCCAGGAGGTGGCTGAATGAGGCACACACACCCGAGGTGTGCCTGAGCTTTCATTAGCCCCAGAAGCACAGCTGTCACTGCCCCTGTCTCTCAGTGCTCAGTGAGAACATGAGCTACAGAGCACAACTGCTGAGATGATGATCAGGTTTGTTTCTGATGATGTCTCAAACTAGACACTTTCAAAAATGTTGCAGAGCAAGCATCAGATCTGGTGTTTGACTCAAGTCAGTAAACACCTTCTCCATACAGTATTGCAGTAGAAATTTTCTTCTCTGAAATTACTCACTGCCTAATTTTTATCATAGAACGGTCACTAGTCTGATGTTGTGCCACCCTCCAAAAAGCCACAAGTCACCAGGCTGGGTGCAAAACACAAGACTTTGCCTCTCTCAGACCCACAACACCTGTTGTGATGTAGGAACTCTCGCTGGGGACTGCTCATTTCGTGAGCTCATTTACTTCACTTCTTCTTTACTTCCCTTCATTCCTCTCCTGCAGGAGACAAGGGCTGTCACTACCGATGTTTAACGCTCTGAACTGTCATGCAGAGGAGTTGTGGTAAAAGGAGAATAGGAAGGTATAATTATAGGATGAGAAATAATAGGATTAACTAAGAACTAATGTAAAAATAAAAAGAACAGAACTTTTATATGAAACATAAAGCTGGAATTCAGTGGCAAGGTATAACAAAGAGAGTTTGAAATGCAAGTATTTTTTAAAATGGTTATAAGGAAAAGAAGCATCAAAGAAATGGAAGAGGAAATTAGAAATATAACCAGAAATGTCAGGTACAAGAAATTAATTAATTCTATGTTTTGCAAACTTCTAGAAAAATGTTGAGTTGTGTTCAAAATTCAAATTCCACAGAACCAAATATTTTGGCAACAGTGAGAGGTTTCTTAGAATGAGAATCTGTCTAGATTCAAAACTCAAAAACTGAACTAAAAAGAGTACTGAGCAAGATACAAAGAAAGCAGTATACATCTATTTTCTACGCCAACCATGAAAGTATATATAGGAAATTTGAATTTTAGATAAAAATATTTAGAATAGTTGTTGTTAAAGTGTCTACACATCATTAAAATTGTTCCCTCAAACAAAATTACAATTCTAAATCGTTTAGAAACATAACAGTTTTTAAAAACAGAAATTAAGATGACTTTTAGTGAAAAATTCTCTTCCCTCAATAAAATGCAAATTTTCAAGCATTAGCTTAAGATATATAGCACTAGTGACTTACCAGCTGCTTTACATTCAATAGATAGGAATAAAGTAACTTTGGATTCTAAGTTCAACTTACAATATTCTTACATCTGAAAATTGTATTTGCCAATGCTTTTTAAGTGCTGAGGGATATGAATAAGTATCTAGTAGGATTGTCAAAAGCCTTTATTTTGGTTAGACAACTCAAACTTATTGATTTGAAGACAGTTTTATCTTTGAAAAATCTCAGAGATTTATATTCTGATCATAACTGCCTATAAAAGCTACTGAAACTTTATTTCAAATGTACTTTTAAATTTTTATTTACCTGCTTTGAAAAATCTACTCCCAGAGTAAATTCTAGGCACTCATCTAATGGTGAGGAAAATAAAATACATATTTACAATAAAAATGTTAAAATTCTAATTACGAGCTTGATTTTTCGAAGTTTTTCACCATAGAAAAATTTATTTCAAGAAAGAAAAATAAAAATGTTTACTTAATCAAATAATCCGCCTTATTTAAGCTATAAGGAATGGATTTTGACATTATAATATGTATATTTGTATATATAATAATAATATATATTTTAAAATTCTTCTTTCTTTCTGTTTTTCCTTTTTTTTCTGTTGCTCATTTTGGTATAACTGTCATGTCACAGCTGTAAAAGGGCAAGTCTGGAGTACTGGAGGCAAGCTCTTTGCAGGCAGGGCAGGTACATTCTCTTTCAGATGGCAGGTAAGACTTCAGACTCCTAAAGACTATCAAGCTTCATTTTGTCATATTGCAACCACTGTGCCCACTTATGTAAATGAAAATGTTTCAGACAGGCTCAGGGAGCCGTGGGAAGGGCTGTCATGTACAGAAAGCAGTGTCATTGCTAACCTCTAAGGTCACACTGTTCTAGTATCCAAGTGTCAGATAACAGAGTGCTGATAAGTAGATCAAAAGTATTACTTTACTACTATATGAACAAATGACAGTCTTATCTGAATAACTTTTACATTAGTTATATTTTCCTCTTTTTTTCTGAAGCATTCTTCCTTCAAATCAACCAAGAATATTAGGGAGAAAAAGAGAAATGTTTTTTTTACTGTAGCATGAACTAATTAAATCAATCTCTGCTTTTATGCAAGATGCAAGGTGGAAATTAATTGTATATATCCTGCTGTAATGGAATGCACTGAAACAGTATTGTACATTTATTGAATTTAATCTAGGATTAAATTTCTACTATGTAAAGATAGAAAATCCTGTTAGAAATTGTAGATACTTTTTTTCCCTTCCAGTCCTCCTATTCCTTGTGCCAGGTGAAACCTCAAATGCATTCTTGAAAATGTAGGATAGCACATGCTATGTGGTAAATATTCAAAGCGGTATTCTGGAAATTGCTTCTCTGGCTTCTGGTATCATTAGAAGAACTTGCCATCCTAATTCACAATAATTTGTGCTAGAACATTATATCCATTTATAGTAAAGGCTAAATGTGTAGAATTGCATCTTACTAGATTTACTACAATTATTCCTGCATTATGTATGTTATTTTTGTTATGACATACATTTCTCCTGTAATTAGGGTAGGATAAAGCACACTATATGAGCACTTTTTTGTGATAAATCTGGGCTATAGAGGTATTTACCACCTAAATTAAACCTCCTAAAGGAAACAACTACATAGAAAAGCATTGTCAGGGAAACAGAAAAGAAACAAAATAAAATTTCATATACACCAAAAGATACAGAAACATATGCTGAACAGTATAAATGTTTTATTATAAACACATTGAAATCTTAAGTGTTCTTTCTGCTGATATAAGTGAATTTTGCCCATGTTCAAGAGAGGTTATATCTCTAACTGGTAAAGTTGAGACAAAAGTGCTCACAAAAAGAGTGATTTTAATCAGATAACTCATAACTTTATCCTGAATGAAGTTTTTATGGCACCAGGACACACACTCAAGTATCATGGGTGCATTGACAACCAAAGGGACAGTGACACAATTTTTATCTATTTTCTTCCAGACAAAAGGAAAATATCTGCTTTCTTCTGGTGGCCATTGCATCCTCTAGATCTATACTCTGTTGTAATGCAAACTTGTGTCAGGGGACTTGAATGAATGTAGAGTAAAACCCAAAGCAGTTTCTAGAGGACACTCTAATCAAAATAAAAAAAAAAAAATCATTGTTTTTCTACTTCTTATTAGTTTGAAACTAGATTATTACTTGATGGAAAAGGAGAAACAATGATAAAATATTTAAGGGGACTCGCTGTGGATCCACAGACTGATGAGAATGTGTCTGGTTCCACCTACATGCCAAGGCTAACATAGACTATCCACCCAGATGTTAGTGGGCACCGGGGCCCTATAGGTCAAGAATAGTCACAAATTATAGTAGTCACATTTCTTGTGTGATGTTTCTTCCAGAAAAAGGGTTCTCTACCCATTTTTTCTTAATTAGCCAATTAGCTTCAAATAGATCTCTCTTTGCCTTATTTCCCTGTAGTAGAGATACATACCTGTGCATTTTCTTCATATATGTTTTTACCTCAAATGCTGTAATATCTTTTTCCTGTACTTTCAAATTTTTAACCCAGTTTCAAATGAATCCTGATTTAATAAGCATATCTTTCTGTTTCCCCCTATCTAATTTACCTCAAAAGAAACATTTCTCTTCCCATGTACTCCTGCTCTAGAGCTCTATGAAAGAACAATGCAGGAAGGCAGATACATGGAACAAAGGCTCTAATAAAATATCTCCTTTTCATTTTAGTGAGGACTGAACTTCAGAAAACTCAAGATGAAATATAAAAAGCTTAAGTTCCAGTGATTCCTATCTTTGACCTAAGGCTGGAAAGGAGAAAACAGCGTATTTTAAATATCTTTGCCATACTCATACTCAGGTCAGCATCTCACAGTTGCTTGTGCTTGTATTTTAGCTCCTGGGGTCGCCTGTGGGTCCTGCACAGCTGGCAATAAGCAGAAAGGAGGATAGCCTGTCCCACCCCATCTATGATGCATTCCTTTTTTTTCCCAATCATTCTGGAGAGCAGAAGTTTTCCAACTAGAAGTATTTGTCAAATCTATACTCCAATTCAGCCAGGGAGTATTTTTGTGCAGTAAGCAGGCAGCAAGTGTTTTTCTCATTTTGTAAAGATCCCTTATCTTCCTGGTACAAAATTACATTAGTTTAAATAAACAAGATTAGGACCTCAATATACTTTTTTTCTGCCTAAAACAAAGGTATGGGGCCTGACTTTTCTGTTTGTATGACTCCATGTGTATTTGATGAGTCTCAGATTGTAGGGAGGTGATGAAAGGGAGAAAGGTGATGAAAGCTCATGAAATATACTCTGATGCCTACCACAGATAATTAGCTTCAATACTACTCTGATTATTTCCAAAGATTAAGCTTTTCTGCCTGCATAGTATGAGTTTTCTATTTACAAATAAATTAAGGCCCTAATGGTAATCTATTTATTTATTTATTTTATTTTGAGGATTTTATTCACTAAACTTCCTCAGAGCTCCAATATGATAAGTAACCTGTTTCCTCTAAAAGGGCTTTTGCTCTTTGGTCACTTTGAAGTGTATCATTTGATGAGGGTGAGGAAATACTTGTCTTTGAGACTTAGTTTCTGCCATCTTATCATAGTTCAAACTTTTGAATATGTCAATACTAACGAAAACACAGTACACACAAAAGCATCATTTCTGTAAAATCCAACCAGGGAAAAGGAAACTTATGCTTTATGATGCACAGACTGTATGAGACATTTTTTTTCTGAATTTTTTTTCACATATTCACAAAATTGTTAAGGTTGGAAGGGACATCTGGAGCTAATCCTGTCCAGTCCTCCTACCAAGGCAGGGTCACCTAGAGAAGGTTACACAGGAACTCATCCTAGTGGGTTTTGAATTCTCCAGAGAAGGGAACTTCCCCGGGCAGCCTCTTCCAGTGCTCTGACACCCTCATTTTGTTGGAGTGGAACTTTTTGTTTATGGCCATTGTTGACACCCATCAACTACCTATCCAGTCCTTTGAGGAACTGATTGAAAAAAACATCAGCTTCTCAGAATCTGGTACTGCAGAGATCTAAGGAAATGGACACAGGACACCAAGGGGGATTTAGATTGTGGGAAGAAAACAGCCCACGATAAACAGGTCTTCTAAAACTTAGGGGGTGTACTCTGTTTTTCAGAAAGTCATGTTCTAAACAAGTTTTAATTCAAAATATTATGCAGGATAATGAACTAATTATAAATAAACAATAAATAAAAACAAAAAAAATTAAAAAAAAAACAATGATCATTGCTATATATATTTTTGTATCAAGTCTTTAAAGTATAAGGTTTACTAATTTTTTAGTAAAAAAAAACAAACCTTTACTAAAGTATAAGGTTTTCAAAGTTCAATTCCATAGAAACGCAGCTTGTGGCTGAAACACGAGCATCATAGACGACAATAGCAAAACATTGCTGTGACTTTCCCCGCAATGAATGAGGCCTCATTTCATTGTAAAAGCTCTTCATGGGTTAACAAGAACTTGGGTGTAGGCTGATTTCAAGTCCTTACTGCCTTTTGTGGCCTATTATACTGGGTGAAAGTTGTGAGAAAACTTCAAGACTTACAGAAATTTTTTTAGTACAGTTTCATTATGACTATACAAAGTGACAACTTTGGTAACATGAAGTATTTTAACTCTGACAGTTAAGATAGAGCACAATGTAATCTTAGTAAACTCTATTGCTAGGAAGAAAGAAAAGTAAAGCAATGCTTATCATCATAACTTCTCCCAATTAATGAAAGCTGTCTGGAGTCAAGTTTCATTTTGTGAGCTATAGGTCTTAAATACTCACTGCACACATTTCAGCTCTCAAGGGTCCTTTTCAAAGAGTCGAAGTATTAATTTAGTCAAGCCATTCAAAGTTTTTAGATCAAGGTTTTTCATGTTGGTATTTCCTGTCTGGGGGCTGTGGTGCAAAGGATTTGATAAAAGAGTTTCACTTTAGGACAATTTCCAAAATTCAGTACTTGGGAGAAGACATACTTCTAGTCTAGACTATTGAGGAATGTTGCAAGAGCCAAAACACAAGCATAGTACCAAATTTTTCCGTTATAATCCAGGAAACATAAATCTAGGAAAAATTCATCATTTTTCCATATCAATCACTGTTTTATTAAATACCTTACCAGAAATGTATACATCCCCCATCTGATGGAAAAAAGGAGTAAAATGTAACACACCGTACCAAACAAAATCCATACTATTGCAATCATAGTCCTAAACACTGCTGTTTTCCAGCTACATTTATATTATCAGAACACTAAAAAGGTCCATGAGCATCAGTGGACAGCTGCACACAAAAATCCTTATAGATGCAGACATGTAAATAGGCAATACATATCACTGTTTAAGCCACTTCCTACCTAAGAAAGCCTAAAGTGTCTACAATAATTGTCTACCCCACCAAAATTTGTGGGTTGAGGGGGTTTTGGGGTTTTTTTTTTTTGTTGTTGTTGTTTGGTTTGATTTTCAGTTTTGAGATTTTGGGGTTTTTGTTTTTTGTTGCCTTTTTTTAAATCAAATGCTGTTAGCCTCCCTTTATACAGTCAGGAAATGAAGCACAAATGGAGGACGTAACCAAAAATCTTTGACATCATCCAGAATAGAGTCAATTTTCTAAACCTTTTTTTGAAGTGGAAAATATGACCTATAAATATATCCAGCATATTTATATTAATTCCATGGGGTTTTTTTCTATTATAAAATTAAATTGATGTAACACCTATGAAATATAAGATGTATGTAAAGGATTAAAGAAAAAGCAATCATAACAAAATGAGAGATGCTCACATTGCAAAGTTCTGAAGCCATGCCTCAGTATTATCTTTCCCAAAATTCAGATATATTTGGACTCAAGTGTTCGCTGATCTTTGAAAAGCAGATCTAACCTCATTCTGCACAAAGACAAAAAAAATCTAAAACATTACAAGAAAGTGCATATCAACTATACATTCTCCAGTATATAATTCTTGATGTCTCATCTGTTCTCTCTGTTTACCAGTTCTCTCTCAAATCGCTGTTTTCCTACTTTGTATTGGCTTTTTCATGCATTACTTAGATTTAAACCTTTTGAGTAGATCATAGTTTCAGAATTAACTTTTACTCTAGAAGAATATGGAGGGCTACGAGCACAACATATTTGTTGTCATCTATTCTGAGTCATGGATTTCCAGGGAGATACAGCATAGCATTAGCTAAGTTAAAATCCCTTTTCTAAACAGTTATATATCATTATTTTCATATTTAGAAACAGCCATTTCATAGCAATAAGGGTTTACAACTGATACTGAGCCCAGTTATTGGTAGTGTATTCATGAGCAGAAGATAATTCAGGTCTTGGTACTGTTTAGAAGGACATGACACAGAGGGAATAAAAGTGAAAAGAGTACAGGGAAGTAAGTGGCTTTCTCAGGATCTCATGGTGCCAAGTTCAATGCTGTTTAAGGTGGACAACATGACAGCTCAGGGACTGCATTTCAGCATTTTCACGGTGTGTATTTGGGCTTACAGATTTCTTGTCTCATTTCTAAAGGCCAGTTCCTGAAATGTGTAGAAAACTTTCTGTGGGTTGAGGTCATTCAGCAGCTTGCCAACCTGACCCTGATGTTCAGAGGTGCTGAGCACACGCAGCTCCTGTCGACCAAGAGTTCACTGTACCTCTGAAAATCAATTCATGTCTAATGGCCTTTTCACCTGTCAGAAATAATTGCTGTTTCACAGAAGCATACTAACTCAGTCACCATTTTGTTTTTAAAGGAGACTATTTATTTTTGACCTCCTCAGAAACAAATCTGATAAGGAGGAATATCAGGAATAAATTGTGTCCCAAAAGGAAAATGTGTTTTATATGAAACACTCATTCTTCTTGTTCTCAGTCATAAAAAATATGTCTTTTAATAGTTCTTTCCCTTGCAGAAAAGTCTGTTTAACTAATCTGATCATATAAAAAATTGTTTTTTCTAATGTTATATGCTTAGTTGGGTATTCTCTGCTGGGATACATGTTTTACAGCCTAAGAAAATCCTTGATACCAGCAGAAGCAGCATTACATGTAACAGGGAGTGTCCTTTCTTCAGCTGGATCAGTGTCCACGTGTTGGAGAGCCTTTTCACTCAAAGGTATTATCTTCAGACATACTCCTGACTCCTTCAATGTTCCAGAGGAGAACACCTTAATGTAATTTTCTGTTGTTGTAAGACAGATTTGGAAATTAAAGCAAAGCTTTTACACAAGTAAAATGCATACATCTGATGGGATGGGACAGCAGGGTCACATCAGAAAGCGCAAGTCCGTTCAACGGAAATTAAAATGCACTTTAGGAAATAGTGAGCTGCATGCCTTGGCTGTAATAGTTAACAGAACAGCTCTACTGAGATATGCTAACCCAGCTCTACTGGGATAGCATAACGCATACAAACTCAACAGGAACTTCTAGATTTCATGTTCCTGTAAATCTTTCCTCACAAGGTTAAGTGTCTGCATGATGAGAGGCCTGTCTTTTCAAGTGCAGCACAAAGCACGCATTTGTCTTGTCTCCAAACCAGATCTTCAGTTCCCTTTTCTGCTAAACCTATTTTTCTATTACCAAATGAAATTTCACTTTGAGAATTTAACAAAGGCAAAGAGTTATGAATACTTGATTTTTATTTAAAGCTTTTTAGTCCAATATGCCTTTGTGTCTATTTACATACAAGTTCTGAGAACAATCTGAGTGATTTAGACAAAGTATGCAATGCAAAAGCTCGGAGTGCATGGTTTTGATGCACAGAAAATATTTCCATATAGACCTGCTTAACATGTATCCCTGGGTAAATGCTGTTGGTATTCAGATTCTAAAAGCTAGCATGGTAAATCAATAGTGTGTGTTTATCATAAGACTTATTAGCCCCTAATGTCTTCTAGCTGTCCAGGGATGTATTAGGGCTCAACTCTATTTTCAGGAAATTCAATGACTAAATGATATCAAGGACCAGAGCTCCCTCCCTTGTGCAGGTGTTGGAGATTGGAATTAAAAATTACTATACTTTGTACCCTAGAGGTTGGTTGCCCCAGAGCCATAGGGCTATATCCCAAGGAAAACAGCTGGAGGCTATTGTAATGAACACTGCAAGGGCAAAAGAGAAAACCTCTGTTGTCAGTGAAATAGTTTTCCTTGTGATTGCTCTGACATGGCATATCACGAACATTCTGCATAAGCATCTTTTCTAATTTAAGAGTCTGGATGCTTCTGAAGAAAGAACACATTGGCCTTTTAATTTATCACTTTGGCAAAAGTAATAAAAGATCCCTTAGTCGCTGTAGCTCATCCTTTGCCATGGTCCAAAATGGGAAAACTGTACTTAACACTCTGGCCCTGCATGTAATATGAGTTGTACATATGTATTTCCCATGGCATATTACAATATTTTGATTTTATTTACAACTCGTTGTGTGGTTTGTTGTGCCTTTTTTGTGTCTTTTTAAATTTCAGCCTACTTAGTATTGTAGTGTGTAGCTTTCTTTCCTGCAGCTTGTCAATATAATTCCCATATTTTTTTTCCTTCTGGAAAGAAAAATTGCGCATTACTATGGAATCGTGCTATCTTTTCTTCCTAACCTGTGCTCTTCTTCTCTCACTGCCTTGGGGCCATTACTTTAATAGAATAGTTTTTCAAATTAATTAGATTACCTGTTTCATTGCTATTCTATCTGGATGTCATTCTCATTGAAAATATTCATCTGCTTAGAAATTAACATTGAAAATGGCATTGACTAAGAAATTCTATTATGGACAAAACTGAATGTCAACAGATGTCACTTCAGTTTGTGGTTTAAACTGATGAACTTCTTGATCCAGTAAAGAAACATGTTCATCAAGCTCTCTTCCACATGCATGCACTGCGTTGCCACCTTTGCAGGTATGTTTATATCAGCGTATCTCTCCAGTATATATTATGAGAAACATACAAAAATATACATTTGTTGGTTCTAAAATCTATTTTCCTACTTCCTCTACTTTCTGGTAAAACAAAACTTAGCTATATAAAATACAAGTTAATAACCCCATGGCAAACAGGTATGATGAAAAGGAAAAGCAGTGGTGTAATTGTATTATTTCATAGTTTTGTTCAGTTGCACTGCTACATCTTATTAACTTCCTCTTTAGGACATGTAAGGTGTGTCAATTTATGTGATATGGTAAGCCTTTATAGTAAGGCTTGTAAGTATATTCCTTGGTGATATACCCTACCTCATCTTTTCATGTGACTTCAGAGCTGTAAAGCTAGTCCACATTTAAAGGACAAAAGTCCTTTAAATACNGAAATGTAAGACTACCTTATACTTCAGAAATTCAATCAAGTAAGAGCAATTAAACCAAGGATGGAAAAAGTTAAACATTCCCAGTAATTATTCTTTCTCCTGTGGTCCTCAAATATCCTAACTTAATAAAAAGCAAGTATTTATCACATTATCTCCATCATAGCATTGCGCCAGAATGTTAAAACTGTTTTACAAGTAAATACTTATTACCATTTCCTTATATGCTCCCCAAAATCCAGTCCCAAAATTGTGACTCTATCCTAAATAAGATTAACAGCAAGCTGACTTCTACTGAAGATGCAATGATCAGGCAACAATCTATGTTTCAGTTCACTGGAAACACCATGTAGAAGTATTGCAGACTTTTGCTGGATTATGTGAAGCTGAGAGTGTCTCACTACAGATCAGAATTTACTGAACTGCATCCATCAACAAAAGAGACAAATCGCTGTAGCTGGGGAAGGTCTTCCCCTCCCAACAATGTATTGTGGATGTTGTTTGATTAGTCATCATTTCAGTTTAATGTATTTGTAATTAATCTTGTAACTTGGAAAAATGATGTTTTAGAAAATTAATTTCTGAGAAATTAAATAGAAATAGAAAAATGTTTTCTATTTTGCAGGTTTTGCTGATTCTCTTTTGACCAACCTCATATAAAAAGAGACAATGCCATTCCAACTCAATGTCTGTTCTTATTTTGACAAAGCCATGAAATATTGACTTTACAGGGATTTAAGGTTGCATCAAAGCTATGCTTGAAGTGCAGCTTGTGTTAGATAAGGGTGGCCTGGATTTGGCTGGGATAGAGCTAATTTTCTTCTTAGTAACAGTTACAGTGCTGTGGTTTGGATTCAGTGCGAGAATCAGGTTGTTAATACACTGATGTTCTGGATGCTGCTCAGTGCTGCTTACTCTAAACCAAGGACTTTTCCATTTTTCATGCTCAGCCAGAAAGCAGGTGCACAAGAAGCTGGGAGGGAGCATGGCCAGGAGAGCTGACCCAAACTGGGAAGAGGTGAATTTCATTCCATAGGATGTGATGCCCAGTATGTATAAACTGGGGAAAGTTGGCCAAGAGAGGCTACTCACTATCAAAGCAACACTGGAGCCACAACCAACACCAAAGGCTTTAAGCATTTACTCTTTAGTGCTCTTCAGTGCAACCTTTTATACCCTTCACCTTACATGCATTCCGCCTGTGTGCCCTCTCTACCCTTTTGTGGTTGGTCAGTACATCTCAGCACTACATGTCTCATTGCCTACTGTTCACCAGTCCTACACAGTTTGTAGCCCATTAGGGATGAGGCTCGGCCCCAGTTCCACTCCCAAGTACCACAAATTGTGTGCCTACAACTCACTACCTGGGGACAGGCTGTGTATTGGTCAGTGGCTGGTGAGCAATTGTAGTGTGCATCACTTGTTTCTCTTAGGTTTATTCCTTTTTTCTTTTTCATCATCATCATAATCTTCTTCATCATCCTCATCATTGTACTTTATTTATTTAAATATTAGATTGATCTTATCTCAGCACATGAGTTTTACCTTTTCCTGATTCTCCTCCTCATCACGGTGGGGGTTGGGGTCTGAGCCCTGTTGTACTGAGTTGCCAGCTCAGGTTAAACCACAACATAAGGATGTGACTTGTCCTTCAGTGTGAGGCATCCTCTGATACATAAAATTAATTGAGATGGAATTATAATGCTAAAAGTGGCTTATAGTTTGTTGAAGGTTGAACACTGTAGTTTTCAGTCTGCAAGAGGCAAAAGTATTCCAAAGCCCCAAAAGTAAACCCCAAAAAGATAAATCTTTGTGCAAGAAGGAAGGAAGGAAGGAAGGAAGGAAGGAGAGAAGGAAGG